>CM038702.1:54645497-54765497 GCA_021613375.1 Megaleporinus macrocephalus
CACTCAGACTCGTAAGAACTCTAAGAAATCTCTGATAGCAACAAACAAGGCCTGAGCAGCTGGACTTCAGAAGTAAATTAAGAGTAAGAGTAAAGAGTAAATAAAAAAAAAATGCATTAAAGGAGCAATTGGTAAGATTTGCAACCTGTCAAATTCATATTCTAAGAGCATCACATTACCAGAATATTCACAGTGCACCCACCCTCCCTTTAATTTCTACCAGTCTTAAAGAGACATTACATCAAACTTCATCCTGTTGCTTACCTAGATCTGTCTTCAGTTCTGAAAAGCGACACCAACATTAACTAATGTTTTTCTTCTATTTATATCAATTGTTTTGTTTACTGCTGTCTTTTAGATGAAACAGGTGACACTGTTGATTACAATGGTCGCTTACCACAGGCTTCAGCATTCAATGCAATACAGTAACTTTCCTAAATGATCAAAAGGGGAGCAGCACCTTTAACATGATGGAAAACAGGTTAGAACATGCTGTTGAAGCAGCAGTGCTACCTCTTTATCCTCTCATGTTGAACTGATCTAACCAGCATGCTAACTTCAGTAGATATCTCTGCTAAACGATACACAGACGTCTTTGAACTAAACTATTATTTTTTCAGATTCTGTTGATAACTTCAGTTAATTTGGAAATGTGTTGAATTAAAAATCTTATATATTGCTCCTTTAACAGCTTTTAGAACTATTGGCGCTAGGGGTGTGTTTAAAAAAATAGATTTTTCGATTCCAATCGATCTTCATTTGAATAATCCGATATTGATTCGTATTACCCCAGATCGATCTTTAAAATTAGCATTCCAGCACCACATACCCCACCTCCTCCAGGTTTGTGTGATCACCAGCTGGCCACTGGCTACATTTTGGATTCAGAAACCAGGACGGTATATAAACATATAAACACTAATGTTTTTAGTAATGGTAGGTTGAGTGTTCCTTGTACATTTACCACATTAGTTCTCTGAAAATCTCTTTTCATTTTCAAACAAAACATTATTGTAACTGAAATATCCCTAAATGAATCCATATTGAATTGAATAGAATCTAATCGGAAATCGAATTGAATTGGGACCTTGTGAATCGGGATTGAATCGATCCGGGAAATCAGTGGCGATACCCAGCCCTAATTGGTGCCATTAATAAGCCCTCATATAAGTAATATACAGCACAAAGACAATAATCATTTCAAACTTCACCGAGTAAAGGTCCTCCTCCTGCTGTCCTCCATTATTAGAGACACTAAAAAAAGGAACAGGTGCAGGATGAGCCTGCTCTTTTTAGCATCTGCCTGACCAGGACAGCAGCAGCACATCATTGACCTTAGGGACTGGATATAAAGAACAATGATTGGATTTCACCTTCTAAAATGTGACTCCCACACACCCGCGCTCAGAGGCAGGCTAGCCCGCGCTCAGGTTGTTGTTTTTCAGGCTGTGTTGTGGTGTGAGTTATGAAACACTTATGATTGTGCTGGATTATTGATGCCCATTGGGCTGCACAGGCCCGGGGGCGGGCGCTCTGGGCGAGAGTGTCAGCGAGAGCTAGCGTTATTGATCACAGAGGAAAATATCAAGCGTGGATGCACATAAATCAGACTGAGAGCCATTAGAATTCAAATCAATTATAACTACACTTCTGCAAGGCTCCTGCAGCATGTCTCGCACACGCACACACGCACAGGTGCACACACACACGCGCGCACACACACACTCACACACGCGCACACACAATCTGTTGCTTCTAATGGGTGCTGGAAATTAAAACCTGTTCCTTCTATTGGATGAAATAAATCTCAGGCTTAATGACTGACAAGTACAAACCCACCTATGAGAGCCTTCCGTCGGCTTTGAGTGTGAATCCTGTTCATTTCATTTTGACACGGCAGACCTGGAGAGACAAACACACACACACACACACACACACACACACACTCATTAATAAATGTGATGGACCAACCCAACTATTTTCAATATTTCTGTCTCATTTTCTATCTCTCTCTTTCTATCTCTATCTCTGGTCCTCTCTCTCTCTAGTTTCCCTCCCTCTTTCTTTTCCCTCACCTTCTGGTTTCTGGAAGCAGTAGCACCACTCGTTGTTGGAGAGTTTTCCGTCTTTGAAGGAATCGCAGGAGTTGAAGAGCGGCCGCATGCACAGCTCGTACTTGTCCAGGTAGATGGCGCTGAGTTCTGATTGGTCAAGCAAGAGGTCGTAGTTCATGTCCAGCTTGTTGAACATCCAACCAAGAGAGTCTTTACAGATGGGCAGAATGCTGGTATCAAAACCTGCAGCACAGAGAAAAAGAGAGAGAGAGAGAGAAAGAGAGAGAGAGAGAGAGAGAGAGAGAGAGAGAGAGAGAGAGAGAGAGAGAAAGAGAGAGAGAGAGAGAGAAAGAGAGAGAGAGACAGAGAGAAAGAGAGAGAGAGAGAGAGAGAGAGAGAGAAAAGAAAGATTATATAAAGACTCCATTAATATCACAGACTGAGAGCACCGTCCTTCAAATTACTGACAAATACATTTACATTAGCGCACACACACACACACACACGCACACACGCACACACACACACACACACACACACAGTACTTACGTCCTTGAGCGTTGTCATTGGCAGAAGTCTTCAGATCTCTGTTGGCATCCAGGTGTAGCACTCCAAACCAGTCCTTCAGTCTAGAGGCCAAACTCCTCAGATCAGCATCACTGCAGGCTACCCACACACAATAACACATACACAAACACATTAGGTGTGCTAATTAATATACTGTAAAGTCAGAAGCCACCCTCTGTTGTATTGCCAGTCACTTAAGCACAAGATATTATAAGATATTTCTGATATTAGATATAACATCATCCACATGCAAAATTAAAGGTGCCATAGAACGTGACTCTGTTTTTACATGGGCATAGTAGAAAGAGTCAAGTTCAGTACACAGAACTGACAACCTTAAACACTGTTGTTCCTCCTTAAAACACAGAAGAGAGCAGAACATCAGGCTGATTACACTATTCTAACCTGTCACATAATAATCCTAACACATTCATATTTACACTCCCAAAACCTACAAACGATAACAGAGCAACCACGATGAAAACGATTGACTATGTGGAGAAACCTATCGTTCCAGGCTGTGACGGGGATGTTAATTCTATTCATCATCTTTTTAAGGAACCGAACTCTCAACAGACGTGTCTGATGTTCATCTTTAAATGAGGCTGAAGCTGGTTTCCTATTCTCCAGAGTGTAACAGTGTAAAGTGTGGCACCATTTAAGATGAAATGGAAAATGTGCAAAACAAGCTGGCGAATAGGAACTTCAGCTCTTTAACAGAATCCTGAACAGCTTCAATTCAAAGTTGTTAGTTTTCTCTGCACACTTCGCTCCAGACAGTTTCTCAAACACTTCGACAATATCGAGCAGCCTCACTCAGAGTTTAGCACTAAAGACACTGAAGAGAGGAGAGGTTCCACCTTTATTATCATCACATACTCAACAGCAACCTGTAAGTAGTAGCAATGCTGTGTGATTTTATTACTGTATCACTGTAAACCAGCCAATCAGAGCTGAGCTCCAGGTTATAGGGTGTAGATGGAAGGGTTAAACTGCATCTGGGCATTTTTCACCATGACCATATTCACAATACCAATTATGTGGACATCAGAGAAAATGAGTGAATGAATTCTAAGCAGACGTTCAAATGAAAATAAGCTAAAAACAGAGTTTCATAAAGAAGCTGAACCAAACTAATTTTTGTATTATTTTTATTTACTTTTCATAGACTTACTCAATTCTGTGTATTATTCCACCACCAAGTTAGCTTGTGCTTTCTTCAAGTCTAATCAGCCACTGCATCTTTTCCTACTGCAGCTATTACATCATTGAACAATTCAATTTGCTGGAGTAGAAGATTAACTGCCCAGATATACAGTGAATGCTTAGACCACATCATTGTGAGGTCAGGGATCTATCTACAACTGTTATCAGTGGCAACCACTTGGAAACACAAATAAGTTATTCTAATTTATACTCAGTATTAAAGGTGCAGATTAAATAAGCATCAATTACTGATGTTAGTACCAAAGTTGCCCCCCCAATACCACCCCCACCCCCCTGAATTTTTGCATAAGCAATAACTCCAGACAGAGAACACTCAGACGTCCAGACATATGGACATTAAAGCAGAAAAGCAGCTCAAATGATCAACCAGAGAGGAACCTGTGAACTGTGGGAGAACGAGAGAAGCCAGTAAACAGCCTGAGAGAACTATCTGGCAGCAATCAAAAGCTGTGAAGTACTGCTGGAGGACAATAAAGCCAAAAATCATTAAATGAGGCTCCACCAACATGCCTTCCAGTACATTTCACCTGTCTACCTTTCACTTTCATCAGCCAACACACCTCAGGCTCAAGGCCTCGGATTTTTATTGGCTATTTGGAACAAGTACGTTGGCATTCCTGCTTGGGCCGTTCTCAAATAAAATAATAGGGGGAGAAAGATGAGAGGCCTGAACTACATATACCTACAGACACCAGATTTCAATGCAGATCCAACAGAGGAAAGACCTGCAAGGATGTATGTGGCAGCTGAAAAACCCTGAACGAGACAGCTAAACCAAGATGAACATGTTAGAGGACCAGGAAAAGAGCAGCATGAACATTTAGCCACACTTGACCTGAGCCTCGTTCAAAAGCTGGAATTAAATTGACATTCAAAACCTCCGGCCACCAATATCAATAAATAACTGATGTGGTATTGGAGCATTGCTCTGGTGGGACGTTGAAGACTGAACTGTTGAGAAAGAAGGTGGAACAAGCCACCAGGCCTTTTGAGAAAATAATCTTGACCCTTTAAACAGCATTTTAGAGACTGACCTGTACAGAGAACTGCTACACAATAACATCTGGTGGGTGTGGCAGAGTGTGATGACCCTTTGGGCCATATGGTTGTATGCCCTGAGTGAGTTTTAGTTAATTGTTGAAGGCAGCGCTTGGACCTTCACAGGTGTTTGGGTCTCTTTAAAAGGCTTTCCAATGTGGAAAGCTGGGGACCTTCTATTGCTATTTCTCTTTCTTGCCTTTCCCTCCTGCAGGTTCATTTTTCAGGCCCTATCGGGGCAAATGCTATTGGGGTTCCAGTGAGTTGGCTTTGCTGCGTGGACCTTAACTGCAGTAGTGTTGTCTTTTGTGGTTTGCAACTTGCTTTAAATAGCTTAATGTCAAATAACGATACGTTTTTTGCTATAACTACCATTCGTCAACTCCCTCAGTTGTTTGTTAAGAACTGGCTGGTGACCAGTTCGTAACAACGTGGAGCTCCTACAGTTTCTACAGAGCTTTTGTGACAAGCTGTACAGACATACGTCTCTGACTTTCTCTGACTTTCACGATGCCAGTGGATGCATATTGAGCATCTCAATGAACGTCTAGCTGCCATACCGCAAGCAACCCACCGCACAAAACCTGCTTGTTGTATAAACAGACAGATACTGGAAAGTTTTCTTTGGTTTGATATTATGTAATAGAAATTCACACATAAATTAATTAAATATTATATCTGATTAACCTTTTTTAGCTGATTAACTCGCAGTTTAATATAGTCCCGTACACTGAGGACTTGTGTATGGGAGCGTTTTGCTGTAATGTATCTGCTAGAAGGGGAGGAATAGGAAGTAGCCAGACTCTCCTAAACTGGATCTGCTATTATTAATCAGTTATTAATTCAAACTTCAAATAAACCACCTCTCTGATGATGGCAGCTGAGGTCGCCAACTACAAAGAAACTATAACCGCTTTAATGCCCTTCCACACTTTTTTTCCAAACAACAAAAATGCAAGTTTTTCGACGTAGCGGAACCTCCACAGCGCATGCCGTGTTCTGAGAACGCAGGAGGAGCAAAGAAAAATGGATCCTTTTTAAAGCATGTTTTCTTCTTCCAGTGAGTGCACCCTTTAGCTACACTGCTTAACAGAAAAAGGATAAATTAATCATCACTACTACTACTTGAAAAATCTTCTTCTTTTTCTCTTTCCTCTTCTGTCTTTCTCAGGAGTTCTCAGAGTGTTAAAAATGAAAAAATGAAAAAAAGCATCCTTATATGGCGTGAATAGGCCTTTAGGGTAGTTTTTTTTGGGGGGGGTGCATGAAGTGCTGCAGGGCTTTGAGAGCATTTACACACTCATGGTGCTTCTGTGTATGTGTGTGTGTTTTCTGCTAGCTGGCTAATTCAGAATAAAGACAGATAACTAATGTTACTGCCAGTAACTAGGGGTTTAGACTTTTAAACGTAGGTAATTATGAAATGAAAGTTGAGTCGACATCGACTAAATTCTGATGACATCATGAATGCAACTGAGATGGGAATACTCAGCAACAAGTGATTTTACAAATCCGACTTCAAAAATACACGACAAAGCCAAACTTCAAAGGCCAGCAGAGCGTGATGTGCCCTTTTCCATCAAGCCCTGGATTGCATTGTTAGCCTTCAGGGAACCGAAGATAAGCACCCTGGAAACTCACACATTTGTATCCGACTCAGGCTCGAATTTAGAGAGCCATAACTTCGTGAAAACAGGAGTGAGGGACTTCAAACTTCAAACAGGATTACGAGGCGTTTAGCCGCCTCTCCAGTGATACATGACTATTCACAATGCTCACTTTCTGATTTTGAAATGCTGTGTATTGACCGAGGAATGTTCGGATGAAGGTAAACTCCACAGACTAGTAGAGCTTGATGTTCTCTTTCCAACGAGCCTTTCCAAAGCATCACTAGTCTCCAGGAAACCTGAAATACAGGTCCTGAAATCCCCAGCCTCCTCACCTGTTGTCTTCTCTGGGCCGTCTATGTTGATAGAGTAGTAACCATACATCAAGTTTATGTCAAATTTTAAAGCAGCCCAGCAGTAAAGTTGACTAATTGACTAACCTAGAAAACACATCTTAATCAGCCTGCCCCAGATATCTACCCCAAAGCAGTTTCAGTTCCCTCCATCTTCCAGACACCCTCATCATCAGAAAGGCATTTTCCCAGTCTGGCCAAAGTGGCTTTTTAATATTCATGAACTACTGTGTGTTATTCTGTAACCACTATGAAAACAATGTGTAATTTGCATAGCTATGCGAGAGAGAAATTGAAGTGTGGGATCAAAGTGTTCACCATCCAGCACGGCAACAGACTTGAAAAATGACATGTGATATATATGCATTCTTAGCATTGAGCCGTAAAGTACATGAACAGCTGTGATAACAAGTGTTCCAATAAATGTGTTCCACTGTTCCAGTAATCACACACCTACTGGTGTCCTAAATCAGGATCTTTTTGATTGAAACTGAACTGCAGTTTTGCATGAAAACAGCGAGTGGGATCGGCGCTGAAATATGATGAAAGAGCTGTAACTGTGCTAGTAGGTAGTAGCTTCCGTGGCATCTGAAGTAAAGAATATACAGCTGTCCTAATAAAAATGGATCACTCTTCCAGTAATCATGCATCCACTGGTGTCCTGAATCTCTTTAACCTGAAATGTAAGATAGAATGTGAGGCTGCTAGAGCTGTAATTTATGTGTCCAACAGCAGAAGCAGCAGCTGTGCCATTTTACTATAGAGACAATTTACCTGAAAACAGTGATAAATTTGATAAAATAATGGAATGGAGTTTGAGATGGCGGATTAGGCACTGTTTTGTGGTCTGTTTCACGACTAAATACTTGTGAAAGATGCTGCTGCTGGTGTTCGCAAACACATGGATATGTTCATATAACCATGCACTGCTAAAATCCATATATTGGCAAGAAGAATAATCTTATATTTAATTGCTATAATTGCTAATTTTATACATATAATTGATACATCTCATTTTATTTATCTTATTTCTGGTTATTTATTTCTAATTTTAAGGATCTTTCTTATAATAAACATGAAATAAACTTATCAGCTAGCGCAGTGAGATAATTTGGCTTAAATTAATTAAAACAAGAACAAATAACTGGAAATAAGGTCAAGAATCTTCTAATAATATTTAGATAAAGGCAGATATCCTGGGGTTCATGTACACAGAGGCTTATGGTAAACTGAGATGTTGATGCTGTTGACTCACCACTTCACAATCACAAAGGTCTGTTGATGGTGGATTGGGGGGGGCCCAGTTGCTCTCATGTCTATGTTACCCTCTGGTTTTCTCCTTTTGATTTACGCTGTTGTAGTTAGATCTGTCAACAGCCACACTCTGAAATTGTTTTTTATCTGTTTATTACTTCATAGTCGTATCCTGAGCCGACTCCCTCTTTACTCTTCCTGAGATAATGACTGTTCTCTCGTCCTGATGACGCTGTTGTGAGACTGACCATCAAGGCCTCCTCGTCACCAGCCAGCTCTCCTGTCCATTTGTGCCATCTGCCACCCCCTCAACTACTCAATCACTGTGCCTTCCAGATGTAGCAGCATTGAGATGGGACTGTTTCAATTCACTCCCACTTAACATAAAGACTCAGAGACTGCTTCAGTCAGAGACTGCCTCTACCTGTGCAGTTTCTAAAGCTTTGCTATCCAGAGTTTTTTCCTGGTATTTGGTTTATTAAATTGTAAACACTGTTTGGCCAGAGGAGGACAGATCTCCTCTTGTGAGTCTTGGTTTCTCCTAGGGTTTCTTTTTGGCAAGTTTTTCTTGCCACTGTTGCCTCTGACTTGCTCACTAGGGGTATATATGTTGTAACTGTCTGTTTTCAAACTTCTGTAAAGCTGCTGTGTGATAACATCATTGTAAAAAGCGCTACACAAATAAACTTGAATTGAACTGAATAATAAGCTTAAATCAATCGTAAAATAAATAAACTATGCGTTAGTTGTTATTAGAATCAATGCAAATTGCTACATTTCCTTCAGGATCAATAAAGTATCTATCTATCTATCTATCAGTCAAATAAATATAAACATAATAAAAAGTTAGTAGAATGCATAGTTTTAAAGAAACATAGTTGATAATATCTAACTAGTTTAAAGAAATCACATGTCACAAAAAGTTATTAACATACATAATAATAATAATGGAATTATATATATAAGCTCAGAGATATGATTTAGCCAAGATTTAGGCAATTTTTTTAGTCTACCTATGCTATAGTTTCTATTCTTATCATGCTTTAATACTGCTTGTAACTTCAGTACATTTGGTTGTGATGCTCAAGGGCCTTACGTTCAAATATTAGGTTGTCATTTTTAATATGTTTTTATTTCTTTCGTTTCTATTCTATTTCATTTGTTGTAGTTATTCCACATATGCAATGTAGTTTTTCTTAATATGCTTTATAAGAAACACATGAAAATATAATTCTTATATATAAAAATATATCATATATAAATATTCAAATGTTGAAACACTATTATGTGTATTAATTATACTTAGCACATTTGTCTTTGTTGTCAAAAAAAAAAAAATCTTGTCTTTTTCCATCACTCAAGTAGTTTCTGATTCCTGTTTGGCAGATCTGTACTTTATAATAAGTGTCAGTGTTATGACGCAGTGTAATGATGCAGCCCTGATTCTGTCTATTTACCTGACACCTGATTTATCTGTTCTTGGGTAACTTCTCTTGTAGGTGGGCCTACATGCAAAATTAACTGAACAACCATGATTATAATGATTATCGGTTTCATAATATAATTACAGACATAATTTCAGGCCAATTACCCACATTATTTCAAATAACTGATGCTTTCACTTGATGGGAGATGCAGTAACTGGGAAAACAAGATGAAAAGAAGTAACTTTTTACAGCTCTAATATCATTCCCTGTAATTATAGCCTGTAACTCTGCCTGTACATCAGAGTGCAGATGACTATTTAAAGATATCAAAGGTAAAAAAAAACAAAGTGGAAACAAGTGAATATGTATTTTACAGCATTGATACCACAGAATCTAAACAGAACTGCTTCACTGTTTCGGGGTGGTAGACCTAATATTATACAACCCTATAGAGAACTGCAGTGATGTATTGATTAGGCAGATATTACACTGTTATGCTGTAAGTAAGAGGTAAAGAAATTATACTTATTAATGTAAAATAAATATGTAAATATGTAAATATAAAATGTGATCTTACTATTTTATTACAAACTCATTATTTAATAACAGTACAATTTACTAATATAATATATCATTACACACATATTGATCTGTAGTGCCACTCATTCATTACAAAAACTAAAAATATCTTTTAAAACTCTAAGACTCTATTAGTTGTACTAATTTGTAATAATTGTGAATATTAGTTTCAGTCCAGTCTGATATATTTACTTTGGTATTTGTTTATAGTTCCACTGTAATAACGCTGCAGTGTTTAGAGACTCAGGAACACTACCCCCAGAGTGAGAATGTGGGTGAGAGAGAGAGACAAAGAGACAGAGAGAAAGAGGAAGAGAGGCAGAGAGAAAGAGAGAGAGAGTGAAAGAGAGCGAGAGACTAAAAATAGGAAAAGAGAGAAAGAGAAAGAGAGAGTGAGTGAGAATGAGAGACTGAAAAGAGGAAAAGTGAGAAAGAAAGAAAGAAAGAGAGAGAATGAGAGAGAGGATGAAAGTCTGAGAAGAGGAAAAGAGAGAAAAGGACAGAGAGAGAAAACAAGAAAGAGGAAAAGAGAGAGAGAGAATAATATAGATAGAGAATAGAGATAGAAGAGACAGTGAGAGACTGAGAAGAGGAAAAGAGAGAGAGAAAGGGACAGAATGAGAAAGAGAGAGAATGAGAAAGAGAGAGAGAAAGTGAGAAAGACAATGAGAGAGACAATGTGAGACTGAGAATAGGAAAAGAGAGAGACTGAACGAGAAAGAGAGAAAGAGAAATAGAGAGAGAGAGAGACAGTGAGAGACTGAGAAGAGGAAAAGAGAAAGAAAGAGAGAGACAGAATGAGAAAGAGAGAAAGAGAAATAGAGAGAGTGAGAGAGACAGTGAGAGACTGAGAAGAGGAAAAGAGAAAGAGAAAGAGAGAGACAGAATAGATAGATAGATAGATAGATAGATAGATAGATAGATAGATAGATACTTTATTGATCCCAAAGGAAATTTAGCATGAGAAACGAGAATGAGAAAGAGAGAAAGAGAAATAGAGACAGTGAGAGAATGAGAAGAGGAAAAGAGAAAGAGAGAGACAGAATGAGAAGAGAGAAAGGAGAAATAGAGACAGTGAGAGAATGAGAAGAGGAAAAGAGGAAAGAGAGAGACAGAATGAGAAAGAGAGAAAGAGAAATAAAGACAGTGAGAGAATGAGAAGAGGAAAAGTGAAAGAGAGAGAGACGAGAATGAGAAAGAGAGAAAGAGAAATAGAGACAGTGAGAGAATGAGAAGAGGAAAAGAGAAAGGAGAGACAGAATGAGAAAGAGAGAAAGAGAAATAGAGACAGTGAGAGAATGAGAAGAGGAAAAGTGAAAGAGAGAGAGACAGAATGAGAAAGAGAGAAAGAGAAATAGAGACAGTGAGAGAATGAGAAGAGGAAAAGAGAAAGAGAGAGACAGAATGAGAAAGAGAGAAAGAGAAATAGAGACAGTGAGAGAATGAGAAGAGGAAAAGTGAAAGAGAGAGAGACAGAATGAGAAGAGAGAAAGAGAAATAGAGGACAGTGAGAGAATGAGAAGAGGAAAAGTGAAAGAGAGAGAGACAGAATGAGAAAGAGAGAAAGAGAAAATAGAGACAGTGAGAGAGATGAGAAGAGGAAAAGTGAAAGAGAGAGAGACAGAATGAGAAAGGGAGAAAGAGAAATAGAGACAGTGAGAGAATGAGAAGAGGAAAAGTGAAAGAGAGAGAGACAGAATGAGAAAGAGAGAAAGAGAAATAGAGACAGTGAGAGAATGAGAAGAGGAAAAGTGAAAGAGAGAGAGACAGAATGAGAAAGGGAGAAAGAGAAATAGAGACAGTGAGAGAATGAGAAGAGGAAAAGAGCAAAATTTATATTAGGCTTCTTCCAGACACTGCAGGCGTGTCTTAACCTCATAGTGTGTGTCACACAACCTACCTGTCTTTGAATGTGTGATACAGAGAGACGAGAGAGAGAGAGAGAGAGAGCGAGGGAGATAGACAGACAGGTGGAGATGGAGAGAGGATTTGATGTGTATTTCTCATTCTGTAGCTGTTCAAAGCTCACACCTGCTGCCTCATACATAAATACCTGCAGGCCAAGTGTGCGCTCATGTTGTGAAACCTGTATGCAGTGTTTTCCTTTTCATCCTTCTGTCTGTCTCTCTCTCTCTTTCTCTTCATTCTGCCCTCTCTTTATCCCTCTCACTCTGTATTCTATCCCTTTATCTATTCTTTATTCAGCCCTTCTAGGATTTCACAATGTGCTTTACCCTTTGGACAAAAGTTTGGATTCCCCTCAGTACAAAACTTTAATCACTGACACGTCACTGTAATAATAATAACCGGACTTCATAAACGGGAAACAGCGCATACAAAATAGAAAACATACACAAACTTTTCATACCTATTAATAATGTGTATAGCTGCATGTATATGGGCGGCCACTAGGCCACTGACAGCATTAGGGTCAGTGTTTGTTTTGACCTTGTGCTTTACTGGGTTCAGCCTCAGTCGGCAGAGTTTATATAGCAAAATCTAACACCTGATCCACTCATACCAGCGCAACACACACTAACTAACACACCACCATCATGTCAGTGTCACTGCAGTGCTGAAAATGATCCGCCTTCCTTATAGTACTAGCTCTGTGCAGGTCCTGTGGGGGGTCCTGACCATTAAAGAACAGGGTAAAAGGGGATCAACTATGTATGCATTGAATCAGATGGACTACAGTCTGTAAGTGGAGAACTACACAGAGCTCCTATATGTTTTATAGAGCTGATAAAATCAACAGTGTATGTAGATACGAGAAAGTGGTTTCAGTGTTATAGCTGATGGCCTTTCATGACATTCATTCTTTATGGTTTGTTCATTTGAATTTAACCAATCAGATCGCTCACCTTAGGTCAAAAATAAGTTCAGGTGAGTCAAGACATTCATGTGACCAAAAATGAAAGCACATCTTCATTTATTGCACAACTCCCGTTATTAAGAGCAGCTCAAGATAAGAGTGTCTATGAAGAGTGAAATATAAAAACAGTCTCTGGACCGGCATAAGAATGTGTTCCCACCAGCAGTGAACAAAACCAGGCCTCACTTGAAAGTCGACTAGGGCCCACAATTTTTTTCCAGACCACTCCCTCAGTTCTGTAGTGAAAACACAGGAACGGACTGCATGTTTACACCTCACGATGGATCGAAGTAATCAAAAAGTTTGATAGAGCCCCATAAAAACAAGGGAGCCGTGACAGCAGCCCTGGTTTAGGAACATAGCAGTGAGAAATCCTCAAACTGGCATTCAGTAAATTCACAAAGTGTAACATAAACTTTCAACAAGTGTAATCGTTTGTGAACTGCAGTAGAAACACTATTACTGGATTTGTTAAATCCAGCAACTTAGATGTGCTTTACTGTTTACTGTTTACTGTGGAGACTTTTTGAATACACGTAAACATCCTGAACTCAAATGCCTGCTATCTATTTTAGAGTCCACCTGCCTTTTAATGGGACGTAGTCGAGTCATCCAAGTTTTTTTTATATCGTTGTCTTAGAGTAATAACCAACATGTCTTTCTCATCCATACAAAACAAAACAATCATGAAATATACAAGGTCACACACAAAGTACAGCTATCATCATCAAGCCGGAGTCTGTATTGAGTTGCAGTCAGGTGCTCTAGCACTTTTCTTATTTTCTAGCTGTCCAATAAAAAAAGATATTTATCCATTTTTGTTGATTTTCATTTTTCTATATCTATTCAACATGACGGATTCCCTTTATATCCTGTGATATACGTTTTATGATGAATGGACCAACAGAAGGGCTCCAAAATCATTCGGAATAAAACCTCTTTACGTTCACTTACATTAAAAGTAAAGAACGTTTTTGGACTCTTCTATAAAGTTACTGTTTTGGAGATACACATCTTTCTCTGAACAGTGAAGATTTGCTTCTACAGATTCAGTGTCCTACATCTACTCTGTGTCCAGAAATATTTAAATATTACAGCCAGGTGAGTCGGAATAAAGCTGGAAGTAACCTGCTGTCTTTCTTTGTATAAGCTCAGTAGATTTCAGGACACGTTCAGGCATTCAAAAGGCAAGATCTATTGAATACTCCATTTGCACACGTAGAATAGTTCATAATCGCTTATATAATACTTCCACTGTGCTGTTTCCTCTGCTGTAGGGGATACAGAAATTTTTCAATTATGGATTTCAAGAATAAAGCACTGCTCTTCTCTTTCCTCTATGATTGTATGAATGTGCATGTGTGTGTACATGTCTTAGCTTTAACTTTTTTTTACTTTAAATTATAAAATATGCAGTCACAGACAAACAAAGAAGAAACAGACAAAAAAAAACACACAATTACAAACAAATAAGCGGTATAGAACCAAAGCCTTCTACATATTTTAATCCACAACTGCTGTTTTATTATTATTTAATTTTATGTTATTTATTATTTAATTTCATTATTATTAATTTGTGTGCTTTTCATGTTAAATTCAGCAAATAAACTGATAATAAATAATGTGCTTAATAATGACGTTAAAGTAAAGGATGTGTACTTATTTTCACTGAGAAAATCAAAATCAAGAAAATATACAAATATATAATATAATTCGATGCCTCTCTAAGACCTCTGAAAGTGCAATGTAGTATAAGGCACCAAGACATCAACAACAGATCCCTTAAGTCCTGCATGTTGTGAGGTGGAGCTGTCGGTTTTTAAATTTCTTTTTTCCAGCACATCCCACGCCTGTTCAATTGAAATGAGATCAGGGAAAGCCACTTCAGCAGCTTGAAGTTAGTTTCTCAAACCATTCCTGAACAATGTGCTCAGTGTGGTAGGGTGCATTATCCTGCTGAAAGATGCTACTGTCATCAGAGAAAACCACTGCCACACAACGTTTAAGCATGGGGTACGTATCAAATTCACATTCACATGAATGCCTAGACCCAGGATGTCCCAGCAGAACACTGCCCAGAGCAACACACTCCCTCCAGTGGTGGCTGAGTCTTTCCACATGTCCATCCATCCACATAAAGAGGGATTCATTAGACCAGGTCACATTTTTCCATTGCACCAAGGTCCAGTTCTGAGATTTGTGTGCCCATGTATTTTTGATAGTGGGCTGCAGCTACACTGCCCCCTATGCAGCAGGTGTGTTAAGACACATCCCTACGTTTACATTTATAGTGTTGGCAAACACTCTTTTCTAGAGTGACTTATAGTTTACATGTGCACATATATATATATATATATATATATTATATATATATTATATATATAATATATATATATATATATATATATATATATATATATATTTATATATATATATATATATATATGCGCACTATATATAGTGTAGTGTATCCCACTACACTATATCAACCATTACCATTATCTTTCTACTATTATTAAAATTACTGCAATGTGTGCAGAAGTCCCTCTGCTGGCTTGGATGGAATAACCTTTGTTTCCCTTGCACCGACTGTTTGTTTCATGGACCGACTGCTGGTAGGTCCTCACCTCTGCTAACCCCACAAGGCTTGTTATTTCAGAGATGCTCTGTCCCAGGCTTCTGGCCATAAGGAGTTGACCCTCGCTCAGGTCATGCCTGCTCATTTCTCCCACATCTACGAGAACTGACTGTTTGCTTCCAGTCTAATATATTGCAGATATGTATACTGGGGGGGGGGGGTGTTTTGGTGTGTGTGTGTGTGTGTGTGTGGGTGAGTGTAAATGTTTTGGGTTCTTCAGTACATCTTTATCTGAAATTGAGTTGTGGATTTGGAAAGACAATTTTTCAGTAACCTATATGAATCCTGGCCATGGAAGGAGCGCAGAAAAAATAGAAAGAAAACAAGATAGCAAATGTAATCCCATCCATTCTACCGGGGGAACCAGTGAGATATCAGTGGGGCATTGTATATGTCATTCCCCTCTGTGTGTATGTGTGTACATATATGTGTGTGTGTGTTCTGCAATCCAATGCCTACCGCACAGTGCCAACACACAGCTGGGAAGAATGAGAAGAGAAGGTGCTTAGCTCTGATCAGCAGACATCTTCACATGGGCTTTACACAAACAAACAAACAAATAATGAAATAAACAAACAACATGATGACAGCCCAAACAAACCCAGACTCTACCTTAGAGAGAAGGATTTAGCCTTTTTAGATTCTGAATTCAAACAGAATTAATAAATAGGTACTGCAATTACAGACAAATAAACAAAGAAGAAACAGACAAAGGAACTCAGACAAATTACAAACAAATAAGCGCTAAAGAAACAAAGCCCAAGCCTGAGGAACTGAAGTCCAAGCCTAAGGAAAAGAAGTTCAAGCATATACAGCTCAATCTGAAGAATTTAAACCCATGCCTGAAGATCTGAAGCTCAATGGTGAACAGCTGAAGCTCAAGCATGAAAATTTTAAGCCCAATTCTGAAGACCCAAAGCCTGAAGAACTGAAGCCCAAGCCTGAAGAACTGAAGTTTGAACATAAAGAACAGCTGTCCAAGCCTTAAGAACCAAAGCCCAAGCCTGAAAAACTGAAGCCCAAGCCTGAAGAACTGAAGTTCAATCATAAAAACAAAAGTCCAAGCCTGATGAACCAAAGCCTAAGCCTGAAGAACTGAAGCCCAAGCCTGAAGAACTGAAGTCTGAACAAAAAGAACACCAGTCCAAGCCTTAAGAACCAAAGCCCAAGCCTGAAGAACTGAAGCCTGAACATAAAGAACACCAATAAAAGCCTGAAGAACAGAAGCCCAAGTTTGAAGATCTGAAGATTAAGTGTGAACAACTGAACCCGAGCCTGAAGAACTAAACCATAAACTGCATTCAAACAAGACAGCCATAGAAAATGTTTTGAGACCTGTTTTAAAGAAATACTCTAGAATATTTTCCAGACTGATTTGCTGCATCTGTTGCGTAGGCTGATTACTGCAGACAATGAAAATGATCTGTTGACAGAAATATAGTAATTAAAATGCATTAAAATGAGCAGATGTAGAAGTGATAGAAAGAAATTAGGTTGTAAACATTCTAAATACGACAGTAAAGAAGAGAGAAATAAAATAAATCTATTTATTTATCTTCTAGATAAACTGCTGGGATTGGGATGTGAACGGTGGTCTTAAACCTGACTGATCTGCTACAAGACAGGCCAGACTGCAGTAAGGCAGTAGAAGTGTAGTAAAAGAGGTGAGTCCTGCAGTAAAGCTGTTTAAAGTGCTGTAAAGCTGCGAAAAGCTTGCTGGGCCGATGGCCAATCAGCATCAGACTGTGATGATGGATAAGCACTTTGTCTCTTTTATCCCCACAGGCTTGGTAATGCTGCAGTAATTAGCCCACTGAAAGGCCAGTGGCGCTTATCGAAAGGCGGCGGCATGCAGCTGGCAGCAGGCAGAGCGCAGCTGAAGGAGAGAGAGAGAGAGGTTACCACTGAGAGAAGTTTGGAGAGAGAGGGGTTATTAACAGAGAGACAGGATTTGAGTAAAGAGGTTATGATTGAAAGACTGAGAGAGAGGTAAGGCTGCATGGGGAAAGTTATAAGGTGGAGAAAGGTTATGATTAATTGAGAGAAGTTATAATTGGAAGAGAGAAGTTATAATGGAGAGACGAGTTAAGACAGGAAGGTTATAATGTGGAGGGAAGTTATAGTTGAAAGATAGGCTCAGGTAATGCCTTCAAAATAACTCAAGAAACAGCCATTAATGTCTAAACCGCTGGCAACATAAGTGAGTACACGCCTAAGTGAAACTTTTTCCTCCCCCGTGTCATCTGACTTGTTATCGTTACTAGGTCTCAGGTGTAAAAGAGGAGCAGGTGTGTTAAATTTGGCGTTATCGCTCTCACACAACATGCCACCTTATGGCAAAGAACTCTCCGAGGATCTGAGACAAGAATTGTTGCTCTACATAAAGACGGCCTGGGCTATAAGAAGATTGCCAACACACTGAAACTGAGCTGCAGAACGGTGGCCAAGACCATACAGTGGTTTAACAGGACAGGGTCCGCTCAGAACAGGCCTCGCCACGGTCAACCAAAAAAGTTGAGTGCACATGCTCAGCGTCATATCCAGTGGTTGGCTTTTGAAAATAGACGTATGAGTGCTGCCAGCATTACTGCAGAGGTCAAAGGGGTAGGGGGTCAGCCTGTCAGTGCTCAGACCATACGCCGCATATTGTGTCCAATAGGTCTTCATGTCATCTCTGAAGGAAGCCTCTTCTAAAGACGATGCATAAGAAAGCCAGTGAACAGTTTGCTGAAGACAAGCAGACTAAGAACATGGATTACTGGAACCATGTCCGGTGGTCTGATGAGACCAAGACAAACTTATTTGGTTCAGATGGTGTCAAGGTGGAAATCAGTACAAAGACAAGTGTGTCTTGCCTACAGTAAAACATGGTGGTGGGAGTGTCATGGTGGTGGGGGGTTTGGGGCTGCTTGAGTGCTGCTGGCTGTGGGGAGCTACATTTCATTGAGGGAACCATGAATACCAACATGTACTGCGACATACTGAAGCAGAGCATGATCCCCCCCCCTTCGAAAACTGGGCCGCAGGGCAGTATTCCAAAATGATAACAACCACTGCCTTGCTACAGAAACTGAGGGCAAAGGTTCTGGACTGGCCAAGCATGTCTCCAGACCTAAACCCTATTGAGAATCTGTGGGGCATTCTCAAACAAAAGGTGAAAAAGAGCAAGGTCTTTAACATCCGCCAGCTCTGTGGTGACGTCATGGAGGAGTGGAAGATGAGTCCAGTGGCAACCTGTAAAGCTCAAGTGAACTCCATGCCCAAGAGAGTTAAGGCAGTGGTGGAAAATAATGGTGGCCACACAAACTATTGACACTTTGGGCACAATTTGGCCATTTTTATTTAGGGGTGTACTCAATTTTGTTGCCAGCAGTTTAGACATTAATGGCTGTGTATATATATATATATATATATATATATATATATATATATATATATATATATATATATATATATATATATATATATATATATATATTATATATATATATATCCAATCCCAGCATCATCAGGTGAAGGCAGAGTACACCATGGACAGGTCGCTAGTCCTTCGCATGGCCAACGCACATTCACGCACACACTCCTGCAAGCCGATGCATATTTTAGCTTCTGTTGTGAGTTCATAGCTGTTTCTTGTCTTGATGCACCAAAATGACTTGTGACCTTCGTGAAGAAACGAAGGTCAAACGAAGCAAACTGCTAAATATTTCTTCCATGTGCTAGAATTCAGCTATGGATGCCGGTGGGAGACCATGAAGTTTATTCATGCGTTTACAACTCATTTACACCATCAGGGCATTCAGGTTGTGTGGAATTTACTTGACTGTAGCCTAACAACATATTCTTCTCTATGTTTCTGCTTCCCTTAAATATACACCCCATTGTTTAGCCTCTGGGGCTGTGAAGTCTCTGTTCTCTAAGCTGTGTTTTTCATGTTTTCCTGTTGTTTGACCCAGCGTTGTTACCAGTTTTGTGTGAAATGCATCTGCCTCGTGTGTACCTGCCTGCCTGTTTTTGACCTCTGAAGTCCCAGACTGCCCTTAATATAACTACTCTGCCCCTGCAACCTGCCTGCAAACCCATGTTGTTGCAGAAGACTTCACAACTGACAGTAGCAAATAGCATGCCCCATGTGACTGCCACCAAGGCCTGCTTCTCATGGCCTGTACTTCCTGAGAAGTTTGATGGCATACTGGAGAAGTGCCTGGAGTATGTGGGTGAGTGCCTGCTCTATGTAGTCTATTAATGCTCGAGGCTGAGGACGCTAAAGTGGTTCTTGCCGCTTTCAAGTGGGTCTTATGTGTGTGGTTTCTGGGACGACTTACACTTTACAATCAATCATTTGCTCAAGGAAGAGGAGAAAAACACCCAGAGAGGGGTCTTCTGTGCTGCCTGAGCTCCATCGTCGACTGTACATAAGCATCCAGTGCTGGCTCCAGTGTGGGTCCTCCACACAACAAGTCTGGTTCTCCACACAGTGCAGGTTTTCCAAGCTGCTGCTCCTCCATTAATGCAGTTCCTGCGTTGACGCCCAATGCTGTTTTCCATTCTAGCCTCCAAACTATTACTCTAATGCCAAATCCTAGAGCTGCTCCAGTGCAGAGTTTTAGGACTTCTCCTAAAGCTGCTCTTCCAGGCCAGGCCAAAGGATTGCTCCACAGCTATCTTTTTCAGCTGGTCCCCAACATTGAATCAACACCCATAGGCTTCATCCTTGGCTCTGATCCTGACCTGGATTCCATCCCTGGCCCTCGTCCTGACCTAGATTTAGTTTTTGACCCTTGTCTTGACCCATGCTCTATCCCTGGTCCTAACCCTAATCAGGTTACTGTCATACCTGTGCATACTGCTGGTCCAGCTCCTCCCCCACTGTTCACCAGTGTACTGGACTGTCCGGCTCGCTGGATTTTCTACTTGTTTTGGCAGCGCCTCTTTACGGTCCAGGCCTACGTCTTGCACTTTGGGAGCTGTGCCCTAAAAAAAGTGCTTTTGCCACAATGTCTCCCCTCCCTGGGACCAGCCCAGTCTGGACTGACTTAATTCCACCCATGCACCTCCCTAGTTCCTCCTCTCTATCGTTACACATATCTGTGGCTATACTTATACCCCTTTGTTTAGTTGTGTGGTTTAAAAGTCTCCAATCTAAACAAGTTTTGTCTTAAAATGTTTTCCGAGCTGAGTAATATGAATCTGCCTTGTGTGTAACTGTCTGCTTGTTTTGGCCCCTGTCTGTTGTGACTGGGTCTTCAATTGTCCCCAATAAAATTACACTGCACTCACAACCCATCTACAAACCCTCATCATTACACTCTAGTTTATCAGTACTCTTTCCCAGCATGGCACGCACCTTTAAAGCACTATCATAATGTTGCTTGTCAGGCATCTATATATCTTATTATATAGCATTATCATAAAGTCCTACTGGATGAGAGAGAGGTTATAATTGGAAGAGAGATGCTATATGGAATGAGGGACTTTGACTGGATGAGAAAAGTTATAATGGGAGAGATGTTATTACTGGGTGAGAGAAGTTATAATGAGAGAGATGTTATTACTGGGTGAGAGAAGTTATAATGGGAGAGATGTTATTACTGGATGAGAGAAGTTATAATGGGAGAGATGTTATTACTGGGTGAGAGAAGTTATAATGGGAGAGATGTTATTACTGGATGAGAGAAGTTATAATGGGAGAGATGTTATTACTGGGTGAGAAAAGTTATAATGGGAGAGATGTTATTACTGGATGAGAGAAGTTATAATGGGAGAGATGTTATTACTGGGTGAGAGAAGTTATAATGGGAGAGATGTTATTACTGGGTGAGAGAAGTTATAATTGGAGAGATGTTATTACTGGGTGAGAGAAGTTATAATGGGAGAGATGTTATTACTGGATGAGAGAAGTTATAATGGGAGAGATGTTATTACTGGATGAGAGAAGTTATAATGGGAGAGATGTTATTACTGGATGAGAGAAGTTATAATGGGAGAGATGTTATTACTGGATGAGAGAAGTTATAATGGGAGAGATGTTATTACTGGATGAGAGAAGTTATAATAGGAATAATGTTATTGGAAGAGAGACGCTATATAGGATGAGGGGTTTTGACTGCATAAGAGAAGTTGTAATGGGAGAGATGTTATTACTAGATGAGAGAAGTTATAATTGGAGAGATGTTATGACTGGATGAGAGAAGTGATAATGGGAGAGATGTTATTACTGGAAGAGAGACGCTATATGGAATAAAGGGTTATGACTGGATGAGAGAAGTGATAATGGGAGAGATGTTATTACTGGAAGAGAGACGCTATATGGAATAAAGGGTTTTGACTGGATGAGAGAAGTTATCATCAGAGAGATGTTATGACTGGATGAGAGAAGTTATCATCAGAGAGATGTTATTATTGGAGGAGAGATGTTATGACTGGATGAGAGAAGTGATAATCAAAGAGATGTTATTATTGGAGGAGAGATGTTATATGGGATTAAGGGAAATGACTGGATGCAGAGTTTATAGTGGAAGAGATGTACTGAAAAGAAGGGAAAACCTATTGCTAATAGAGGTCAGTGGGTAGGATCTGAAACATTGATTGTGATAAATGATGAAGCAGATATAAATTAACTTGCAAGACAGTGGAGAGGTTGTGTTCAGTCAGGGATTATAATGAAATGATGAGATGTTGGAGAGAGGAACTATATTATCATGCTAATTTCCCACTGCCTTATTTAACACAGGCTATGTGTACATGAACTACAGGATGTGCGTTTTTCAGACAGCATCTGTAGGTGCATAAAAGTCGGCCAGTATATGTGTGTGTGTGAGTTTGTATGTCTGCGTGTGTGTGCCATGAGGGTAAAGCTTATGAGCAGCAGCAGGTCAGGCTTAGTCACTCAGCTTAAAGATGCATGTACCAGTGAAGCCTTGTGATATCGCTCCCAGCCGGCTCATTATAAAAAATCCCCAATGACGTCCAGTCAAAATGTCAAAGTTGTTTTGCACCAAATAAATAATGTTCAGGTAGCTCATTAAAGTCTAAAGGTTCATTCTGTCATCCGGAATCACGAATCACGTCAATAGATATTTGCATTTTATTTTTTTTGATTATGAAGCTGGCATGATGGCAGATTCCTAGTAATAATGCAGTTGAGCCCAGAGTGGCAGAAGAGATTTATGCACTCTTAAAGCCTGGAATTATTATTTGAACCTGATGAGCCCTGATTACTTACATTAGGTTCACAGATCATCTTTCATTTCACAGAGTTTGCTGGACGTGGGTCAACCTCAAATATTCCATTGAGCTTACTAATAGCCCATCCTCTTTAGTGTTATTCTCTCTACTTTAGTCTTCTTTCCACATTAAAATGAACAATCAAACAGTATGTGATCTGGCATGTACCGGAGCATCCTTTCCTTTCCACCACCTCCAGACTCCCCAGCAGCTTCTTCCCTGAGGCAGTCAGATTACTGATTGCACTGATACCCTCCAACATCAACCTGGGCTAATCCAGTTCCTTTCCAACATCACTGATCACATACCCGCATCACTTACAATCACTGCATGCCTGCACTTTAGATTCTTTAACTATTTGAATGCTGCTAACATCTTTCCATGCAGTTTACAATGTGTGCACTAGTTTCTTTTTCATTCACATGCTGCTTTGAAGCTAATCATTGCATATATATATATATATATATATATATATATATATATATATATATATATATATATATATATATTAGCAATAGCAATATATTATCATTGCATATATATATTGTTTGAATGCGACCTGTTTAGATTCAAGAGCGGACCAATTGAAATGCTCCAAAATAGAATAAAACCTCTTTACATTAATTTACATTGAAAGTTAAGAATGTTTTTGGCCTCTCCTGTAAACTATATATATGATATATATATATATATAGATATATATATATATATATATATATCACCACTATCAAGATTACATATATACATTTAGAAGAGACACGTAGGATGGTGTACACAGCATTGTGTTTGCCATCACAGGCTCCCTGATATCTTTACAAGGACCAAGTGTGCAAATGGCCAGAAGGAGACCATCATCCAACCTAAGTCAGTCACCAGCAGCAGAGGCGTAGGCCCAGTGTGCACAAGCAGCATTCGTGCCAGTGTCGATGCCGCAGCAGCCAGCTAAGAAAGTGGATAGCAGCAGTTGACTGCTGTTGCTTTCAACCCAACTGTGAGAGGTTTTGCTGTGTGCACACTGAGAATTGGGTTTCTTGCTTATCAATGAAATAATTGTTTAGAATTGTTTTATTATCAGATTACCAAATTTTAAAGTAGCCCAGTTACATATTTTTTAAAGATTTTTTAACACTGCAGTCATGCTGTTGCAGCTTGGTCCACTATATAATTTGTTGATGCTGTTCAAAGGTATGGACTGATGAGCAAATAACCCAATTGAACTAAAACTGAATTGAAACTTGGGAAAAGCTGATTAAAAAGAAGATTATTACAGTTACACAGTATCTTAAAAGGTGCTGTCATCAGGAGTGTGGGTATTCATTCGATTGGTTGCGGTTTGCTTCAGGTCAGGACAGATAGAGCTATTTTGGGGTTTGGATTCTAAACCCTGGAGCGGTGGGTCAGACCGGGTCAGACAGAATTTTGCCTGGCTATTTGGCGATTGGACCAAATTTTCATGAACACAGTGGCCATTCCACCCTTTGACTGTCCACATAAGCCTATGAATGTGAAAGTTTATTCAGCTGCTGGGCAGCCCATGGACCGGACACACACACACCCATACACACACTCTTGGGACAGATCTCAGAGAGTGAGATTGCCTTCTGGGCAGGGTGTGCTTTACTTGGAATCACTTCACACACACACACAGACTAAACTGGCCCAGTAATTCAACAAAGAGCAGTGTAAGATTACAGCCAAGAAGTACACAATCACACACATACACACACACACACAGAGTTGACCAGGTGCGGTATCTCTAGAGCAGGTGGCTCAGTGTAGATCCAGTTGGCCTGAAGCAGCCCTATATCTGCCAAAGTCCAGTCACAGCCAACAGCATATCCACACACACTCATGACCAGGCACTGTGGAATAGCACACATTCACTATCTTAAGCTTCATGAAATCACTCACGTTCTCTTCTTTCGCTCTCCTGCTCTCTTTCCTTCTCCAGTTTCAATGTATAGTATAGTACACAAAAAAATAAAATAAAATCAGGGGTCACCCTTCATTTACAGTCAGGTATTCATGAGGAGATTGGATTTAACTTTTTAGGTTTGGGGTCACTGATTTCAGATCTTTCTATTATTGTATTGTCTCACGTGAGCGAGCAGATGTAAAAGAGTCTCATACAGACTCATGCTGAGTTGTTTTACAGTGGAAGGAGGGAGTACAATTTTAATACAATTTAATTGAACTACATTATTAAGGGCGAACGTGAGGAACGAGTCTTTGTTTATCTGCAATTTTTTGTCATTTCGTTTGCAGAAACTTTATTGCATATAAACTTTCCCTCTCGCAGACGCCTCCAGAGCTCGGAGAAACTCGTTTAGCGTTTCATGAGCCAAAATATGAAGCTTTCTGATTCTGCTGTTTACAAACAGCGATGCTGTAAACAGAACAATAAAAGCTCCACAACATCTTTTATCAGAGTGCTGAATATTGCTTATTTCATTCAGAGATGTGTCTGTGAATTTAAACGGGTCCATGCGCAGCAAACTGAAGTGCTTCTTCAGCTTTTTGCAATTCAGAACATTTTCTGCCTGAAGAAACATGCTTCTTTCTAAAATGACTGCTATTCAGAAAAAAAAAACCAGAGAACTCTAGCCCTTAAAACGGCAGGAGAACCGGAAAAAGCCAATAAAAGCACCAAAGCAGGTGACTTTCTACCAAAAGGGGGCCCATGATTTCTGCTGGTCTTTATCTTAGATCTAGATCTACTATAAGGCTGCATATCTTTATGAGTTATGATCTACACCCTCTGGTCAGAATGAGGAGAACAGGGAAATATTATATATAATTTATATTTCAGTGCCTAATGAACTCTCATTTATTTACCACTAAAGGACATCAAGCCATAAGTAAGCAGAACGCAGCACTGATGCTTGCAATAACCATAACATCAGCAGCAAAGTCAGCAGAGGAGGATGCCTTTAGTAGACCACACTGGTCTAGTGTTTGCAGGAGAACTACAGATAAATTAAACATGAGCAGGTATGGAACTACTATTTCCTCTTCAGACGAGCAATTGACGCAGTGGTGTGAGGTGGAGAAGCCATGCTAGTTACTCTCACACAAGATAGAACATGATAGAACATCTTCATCTTTACAGCTTCCTACAAACGGGTTGGAGCTTCTAAAGGTCTTTCATGAAGAACTCAGAAACACATAAACTATATTACTGACTTCACTGTATAACTCAACACCACAGCTTTCAAAACGTATACACACACACAGATATAGAGAGAAAGAATCAGAATAAGAGGGAGATAGAGAGAGAATGTGTATGACTTCGACTCTCTAGTTGTGTGTGTGTGTGTGTTTGTGTGTGTGTGTTGACAGGGATGATGATCGGCTGAAGAAAAACAGTGTCTCTCTCCCGGCAGGTACGTAATCCATCTACTACACTCAAATATCAGACATCTTCAAACCCACAAGACTCCATCCTGCTCCAGTGATGCAATCTTACTACTGCATCAAATATCTTCCACTATCATCACTGCAGGTCATTCTCTCTCTCTCTCTCTCTCTCTCTCTCTCTCTAAACCAAACACAAACATTGCTGCTGCTTGCAAAAGAAAGTATCACACAGACACAAACAGACACACACACACACACACACACACACACACACACACACACATACAAATGTACACAGAACCCTTAGCAACTATCCTTTCTTTTCTTTTTCTTTTTTTCAGTATTCTATGACATCACTTTGCCTTTATGACAGCTTTCAGTCTTTTCAGCGGACTTGCTTTTAGTTCTCCAAAGAAATCTCCAGGGATATTTTTCACACCTCCAGAGTTCAGCTGGTTACATGTTCTGCTTCTCGTTGAGGTCTGGAGTGGTCAGTCCATTGTTCTGAGAACAGCAGCAGCTTCTTGGTTTGACGTGTCTATCATCTGTTCTCTGTGAACAGCTTCTTCACAGCTACAAATCCTTTCAGACACACAGTATTGGTTTGTCTGCTCACAGAGAAGGATGGACAGAAACCCCTGTGGATGTTTTCAGATCTTAGGCAGGAGTGGAGCTTGATTTTCTCCTCTCTCTCAAAGATGAAAACCTTAATTACTGTTTATTTGATAGGGACATGATGGTGGTCTACCACGTCCTGGGACACTTGTTTGGAGGCCCAAAAATGGAAAAACAAATAGAAAAAAAATAAATGACAGGTGTTCTCCGACCTTCACAAAGTACAAAGAAACACATAGAGATATTTCAGAATGAAGAACATGTGCTGTCTGTGAAAGAACAGCTTTCTACAGAAGGAGTGTGGAAATGAGATTTTAACCAGTAGTTTACTGTTTACTTTTATTTACAGTGGAATAATCAGACCTTTCTGTCAAGGGTGTAGGAGCAGGTTTGACAATGGGGGGGAGGGGGCACCCCACCCTATCCCCTAAATATTATCTATAAGCTGATTCCACAGTATGTAAGGTAGTAAATCACTGTATATGAAGTGACATAGAACGACATTTGTGGAATTACAGTAAATTATAAATAAATAAACAAAATACAACATTATCTGTACCGTTGTTTATTATTAAATAAATCCAATTAAAGATCACTTAACAAACTAATATATCAAATAAATCATTGCATATATATATATCATTGCTGTCTAAAGATCTTTATTTATATATATTATTTGAATGGGACCTTTTAGATTCTGTCAAAGTTTCATGAGTGGACCAACTGAAATGTTCCAAAATGGAATAAAACCTCTTTACATAATAAATAATAAATTATTTATATATATTTATTTATATATTATTTATATATTTAATATAAACGTTAGCTAACCCAGACCCTCCTAGTCTTTAACCATAACAACACATTATACAAAAGCTGTTTTACTGCAGTATACACTGTCAGCATTGCTATTCATTGCTCTCATCACTGACCCCAAGTTTAAAACTGGCGCGAGCTACCCAACGCTTCAGCGAGGCGAGAGCTCGGGTCAGTGAAGCTGGTGACTGCAGGATATTTCTGAACAGGCATCAACACAAGCCTTAACAAAGTGAAAGACCACCTAACAACCAGAGCCCATTGCTAACAACAAACACAGCGCGTGAAAGGCTGCCAAAACATGTTTTTAAAATAGTGTTTTTAAACTGTGGTTTAATTTTTGGGTGGGACAAATCTACCTGTTTCTGATATTGGGTGGGACACACCCCCCCCATCCCCCCCGGTTCCTATGCCAATGCTTTTTGTAATACTGGCAGAGTGAAACGTCTACACTGAACCAAACATAAACTCAAACGTCTTATGTTCGAGGCCAGATGTGAAGATAATGACTTCAGATTACAGCCCCATCAATCACCTTCACCAATCAGCAGCGTGTGACTAGAGCTGAGGACTTTGATTCTGCAATGCAATTGTATAAAAGTGAGAAAACAAGCAGTTACTTGAGAGCAGACACTGCTGTAGAAAATTCATGATAGACAGAAACGTCTAACAAATCTAAAAGTCAGCAATCTGAGAAAGAAACAGGAGAGATTGCTGAACACCTACTGTCTATTCTTGTTTGCAGAAACAGACGCTGTTTAAATTCCTCAGTACATAAAGTGACAATGCGGTTCGATTTCCAAACCCCTTTCTCTCACAGCTTCTCCGAGTCTGCCTGCGTGCACAAACCAGCACCTCACACATCTACAACCTGTGAGCGATGAATTAGGCAAATTGAACAGCAGCAGAGGAGAACATGAAAACGGGAAACAGAAGATAGATAGAAGGATAGGCACATAACAAAAGAACAAAGACTTTTATCTGTACCAGACTTCTAACTTTACATGAGAAGCAAAGCTGTTCTCAAAGGGGAATTCCTACCATTTGAGAAAAACTTAGCACAATTAAATCACTACGCTGTACGCATACAGACTCGTTTGAAGTTAAATGCACCGTTCTAGAGAAACCTACTGAGCCAAAACTGTTTACAGCCATGTTGATAGGAACCAGACATCTGAAACTTGTCTCTAAAAGCTTCCCCACACAAGTTATTGCATGAAATGGTTATGAATACGCTGCCTGAGGTCTGCATTACTCGTGTGATAAGATTTTGGCCTTAAAAGAACATTCATGGCAGAGAGGTATACGCAGGGTGCTGTGAGGCAAAGTAGTCCCCCCCAAAAAATTTTTTTTTCAGATTTACTACTGGTTTCCCATTATCAGCGTGACGTAAACTCAGAAGACATTTGTAGCTTCACTGCTCATGTTGGAAAGTAAATACAATACTAATTTGCATTGTAGCAAAAACCTGATTGTAGATAAAAACCTGGTTTCTATCACCAACACTGTGAAAGAAATTATCCATAAGTATCCATCCATCCATCCATTACTATTCCTGCTAGTTTGGGACTGGGTTTGTACTGTGGGAGGAAACCTACTTAAGGATGGGGAGAACATGCAAACCCCACACAGAACAGCCCGGACCCAGAATTAAACCCGGATTGTCTTGCTGTGAGGCGACAGTGCTAACCACTACACCACCGCACTGCCTATTATTTTTTAAAGAATAAACCATTTCACATCAAACCACTCACAACAATTGAAATTTTGTGTTATCATTGAGTTATGCATACTCCAAACAATAGAGGGCAACATATTTCCAGAACACTGTGGTATTTTTATTATAAATAACAAGAAAATGCACAGACCCTCCTCAATCTTCACTGCTATCCAGTCGAGAAGACAATGAGTTTATCCTCAAAGTTTATTCCATCCCTCACCAGAATGCTGGAAAACAATCCCAATGCTCTTGTTGTGATTATGATCCATTATAATCTTAATTAAATACATATGATTAAAAGTGTACTATTTATTTCTTTTTATTTCATGTTTGCAGCAGTGCAACAGTAAAATGGAGCACTGCACCTTCTTGCTCTCGTACAACCTTCTTAGAGAAATACTTTGACTTCTTTAAGGGCCACCATCCAGTACAAACCCTAACCCTAACCCTAGATCAGATCAGTTTTCCTTCTTTTTTCTCTTTCTTTACTTTCTTTAAATCAATTTATCTTAATATCAAGGCACAATTATCAGATTACCCACAATTCATTTGATACATCTTTATTAATGGTGCCAGTTCTTCTGAATTAGAAGAGTGACCTCTGTCTGCAGTAAAAGGTAAACAGTAAACAGAATGTCAGCTGTGCTTTTTGGTATTAAGTGTATGAATGTACAAGCTAATCAATAGTTGCTCCCGGGAGGAACTGAGCCATTTCACCTGTAAAGTGTATAATAACTTGTTCACACATATCATAAATACATACACACACACACACACACACACGTACAGGGCTTAAACCAAAATCGATAAATTCCACTGATTCAGATGAAACCATGTGTACACTGAGGATTCTTCCTGTCTCTGTCTCTCTCTCTCTCTCTCTCCCTCTCATTATAGTGTGTACAGATCTCTAAAATAGTCCATCTAAATGAGAATGGCCCACATCCAATTAGCCAGTTGGACAGTCAGACCTCTTCTTTAGATACCAATAACAAGTTTACTCTAAAGCGGTACCACAATAATATTACAAACTCTTGGTACTGAATGTAAAAACACAGCAAATATGATCACAGCTGAAGTAATTAACTGTTCTGTTTTCCATCTGTTGTTTATGAATAAAAATAAGAAACTGAATACTTTAGGCATGGACTTGTTCTAAAGGGAAAGATAAAATCTCTCTCTCTCTCTCTTTTTCTGACAAATAAGGGTTTACACCTTACGTCAGTCGCTTCTAGGAGCGTGGGTTACTGAACTACTGAACACATTACAGATAGGATGCATAGCATACACAGTTTAAGACCCCAGGCATAATCCAGGGGCCAAAGAGTTTGTTCCTGGCTGTTAGTTGGTTAAAGGCTACAGATCACTGCACCAACAGCTTGTGAGCTGAATTTTCACTAAGATCGAGCATAACATTGAGCTCATCAACTGTTAGGCCATATTTTTTTCCCTATATTTTTTGTCTGTGTGAAACCATTTATACGCCAAGCTGCACGAGAACAAAGGCCTATTCTGCAGCAGCCCTTAGCCAAACAGCTAACCTCATTATCTTTTAGATTGTTGAGAACCTGTATATCGTAGATGTCCAACAAAAAAAAAAAACAAGCATCTCTAAAATGATGAAAACTCTCTTGACTTTCAACGTTTCAATGCTAATGGAAGGTCGTTATGTTCAAAGAAGTTTGGAAAGACTTTAAATTATCCAATGCTTTTCTATAGACGATATGCTGTCCTGCTGGTGCAACTGCCCTGTTAGTGCAGCTCATTAGAACAAGTGAGAACACAGAAGCCCTGGTGTGTTGTAAATATGAATGCATTGTCTGCGGTCCAGACCAAACCAGAAAACTAAACACACTCTAAAAATTGGTCTTAGCTGCAACTGTGACTGATCAGTGAAGTACCTGTTGGTGCAACCACCCTCTGTATGCAGAATTAGAATACACATGGTCATTCAGGTCTCTGGGTTTCCTTTCCTGACTCTCTAAGCTAAAAACAAACACAGACCATAAACGCACAGCTCTGGAGCTTTTCTTCAGTGGACCCTGTTTTCTATGAGCATCCAACAAAAAGGACGGTAGGCTAAAAGAGGTCAAAAGCATCGTTTTCTGGATGGAGAGCACAAAGTAAAAGGAAAAGCAACGTTCTTAGCTCAGACCTACAACTACATACAAATACACGCTCATTTGAACGAGCATGCTCGTCTTGTAGCAGCATGTGTTTTTTGTGTGTGTGTACAAGCAGTGAGCCTGAAGCGTATTTTTAAAAGTGCCATTTGATGTGTTTCAGCTTTATAGCGTTCGCTCATTCCTTATTAATGCTCCTGTTCAACACACACCTACAGCACCACAGACCCACTGCAGTCCTACAGGCCCCTCTGCGCTGTGTGCCTTTATGCTTTCCTCACTCTTCAATCGATACTGGTCAGAATCAGGTGAGTTAGAGCACAAAAACATGAAAGCATGCAGTGTAGATAGACCATAAACCTACGTTTGGGAGAAATAAAGCATGCCAAACCTAAGCTTTACTTTCACACAGAATCAGCCTCAGCCTACCCGCTCTAACAATGGAGTAGAATGCAGTACCAATAACCTCATTTTAATATTTTTTTTAAAACACAGTGGACACTTTATTACACACATCTACATTGTAGATCTTTTTCTATGCACAGTGTCTGCTATCTATCTTCTTGGCCTTCATCTAGTGGTCAGTTTCAGCCACCTCTGACTATATGCCTCATAACAGAACCTCACACTAGAATCTGTAATTCTAAAACTGAGAACTATTGATCACTTGTGTTTCGCACACAGTGGAATTTGACTTCCATATTTAACTCATCTGTGCCATGAAACACCCACAAACACACACACACACACACACACACTAGTGAACATACACACTAGGAGGCAGTAAGTACACTTCCCCAGAACAAGGGGCAGCCCTATTCACAGTGCCCAGGAAGCAGTTGGGGGTTAGATGCCCTGCTTTAGGGAACTTCAGTCCGTTCAGGCAATCAAACCAGCAAGCTTCCAATCACGAGGCTAGTTCAGTAACCTCCAGGCCACAACTGCCCCACACTACCACCACTGATATCACTGCTGTATTTAGTCCTTTTTCATTGATGTATACAGAGAGTTGGCTGATAAATAGCACATCAACTGTAAACCTACAAACTACACCTGGTCACTTCAAACATCTTGAGTGTCTGGATTCCTTGAGTATCTGGTTAAGGCCAAGCCACATACCAATGCCAACATAACACAACTAAGAGGCACGTAGAACAGATACAAATCTGAATACAATCCACCTCCTCAAGATACATTCTACAACGAAAGCCCCTCCCAGTTCCACCCAAACTCACTCCCCATTCAGTATATCACTGGGCATGTGATCCGCGTCTGTGAGGAAGTGCAAAACAAACTACAGACAACAGAGACTGAACGAGTAAACAACTGGTGAGCAGATCTGCATGTTCAGTCCCACACAGTCCTACTGACTAAAGACACGTTGACTACTAAGTTTAAATGTATGCAGCTCTTATTCAAATGCAATACAGAGGAAGTGACCAGGTATAATCATGTCTATGTAATAGGGACTCATGTCAAATGGCTAATGAGAGCACACTTTTCAAAATAAAAGTGTTTGAAGGGGTTCTGTAGAGAAATGCCATGGAAGAACCAGTTTTGCTTCCTTAAAGAATTTTCAGTGAAAGAAACGTGTGAGTGTAAATGTGAAGGTTCTACAACAGAATAGCCTAAAAAGTTTTTTTTCCTGTAACTATTCATCCAATCCAAGAACCATTGAGGAACTTTTATTAAAAGGCTTTGGCCACATGAGCTCTATATGTTAAAGCATGGCTGCCGGAATAACTGGGGTGAGTCACCTCTTTTTTTAAAGTACTGGGGTGATGCCCTACCAAGCTTTACAATAAAAATAGGATAAAATAACTAAAATCTCTGTTTTAACTGGGGACTGGGGGTGGGTTACAAATTCAAAACAGTAATATATTTAGTGGGAGGTCTTCCGCAGATCAGTGATTTTCATATTTGGTTTGAGTTCATGTGAAATGAATTTTAATTCTTATGGCTACCTTGCTGCGGCTAAATTTGATTGGTTTTGGAGATGTTTCATGTATTTCTGAATGTTGTAGTTAGTCCGTCTGAGAAATTGGCTTTTTGTAAGTCAGTCATTCCCCTGTTTAAAAAAAACCCTCAAACATGCTTTTACAGTCGGAGCACTGCGTACAATAGAGCATGCACAGTGCTAAAACTGAGAGAATCAGATGGAAAAGAAGAAAATGTAGAAAACAAATATGCGCAATAAGGGATTGGCCAGTGAAACAAATGAGGACAGAGAAGAAAGAGAGAGAAAATGAGAGAAAGGAGAATGGGAGGATAATGAAAGAGGCTGAAAGACAATTGTTACAACTGCAGAATAAAGCCTGGCAAATGCCAAAAATCTAAAAAGAATTGCCAGGCAGGGATCAGGGCTAAAGCCAAGGCCGAGCAGAGCAGCCCAGCAGCTCCGTCAGGACACAACGGCAATTGGCCCATGCGTTCAGCTAAGACAGGTTGATTTTCAAGTCCAACTACCTGCCTCTTTCAGAGACAACGAGCAAAGCTGCACGTAAACAGAATCTTCAGTCCAGCACGAGACTCACCCCATTACAACCTGCTTCAAATAACATCGCATCCACAACGGAGACAGAATTCTGAATAACCACAATTTTATTATTTTTTTGGAACGCCTTGATCTACCTGTGCACAAGTCCATGGTCATCAATCAGTTGGTCAGAGAAAAGAAAGAATCAGTGGGGCGTTCTATATTCATCATATGTTCTCATCATACATATTCAACGGCCTGGCAGCTACGCTGAGCCTCGCCAAGGAAAACGGTAATAAATTAGACTTCGGTGGGACAAAAAAAGAATTTCCATCAGGTTTTTGAAGATGATGAAGGACACATTGCTTAAGGCCCATGATAGCATGGTCAGATTACTAGCAAGGATTTTCTTCGTGCTAATAGAAAACTGTGAATTGAAGAGTGCTGCACTGCTTTCTGCAGGCTTCCCTTATTTTTTTTCCCCCACTGACACCAGAGAAACCTTCCCAGCTGCCGTAATTACCGGCTGGATTGTCACGATCCGACGCTGTCCACCACTGATTGTGCTAAGGAGACAGGCGTACCCCTGCGGCAGCGGTTAACGGAAACGCTGACTCTAATCGCCATGACAACCATCGCTCGCCCTAAAGCACTCCTCTTTTTTTTCTTTTTTTTTTTTCACGCCAAGCATTAAGGACATCTCAGAATCAAAACTGCTGTCACTGAGATTGTGGACCCATCAGTGCTGGAAAAAAAAAGAAAAGCTTACAGCCTGTGCCAAAGTGCCAAATAAATTCAACACATGCAAACTCAAGCCTGGTTCATTCACCATTCCTCATTCATTCCCACTCATATCCATTAACGTTAAAGTCAAATTATAGCGGGGGATCTCGGAGCCTGCACTGCTTGTACTCATTAAAAGTGTAATGAACGGCATTTCCCTTTCAGGAGGCTGATGCTTTAGTACGTCTTTGGGCTAAAGGAGAGTTAAGCCCTACTTCATGCATTTTTAAGAGTAAGCTTTTAGGTTAAAGTTATTAAAAAGTAATTATATGTGAATTACATGAATTACATATGTGGCGTTATGCAGCATCCATACTGTATCAAAAAAAAAAAAAAAAAAAAAAAAAAATAAAATAAAAAAAATATATATATATATATATATATATATATATATATGGATGGATGGATATATATATTTTAAAAATATATATTTATATATATTTTTTTTAATATATATATCTATTCATCCATTCTATTAATTCTAGATTGTGAATACTGATCAGATGAATTGCAAAGTCATTCCTTTTTAGCCACTGCATTCCAGCCCTACAGAATGGCCTGCAAAAATCATTTAAGTGATGATCTCGTTAGCTCAGGAGAAAAGGTTATTGGCGACAAGACAGCTATCACTCCGTCATGCTGACTGGTTTCTTTAAAAGGGTAGTGGTGCTTTAGAGTTTTCCTCTGTTAACCATGGTTACTTCCAAGGAAACACGTGCAGTCATCATTGCATTGCATCAAAAGGCTTTCACAGGCGAGGACACTGCTGCTTGTAAGATAGCACCCCAATCAACCACTTATCCAATCATCAAGACCTTCAAGGAGAGTGGTCTAGTTGAAGTGAAGAAGGCTTCAGGGCGCCCAAGAAGGTCAAGCAAGCATCAGGAGCGTCTTCTAAAGAGGAAGCAGCTATAAGAATGGCAGAGGGAAGGTGTGAGTGCATCTAAACGCACAGTAACACGAAGGCTTCTGGAGGATGGCTTGGTGTCTAGAAGGGCAGCAAAGAAGCCACTTCTCTCCAAGAAACACATCAAGAACAGACTGACATTCTGCAGGAAGTATAGGGATTGGACTGCAGAGGACTGGGGTAAAGTTATTTTCTCTGATGAAGCCTGCTTCAGACTGTTTGGGACATCTGGAAAAATGATTGCCCAGAGAAGAGCTTTTTCCAGCATGATGGAGCACCATGTCACAAGGCAAAAGTAATAACCAAGTGGCTCGGAGAAATATATAAACTTTATAAAAAGTCAAATCATGCATCACAAATCATCAGTTTCTCTTTTTGTACCTACTTATATAATAATAACTGAATGTTTAGATTATTTAATTAAGGCAGAATTCTTCTACTTGTGACAATACACAGCAAGTGAGAAATAATTCCTGTAAATCACATCACGCTTTTCAACTTCTAAGACTTACGGTATGTTGACTGTGCTGCTGGCTCGAAATTAATTTCAACCACTTGCATCAACAGACAAAGGTGAAATTATAAAAAGACATATGCAACCATATGAAGGAGAATGTAGATATATAAAGTTCCAATAATACAGCTGCTAAGCCAGGTCTATGCTTACCACCCATGTAATAGTAAAAGCACTGATCTAGGAGGAGGTCATCCTTGCACATTTAATTTAAACAGATTTCAAAAGCAAATACAGGTCCAGTGAGTCAATGTGTAAGCGCTTGAGAATGTACTGACTTGATATTTAATAGAATAATAAACTTAATAAACTTTTTTAGATTTTATTCCATTTTTACATTGTTCTGTTTAACGGCTACTTGATGTGTTTTTTACACACTCACAGTGAGCACCAATGGGAAAAAAGGCAAATGCAGTTAAACTATTTGCTGAAGTAATTGCAGGTAAAACTTGTCATTGCTCTCAGTAAAGCTGAATGGCTTTAAGTGATTATCTTCACTACATTTATGCATTTCAAAAATGATAAACTCGTGATCCAACATACCTTTTAACTCAGATAAACAGCCTGAGTACCTTGAAACACGTACAAGCATGAACCAGTCAACTCAATGATGTATTTAATAGTAATCTGTAAAACCCAACACAGAGCGTAACCACATAATACTGTAAGACTCTAAAGCTCTTTAATGCAAATACACATGAAGCGTAAATACTGTTCTGAAAACCAAATATTCCTAAACTAATACCTCAGAAATTAGAAAAATCCTCAACTTATTTCCATGTCAACTAAAATCCTCCATATTTGGGGTGACACATTTCAGAGATAATATTGAAATTTTCATTTGAGGCCCACCTGCAAGTGGATACCTTCATCCCTTGTTTATCAGAAATGATCCCCTTTTAAAATATGGCATCTTTCATTCCATCCCATTCAAATTAATACTATATCTTATATTTGTGTATATAAATATATATATATTCTTTTTTGATTCCTTCTAATTTTCACATTTATACAACCAGTTGATTCAGTCAGTTCTTTCTGTCTCCCCAACACATATGATTGGGACAAACCATTAACATATTTAACTGGAGCACTGCTTACAATCTATTGGGCATAGAACTAAAAGTAAGCCAGTACGCCTGAGTAACATAGAAAATGAGAAAGTTGTCACGCCCTGCCTGTCCTCGCCTTTCTGTTTACGTCCTGTCAGTCCCATGTGCTTGTATTTACGTGCACCATGTGCTTCTGTTTACGTTCCTGGTTGTCATGTGCTCCTCTTGTCTCCACCCCACACCTGCTCTGAATCTGTTACCCCCCTGTCTCCAGGTGTCCAATGTTTTCCAATGTTATTATATACCCTCTGTTTTCTCCTAGCATGTGTCTGACGTTTTCACTGGTAGTTTAGCCTGTGTGTTTCGCTGTTGGGTCTCTGGTAGTTTAGTCTGTGTGTTTGGCTGTTGGGTCTCTGGTAGTTTAGTCTGTGTGTTTCGCTGTTGGGTCTCTGGTAGTTTAGTCTGTGTGTTGCGCTGTTGGGTCTCCGGTAGTTTAGTCTGTGTGTTTCGCTGTTGGGTCTCTGGTAGTTTAGTCTGTGTGTTTGGCTGTTGGGTCTCTGGTAGTTTAGTCTGTGTGTTTCGCTGTTGGGTCTCTGGTAGTTTAGTCTGTGTGTTGCGCTGTTGGGTCTCTGGTAGTTTAGTCTGTGTGTTGCGCTGTTGGGTGTCTGGTAGTTTAGTCTGTGTGTTTGGCTGTTGGGTCTCTGGTAGTTTAGTCTGTGTGTTTCGCTGTTGGGTCTCTGGTAGTTTAGCCTGTGTGTTGCGCTGTTGGGTCTCTGGTAGTTTAGTCTGTGTGTTTGGCTGTTGGGTCTCTGGTAGTTTAGTCTGTGTGTTGCGCTGTTGGGTCTCTGGTAGTTTAGTCTGTGTGTTTGGCTGTTGGGTCTCTGGTAGTTTAGTCTGTGTGTTTCGCTGTTGGGTCTCTGTTAGTTTAGTCTGCGTGTTTGGCTGTTGGGTCTCTGGTAGTTTAGTCTGTGTGTTTGGCTGTTGGGTCTCTGGTAGTTTAGTCTGTGTGTTTGGCTGTTGGGTCTCTGGTAGTTTAGTCTGCGTGTTTGGCTGTTGGGTCTCTGGTAGTTTAGTCTGTGTGTTTCGCTGTTGGGTCTCTGTTAGTTTAGTCTGTGTGTTTGGCTGTTGGGTGTCTGGTAGTTTAGTCTGTGTGTTTGGCTGTTGGGTCTCTGGTAGTTTAGTCTGTGTGTTTCGCTGTTGGGTCTCTGGTAGTTTAGCCTGTGTGTTTGGCTGTTGGGTCTCTGTTAGTTTAGTCTGTGTGTTTGGCTGTTGGGTCTCTGTTAGTTTAGTCTGTGTGTTTGGCTGTTGGGTCTCTGTTAGTTTAGCCTGTGTGTTTGGCTGTTGGGTCTCTGGTAGTTCAGTCTGTGTGTTTGGCTGTTGGGTCTCTGGTAGTTTAGCCTGTGTGTTGCGCTGTTGGGTCTCTGGTAGTTTAGCCTGTGTGTTTGGCTGTTGGGTCTCTGTTAGTTTAGTCTGTGTGTTTGGCTGTTGGGTGTCTGGTAGTTTAGTCTGTGTGTTTGGCTGTTGGGTCTCTGGTAGTTTAGTCTGTGTGTTTCGCTGTTGGGTCTCTGGTAGTTTAGCCTGTGTGTTGCGCTGTTGGGTCTCTGGTAGTTTAGTCTGTGTGTTGCGCTGTTGGGTCTCTGGTAGTTTAGTCTGTGTGTTTGGCTATTGGGTCTCTGGTAGTTTAGTCTGTGTGTTTCGCTGTTGGGTCTCTGGTAGTTTAGTCTGCGTGTTTGGCTGTTGGGTCTCTGGTAGTTTAGTCTGCGTGTTTCGCTGTTGGGTCTCTGTTAGTTTAGTCTGCGTGTTTGGCTGTTGGGTCTCTGGTAGTTTAGTCTGCGTGTTTGGCTGTTGGGTCTCTGGTAGTTTAGTCTGCGTGTTTGGCTGTTGGGTCTCTGGTAGTTTAGTCTGTGTGTTTGGCTGTTGGGTCTCTGGTAGTTTAGTCTGTGTGTTTGGCTGTTGGGTCTCTGGTAGTTTAGTCTGTGTGTTTGGCTGTTGGGTCTCTGGTAGTTTAGTCTGTGTGTTTGGCTGTTGGGTCTCTGGTAGTTTAGTCTGTGTGTTTCGCTGTTGGGTCTCTGGTAGTTTAGTCTGTGTGTTTGGCTGTTGGGTCTCTGGTAGTTTAGTCTGTGTGTTTGGCTGTTGGGTCTCTGGTAGTTTAGTCTGCGTGTTTGGCTGTTGGGTCTCTGTTAGTTTAGTCTGCGTGTTTGGCTGTTGGGTCTCTGGTAGTTTAGTCTGCGTGTTTGGCTGTTGGGTCTCTGGTAGTTTAGTCTGCGTGTTTGGCTGTTGGGTCTCTGGTAGTTTAGTCTGCGTGTTTGGCTGTTGGGTCTCTGTTAGTTTAGTCTGTGTGTTTGGCTGTTGGGTCTCTGTTAGTTTAGTCTGTGTGTTTGGCTGTTGGGTCTCTGTTAGTTTAGTCTGTGTGTTTGGCTGTTGGGTCTCTGTTAGTTTAGTCTGTGTGTTTGGCTGTTGGGTCTCTGGTAGTTCAGTCTGTGTGTTTGGCTGTTGGGTCTCTGGTAGTTTAGCCTGTGTGTTGTGCTGTTGGGTCTCTGGTAGTTTAGCCTGTGTGTTTGGCTGTTGGGTCTCTGGTAGTTTAGGCTGTGTGTTGCGCTGTTGGGTCTCTGGTAGTTCAGTCTGTGTGTTTCGCTGTTGGGTCTCTGGTAGTTTAGCCTGTGTGTTGCGCTGTTGGGTCTCTGGTAGTTTAGCCTGTGTGTTGCGCTGTTGGGTCTCTGGTAGTTTAGCCTGTGTGTTGCGCTGTTGGGTCTCTGGTAGTTTAGTCTGTGTGTTTGGCTGTTGGGTCTCTGGTAGTTCAGTCTGTGTGTTTGGCTGTTGGGTCTCTGGTAGTTTAGTCTGTGTGTTTCGCTGTTGGGTCTCTGGTAGTTTAGCCTGTGTGTTTCGCTGTTGGGTCTCTGGTAGTTCAGTCTGTGTGTTTCGCTGTTGGGTCTCTGGTAGTTTAGCCTGTGTGTTTCGCTGTTGGGTCTCTGGTAGTTTAGTCTGTGTGTTTGGCTGTTGGGTCTCTGGTAGTTTAGTCTGTGTGTTTGGCTGTTGGGTCTCTGGTAGTTTAGTCTGTGTGTTTGGCTGTTGGGTCTCTGGTAGTTTAGTCTGTGTGTTTCGCTGTTGGGTCTCTGGTAGTTCAGTCTGTGTGTTTGGCTGTTGGGTCTCTGGTAGTTCAGTCTGTGTGTTTGGCTGTTGGGTCTCTGGTAATTTAATCTGTGTGTTTCGCTGTTGGGTCTCTGGTAGTTTAGCCTGTGTGTTTCGCTGTTGGGTCTCTGGTAGTTCAGTCTGTGTGTTTGGCTGTTGGGTGTCTGGTAGTTTAGCCTGTGTGTTGCGCTGTTGGGTCTCTGGTAGTTTAGTCTGTGTGTTTGGCTGTTGGGTCTCTGGTAGTTTAGTCTGTGTGTTTCGCTGTTGGGTCTCTGGTAGTTCAGTCTGTGTGTTTGGCTGTTGGGTCTCTGGTAGTTTAGCTGTTGGGTCTCTGGTAGTTTAGCCTGTGTGTTTGGCTGTTGGGTCTCTGGTAGTTTAGTCTGTGTGTTTGGCTGTTGGGTCTCTGGTAGTTTAGCCTGTGTGTTTGGCTGTTGGGTCTCTGGTAGTTTAGTCTGTGTGTTTGGCTGTTGGGTCTCTGGTAGTTTAGTCTGTGTGTTTGGCTGTTGGGTCTCTGGTAGTTTAGCCTGTGTGTTTGGCTGTTGGGTCTCTGGTAGTTTAGCCTGTGTGTTTAGCTGTTGGGTCTCTGGTAGTTTAGTCTGTGTGTTTCGCTGTTGGGTCTCTGGTAGTTTAGCCTGTGTGTTGCGCTGTTGGGTCTCTGGTAGTTTAGCCTGTTGTTTATTTCCTGTTTACTGTGTGTCCCGTGTTCCTAGCTGCCTGTAGTTTGCTTGTTTAGTGTATTCCCGGTTGTTCTGTTTTCTTTTTTCTTCGGTTATTTTGTCACTCTTTCTATGGATCTAAGTAAACCTCGTCTGCATGTGCATCTGCCTCTCCAGTCTCCCCACTTATTACTAAAGTGTAGAAAGCAGAATTTACAGAAAATGGGTTAGCCATTAAAAAAAATTACAGGACAATAGAATGATACAGAACCAATAAAAGAGGCTGAGAAGGTGATTTGTTTTTATAAAACTGGCCCAAAAGTCCAAATACCTGCTTTTTTTTAATCATTATAAATCATGTGTTCTGCAGCTCTGCAGTATTAATGTCTGTAGTTTTGCCATTCTTGCTGTAATTTTACTCGGCTGCACTGGCAGCCGCAAACGGCATGTCGGCCCAGAAAATCTCAGACACATTTAATTAGACAAAACAATAGCTGAAAAAATAAGCACACATACTTTAACAATGGCTAAAAACAGCAACAAACAACACTTGCATTCCCTAACTGGATATTTCAGCCATTATCATGAAACACAGTGGTCATGTAAAAAAACAAGGGGGATATGGAGCAAAGACAGAGGAAAAGTAAGGAAAGACTGGTTTGTACAGACTGTAAATGGGCTTAAATGTGAATGACCCCCCCATCTTCGTCCATCCATAGCCACAACCCAACATAGAGTACAATGGAACACATATTTTAGTGTAGTTAAATCTTACAGTACAAATGTGGCAAATACTGACTATACATTATTACATTCTTCTACCAGCAACAGAGGCGATCGCTCCACAAGTGAGAGTGTCTGTGCGTGCATGTCTGAGTGTAAGTGCAGTACAATAATGATCTGCTTCTAAAGTGGAGTCAAGCTGAAATAATCTCTTCTCTAATGGAGGCTAAACACGCTGGATTTAGTCTGATTTAATTAGGAATAAAACAGACCGGCAGACTACAGAGAGCACAATGACCTGAACGAGCGAGAGAGATTATTTTAAACTTATAATTAGCTCGCGTTAGAATCCACTCGACTCTACAGCCGTCTTCTGTTTAACGCCTTCTTTTTAAACACTGCCGAGATTAAGCCCACAGCCTCCTCCCTCTCCTGAATGAAGAGGAAAAACAGATACGAAGTGCACTCCCGCAGCCCACACAAGGGCCATTAGCTCACTTCATCCCACAACAAAGTTCTTTGTTGGGTTTTCATGCAAATTCTCCTGTGCTCTGTACACTTTGCCTCATGTATGACCTTTACCGTGCACCCTTAATAAAATTTCATTAGGGAGGTTGTTTTCTTGGCCTGGTAGCTGGAAAATGAATGCGGTTGCCATGGCTGTGTGTGTTTACCTTCGAGCTGTTGTCTGGGAAACAGGTGCAATGCACAGGTGTGCGCACACATGACGGCAACCCCATAGGTCAAAAGTTAACCTCTCGTTGGTATGCACCTGAACGCAACTGCAGCTCCATATGGCGCCGGTATCATACATATAGACACACTCACACATTTTCTACAAACCCAGTTCCAAAAAAATTTGGACGGCAGTTAAAATATAAAGAAAAAGTAGCGATTTGCCAATTTAATTTAATTTAATTTAATTTAATTTAATTTAATTTAATTTAATTTAATTTAATTTAATTTAATTTAATTTAATTTAATTCCCCAATACAAGACTGTACAGCATAATAAAACACTGTCAGGCTGCTTCTCCAGTGCAGTATTTAGTTAGTGCCAATACAAAAGAGACAATATGTGCAAAGCCTGTAAGTGAGACCTTTCAATAAAAAAGAAACAGTAAAAAGAAAACTATTTAAAAAAGAAATTTAATTAGATTTATTTCATTTTATTCTTATTTTTTTCTCATTTGACCATGCTTTTACACTATCAGGTGGCAGAGCGACAAGCGACCAGTCACTGCCTATAGCAGTTCATGATTTGCAGCTATGATTTAATGACAAGGGGCTCAGATTTTCTCTAAATGTACGCAAAAAATTATGATGCAGTGAAGCGACATGAATTACTGACTCTAAAAAAAAAACACTGACCAATCAAAGACACAAGGAATCGAGGTCTCTGGCATCTACTGCCATTTAGTTCTAGTGTGGTGGTGAACATTAAAGAGCAGCCCCTAAGCACTCTGTCTTCTTTTCCCATTTACATGATGCATCCTCGCACATATACAGCAACAGTTTGAAGAAAAATTAAGTGTGGAAGAAAGTAGGAGAATTATTTGGCTACTATATTTTCTTGTCGGAAGCTGGAGCTTGTACACGCTCACAACTGACAAAGTGAGTGGGCTCGAACGCGTCAATAAGAGGCAAATTTGGAGTGGCTAAGTGACTAGTGTGAACACAGAGTGAAACTGATGCCTGCAGTGGTGACATTTCATTAAAAATGAGTAATTTAAGACTTGAAAAAAATGTTGCAGAAACGAGCTTGAAGAAGTGATGCAATCATTATTGGTTTGAAATGAGGATCCAGGAAAGACCTAGTCCTTTATGAGTGAGGTTGGGTTGAGGTTCACTACATGGGCAAACCATATAAACCATGGGCAACCTAAACATTTGTGAAGGCACCATTAACATTGATCAGTACATACGCATTTTGGAGCAACACACATTGCCTTCTAGACTACATCTTTTTCAGAAACATACCTGCTTGTTTCAGCAAGCCAATGCCAAACCACACTCCTCACATATTACGACAGTGAATATGCTAGACAGCCCCATCTGTAGTCCAGAGCTTTTATATTATATGTTATTATACCCTATATTATAATGATATTTTATATTAGAAGTGCAATATAAGACAACATAGACATGGGGCTGTTTAGCCAAATGATTACTAAGCACTATTAAGGGAAAGGTAATATAAAACAGTGGTGAACATGTTCCTATCATGCTTCAGGTATCACCTTTAGAATAATTTTATATTTACAAAAACAAATATATAAATTAATAAAGTTGATTAGTTAAATTATGAAATGTCTGTTCAATGGAATGGTCCAAAAACCATTTAACTAAACCAAATAACTTCCTTTTTTAATCTATTGTACCGGTTGTGTTGGAACTGGGTTTTGTACACAGCTTTGTTGAAACTATATTTAAAGCGTTTAGTTTGAGAACCTCTGACCTAGTCGATAAAGTGTTGCACAGACTAATCAAATAGGTCAGGGGTTCTCAAACTTTTCTGAACAGTACACTCAACATTTTAAAATGCAGTCCTCTTTTTCTAGAATAGAAACATAGAAATGTAAATATTGTTGTAAATTCTTTTCTTGCCATCAAAATGAAGAGGAAGACCAGTCCAGAGGTTAACATGGTCTGCACAGTCATATAGGCCTGCCTTCATGTTCCCTCTGGCCCACGTGATCCATCTGGCCAAGTCGTTATCTCCTGGGTTTGGGGGTTCCTCAGTGAATGACGGGATTCACTGAACCATAAACTTCTCGGAACCTCTGTATCATCCAGCATGCCCACCTGTATAAACAAGCTTTTAACAGACGCCATATTATGTGAGAAATATTTCCAACAATATGGACCATGGTCTGAAACTAGGGTAACTGTCTGATCCTGAGATGTCTGTTTAGTTATTGTGTTATAAGTGTTTTTGTTCTGTGTCTGAACCTCACCGGTTCACCCACTCAGTTTCAGTTTAACCTCTCAGGTCGCTGATGCTCGGCCAAAAATATGCTCCAAGATCCATGAGCCGAAACACAGATCTTGGCTATAATTGTGTGGTTCATTTGGTTTTTAACAGTAGCTCATGCTGCAAGAGTTGGACAGTGAAACAGAGTGACTGACAATACATTGCCGACGTGCTGCTAGAGGAGGACAGATCTAGTGATGAATTCCCTCGTATGATTATAGAATGTGTTCCACCAGCTGAGAACTGAACCAGAGTTGGCCTGGAAGTGGGCCAAGATCTCTGGCCAACTAATTGTCTGCACCGAGTACCTGCAGCTGTGCTGTCTCAGGCTGACGCTGTTTATTTACTTCGCTACTGCGATGTTTGTATTTGTAGGTCCTTATTAAGATTTATATTAGTGATAATGTAAAAATGGCACTCTTTAAATGAGTTACATTAGTTTCCATGTACGTTTTATGACTTAAACTGACATTACCAGTCCCCTATAAACTACTGCCTCCCCCTGAGTACAGGCCTGCGAACCAGCAGAGGGTTCTTCATGGCCCACTGATCATCCGTGGCCCACAGCTTGAGAAACTTTGGAGTAAGTGACTTGTCAACTTTACTGCTTGGTGATGATGCTTTAAGCTTGATGTTGACGGATCGCTGATCACACAATTATGATACTAACAACATGAACAGCTCAGCGAAGACAAGTGAAGATTTTAGGGTCTGCATCTGCTCTGCAAAGTGATGCAGGCCTCCTAGGAAAAAGCATGCCACACTTTACTAATCTGTGGAGTATTTCTCCACCAATCTACAGCACTGTAATCAGATACTGAACGTTCTTATCGCCGGTTTCCCAACAATTACAAGCGCGGTGACATTGCAGAGAGGGGATAATGTCCTCTAATCCTGTGAGAAGTTATGCCACTCTAAAGTTTCTCCGACACTCTGGGCCTCTGTTACGGGCGGGTGTCTCAGCAAGAGCGACCCAGGGTGCAGCAAGTCGGATATAAATTTTCAAGATCCTTGGGTCCATGTCTCTGGCTCCCTGACAGCCATAATGCGATGCAGGGCTCACTGGAAAGGGCACGTCAAATCCTACTGTTCTACTGTCTTTACAGAGTTTTAAAGTTGGATTTATTAAATAGCATGTTGCAAAGTGTTCTCTTCTCCTATCCATTAGGATTCGTTATTCATTAGTAGTAACATTGTTAGCACTGACTAGACCTTTATCACATAATTGTCAACGTCTGATGTCTGACGCTGTGTCGTCCCTACTGCCAACCCATAAAATTCAGGTGTATGAAAAACTTTTTTAGAGATGAAAGGATCGATCGGCCATGCATCGGTATCGGCTGATTTTTAATCAAAATTTGTGATCAGCGATCAGCCGATATTTCTCCAATTTAGCCGATCGATGGCCTTAAACAAATGAGCCTAATTTCTGTTTTAGCAGCTAGCGTTTCATTCAGGAAGAGAAGCCCTCCAGCCAGCTCACTGCAATTCCTATCTGAACCACTAGGTGGAAATACACACCCTTTCATTTTCCACAGACTGACTAAAGCAGCGGCCTCACGAGAACAGTTTAAGACGTTCACCCGCATGCAGATAGAAAACATGTCGTCTGTCTGTGTTTGTGACTCTCATCCAGGGCAGTTTGTAACATCTGTAAAATTAAAGAAATCAACGTCTCTCATTGGCGAACCAAGACAAAGACATTTAACTCTACTAATCTGATACGACACTTCAGAGACACCACACGACTGAATACAGTGAGTATCAGCAAACAGCACAGCTAGCACGCACAGCTAACACAAAACAAATAACCCAGAACACCATACAGACCAGATCTGACCGGTATGAACAGAACAGCAGCAACAACAGCCAGAGAGCTAAAAGAACCACAGCCAGAGTGATTGAGTTTATAGTTCTAGATAAGCAGATCTTCTCGGCTGTAGAAGATGTTCATTCTGCCGCTTAATGTTCCACCTGGATCCCCGCTCTGCTGTTCCTAGTAGAAATACTTTTCAGATGTCGCTCTTCTGGAGCTGTATCAAGTGATTTACTCCCACATAGACCAACTTCTAGTTAAAAATGGTAATAAACCAGTTTAAACCTTGACTTGCTTGCGCTAATAATTGCATGTAGCTCTGCCGTGGCATATAGCCCCATTCTAAATTGGTATCGGGTATCGGCAGATCGCGCTGAAAGGTGATCAGCAATCAGAATCAGCCTCAAAAACGCTGGTCAGTCCATCTCTACTTTTTTTGTTATCGTTCTGGAGTTATAAACCTCAGAAAATCTGGTGTAACACAGGCTTCTCAGGACTCCTGTACAAAAGAATTGGCAGCAATCTATGGATGGTGGAACACAAGCACAGATATAATGTTTTATTGCAACGCTTTTGTTGCGCAAGCCTTGCACTCATGAAGAAAACAAATATTGCCTCACATCATAAAACCTGAGCATCGCTAAATCTAAATTTAAAAAGCGTTGTGCTGTAATAAACAGATCATCATCTGTTCTCTTTGTAGAAAAAGCATTAAAGTTGCTGAGTCTGGAGTGAAACTCACTTAAAATGCACTAACAAAGACACATTTACTTCTCAGTCTCGCCTTCCAGATGACTCTACATCTGAGACATCACAGCACGCAGCCTGACTCTGCCCTCCCTTCCTTCCTCTCTCTCTCTCTGTCTCTCTCGCTCTCTTTTGGACAGCCTTTGTGTTTGTATGTGCATGTGAGAGGATGTTTAGCTACATAACTTTGCTGGCCAAATAAAGGAGAGAGAAATATCTGATTGCGTGTGAAGTAATTAATGTGAGGAATATAAATGAGTAAAGAAAATGAATGCTGGATAAATTGCTGTTGTTGCTTGTGTTTCGTAGAAATATACTATATCAGTAAATGTACACAGTTTGGAAGCTGAGAATAAAAAAGTCTTAGAGGACTTAGAGGTGGCATGCATGTGTTCTCAGCTTAGAACAAAGCCTCTCCCATATTAACCAATGCAATAAGCGCCACCTCATATCCATATCACAATGCAAGTGGCAGTTCTCATCCACGGGGTAATTTCTGCTGATTTATTATTGGTTTACGTGACTGTGGGGTAAATATCACACAAAGTTAAAGTTATCTGAGGAGATGCATCACAATGATTTTACCACAGTTAAGAGGTGTCATAAAATACAATACAATACAAAACACTAATGTTCAAATGGATATTTTAATCTTTAATACATTACATTAAAAATATATATTAAAAATTTCAAGGCATTGATTAAAAAGATCTGAAACCTCCCCCCCTAGGTTACCTGAAACCTCACACCACTCAGCTGAGCTGTCAAGGTGTCAATCTGTTTTCACATCAGCTAATATTACAAGGCTACTAGTATTTCACTCTTCTTGCTGAAGTTTGTGAAGAGTTAGCGGAGAGTGCTTTATTCTCAGTTGTGGGCTGAAGGTTAGGGATCCAGTCTTGTGACCAGAATGTCTCCTGGACCAAGAGCACATGACTGATGTGCCCTTAAGGAAAACACCTAACCCCCAACTGCTCCCTGGGCACTGTGGATAGGGCTGCCAACTGGTAAGGCAAGTGAGCTCACTGCCCCCTATTGTGTATGTTCACTAGTGTGTGTATATCTGGGTGTTTCACTGCACAGAAAATGTGCAACACAAGTGGCAAATAGTTCTTAAATGAATTTAATTAATTAAAATTAATTTAATTAAACTATCCAACTGTAGAGAGCCTCTGCCGGCACAGCGTGGTGTTCATATCCATCCCTGCGACTAACAATGTTTTTCTCCAGGCAGTGTGGCTGATTACCAACAGGCTAAGCATGCAACATAATCACTGCATAGTTTTTAATGCATATTTAATTGATGAAAAATCCAACTGATGCATGCGGCCATATGCGTATTCATATACTGCAGATCCAGATCTGTTCCTTTTATAATAGAATATAATGCCTGGTTCACACTACATGACTGTTTAAGTGGTCAGATTTTTGTGCTGTTTACACTACATGACTGTTTGAGTGGTCAGGTCTTTGTACCGTTTACACTACATGACTGTTTGAGTGGTCAGGTCTTTGTGTCGTTCACACTACATGACTGTTTGAGTGGTCAGATTTTTGTGCCGTTTACACTACATGACTGTTTGAGTGGTCAGATTTTTGTGCCGTTTACACTACATGACTGTTTGAGTGGTCAGATTTTTGTGCCGTTTACACTACATGACTGTTTGAGTGGTCAGATTTTTGTGCCGTTTACACTACATGACTGTTTAAGTGGTCAGATTTTTGTGCCGTTTACACTACATGACTGTTTGAGTGGTCAGATGTTTGTGCTGTTTACACTACATGACTGTTTGAGTGGTCAGATTTTTGTGCCGTTTACACTACATGACTGTTTGAGTGGTCAGGTCTTTGTGCTGTTTACACTACATGAATGTTTGAGTGGTCAGATTTTTGTGCTGTTTACACTACATGACTGTTTGAGTGGTCAGGTCTTTGTGCTGTTTACACTACATGACTGTTTGAGTGGTCAGGTCTTTGTACTGTTTAAACTACATGACTGTTTGAGTGGTCAGGTCTTTGTACTGTTTAAACTACATGACTGTTTGAGTGGTCAGGTCTTTGTACCGTTTACACTACATGACTGTTTGAGTGGTCAGGTCTTTGTACCGTTCACACTACATGACTGTTTGAGTGGTCAGATTTTTGTACCGTTCACACTACATGACTGTTTGAGTGGTCAGGTCTTTGTACCGTTCACACTACATGACTGTTTAAGTGGTCAGGTCTTTGTGCTGTTTACACTACATGACTGTTTGAGTGGTCAGGTCTTTGTACCGTTTACACTACATGACTGTTTGAGTGGTCAGGTCTTTGTGCTGTTTACACTACATGACTGTTTGAGTGGTCAGGTCTTTGTACCGTTTACACTTCATGACTGTTTGAGTGGTCCGATTTTTGTACCGTTTACACTACATGACTGTTTGAGTGGTCAGGTCTTCGTACCGTTCACACTACATGAATGTTTGAGTGGTCAGATTTTTGTACCGTTCACACTACAAGACTGTTTGAGTGGTCAGGTCTTTGTGCTGTTTACACTACATGACTGTTTGAGTGGTCAGGTCTTTGTACCGTTTACACTTCATGACTGTTTGAGTGGTCAGGTCTTCGTACCGTTCACACTACATGAATGTTTGAGTGGTCAGATTTTTGTACCGTTCACACTACATGAATGTTTGAGTGGTCAGATTTTTGTACCGTTCACACTACAAGACTGTTTGAGTGGTCAGGTCTTTGTGCTGTTTACACTACATGACTGTTTGAGTGGTCCGATTTTTGTACCGTTTACACTACATGACTGTTTGAGTGGTCAGGTCTTCGTACCGTTCACACTACATGAATGTTTGAGTGGTCAGATTTGTGTACCGTTCACACTACATGAATGTTTGAGTGGTCAGATTTTTGTACCGTTCACACTACAAGACTGTTTGAGTGGTCAGGTCTTAGTGCTGTTTACACTACATGACTGTTTGAGTGGTCAGATTTTTGTGCCGTTTACACTACATGACTGTTTGAGTGGTCAGATTTTTGTGCCGTTTACACTACATGACTGTTTGAGTGGTCAGGTCTTTGTACTGTTCACACTACATGACTGTTTGAGTGGTCAGGTCTTTGTACTGTTCACACTACATGACTGTTTGAGTGGTCAGGTCTTTGTACCGTTCACACTACATGACTGTTTGAGTGGTCAGGTCTTTGTACCGTTCACACTACATGACTGGTTGTGCTGTAGTCGCGAGTCTTTCAGTTGTTGTGGCTTTCACACTACACGACTGGCCAGCAGGGACTGTCTGTTCTGCAGAGAGAGTTGGAGGTAAATATTTTATCAATGAAAACAACGTGTGGAAGCTGCAGTGAGAATTGCGTGAACCATGATGCGGTTCTCTCTCTATGCGATCCCATTGGCTGTAGCTAGACGCTGCTGTTGACTCACAGTCGCCGACTAGCCTAGATATTAAACATGCTAGATGTTTGATGGGCGTCTGCGGCTCAGCGAGCGTCTTTCAGCAGTTCACACTACACGGCTGAGCGAGCGCCGAGTGGTGGCTGATTTGCCTCTGAGCAGAGGTTTTTGTCGGTGATCTACAAAAACAGTGGGCGACTAGAAAAAAACAGGCTAAAATCGTGTAGTGTGAACTAGGCATAAGGAGCTGTGTGACTATGCAAGCAATCCTGTATATATACTCCTATTCAAAAACGAGTCTGACTCATGTCCACAGAAAATTGCCCGTGGCTTTGTTTGAAATGCTGGACAGGAGTGTGAACTGGAATGGAGCTGAGCTCTGATGACGAGGTCAGAGTGATCAGGTGATAAAAGAGGAGACTGCAGTGTGGTCATGTCTTTATTGAAAACATGAACAATGTGGGGATCATTATGAAGGTAGAGAAGTATTAGAGTTATAAAACAGCAGAAGTATCCCCGGACTGGCTCACAGAGGTGTGGGGAGCTGATATGTGTTAGAGGACTAAATTGTTTTTCACACTCTCACTGGCTATCAACAAGCTCATGCGTACACCTTTCCATGCCTTTATTAGTCCAGTGGGTTGCTTTCTCTGCAGACTATAAAGAGCCTTTCAGAGTTGCTGCTGAGTTTTTAACAGCGTCATGTCTTTATAAGTTAATTAAAAGTTTCCTTTGAAGCAGTCAGTTGGATATCCTCGTGCGTTCGTCTACATACCGCTTTTCTTTTACGAGGGCTTGCTGCAATGTGGGTTCGTTGTAACGCCAGGTAAACACTGAAATGTAGTATCACATCACAAAGACTTCAGGATGTTAACGCTGGAAACAAAGCATGTGTGTCAAGTCAAGACATAAACAAACTATAGACCTTGCCATTAGCCCAAGAGATCAGATTGGATGGCTCCATTACTTGTGCTCAGTGTAAATATGCTGTCACTAGGATCTACATCTGCATGTTTTACAGGGTTGTCAGAACAGAGTAGCAGATATCTCATGTGAATCTAGCTGGCTAGCATTTGTGGTGAAAGTTTAATATATGAATATTTTTCTTTTATTCCAGTTGTTGTGTTTTAAAAAGCACGGCATGTTTACTGTATGTGCTATTATACAAATTCAAATCTAAATTGTAGCATTCTCACAACCTCAAGCTCTGTAGGAGTCAGAAGACCCTCAGGCACATACCATTATGCTATGCAGGTGTCAGGTGACCATTTGGCGATGGGTACCGTGAAATGCACGAGCAAGGGTTCCGGAGATCACGAGAGTGTTGCATGCTTAGTGCATGCTCAAAATGTAATTCCAATAAAAAAGGGTCACGGATTGCAGCAACTTTGGGGGAAACTATTTAATGGGGAATCATCACTGATTAAAGAGGCTGAGCTGATATGGGTTTGTAGCTCTTCCTCCTGCAAATTAAGTTACATTCTTTGGTATATTAATAACACACAGCTAGCTAAACTAACCATACAATGCAGCTAAACAAGCCATCATTCAGAATGTCATAGAACTGTTTTTAATCTAATATTTATAAAAGGGTCTTAGTTGAAGGATCAGTGGAAGTAGAATACGACAATGCACAATGTGTTAATTGTAGACATGAGGTGTCTATCAAAATCTGCACAACACACACTGACCTATTGCTCTCTGATACTTGCAAACGGTGGAGATAATCTCACTGATTACAGAATGAGCGTTTTGATTTTCACTTGCAACACTTGCTGTTAGAAGGAGTCGTTAGTCAAGCAGCCTTTTCCCGAGAGACAAAACCCACCAGTAATCAGAAATCTGGCATGAGACTATAGCAAGATCGAAACTTGTAAAAAACTGTCTAAAGAAAAATAAGTTTTAGTCAATTTTCAGTTTTCTATATCTTTTTTATGAAAATGCCTGCTGCCCTGTACATCCTGTGAAATTTTCATGATAAATGGACCAATAGAAATGCTCCAAAATCCCTTTAATGCCCCAAAAACCTCGTTAAGGCTGATTTATACTCTCTCTATATGTGGAAATGTCTGTGTTTTTCAAGTTTCAAGCGATATAACCGTCATTGCCCACATACGTCTCAGAGTTAGCTCCGTTGACTTGGCTGTTAAACAATACTTCCAGTAGAGGGCAGTTTGGAGTAAATCAAACATGGTGGTGATGGAAGAGCTCGTAGTTCTGTATTTACTTCAAAAACAAAGAAAAACAATGGTTGGTCTCTGTGCCGTGGCAAAGATACATCATGGTTAAAATTTCGAACAACCAAAAAACTCCCGCCGTTTCTTCTTTGTTGTGTTCTTTGTTGGTCACGTCCTGCACTGCCCCCACAGTCTGCAGCGGTATCACTCCGTCCTGTTCGTATCCATAAGCTTTCCGGAAACATGCAAATTATGTACAAAATGAACACAGACGAACTTACACTGAAAGTAAAGAACGTTTTTGTGCTCTCCTGTAAAATCACTATTTTGGAGATGCACATTTTACGTTGGACAGCGATGATAAATATGTTGTATGATTTAAGGTGCCGACTGGAAAACTGTATTTGTACCTGCACAGCTAAATAACGAGAGCTCTATACATAGAACTAACATACCGTGAACCTCAAACACTTTTGCCCCTCCTCCAAATCCTGCATTTACAAAAGAGGATGAAAAGAATACCAAAATCCTGGACTGTTACTTAACAGTCTTAATATTTACACCCCATAAAAATATACAGGCCACAACAAAGCAACAGCAACAAAAATGGACTATTTTGAGAACTCTAGAGTGTTCCAGGTGAAGCACTTTTCAGTCCCCTTCTAAGCAAGCCAATTATTATGAACTGTTTAGCTTGAAACAAAGCTTCCTATTAGCCAGCTTCTTAATCACATTTTCCGTTCCACCTTAAATGCTTGTACAGGCACCAGAATGTAGCTGCAACATCATGTAACGTTTGAGTACCACTTGGAGGCCTAGACGTTTGATCCATTCGCGGGTTTTATTAGAAACAACGGAACTTATTATCAGACACTCATGCACAAACACTACATCCATACACAATAACCGACAAAGAAGGGATAGAGAGGGGAGGCTTTATACAAACAAAGATCATGTAGACTTGACAGGACAACGTAAACAAGAGCACATGGAACAGACGTACAGACATATGACACAGGGCAGTAGAACGACAACAATGGCAGACAGGCTCAGATCAGGCCAGGACGTGACATCACTTAAACTGCAATAGAAATTCGCAAAACAAGCTGATAAAGCAACTCCAGCTTCTACATCTTCCACAGGAACCGGGACACCTTTACTTCAGAGCTGTTAGTTCACATTACACTCTGGACAGTCTCTCAAACGCCTAAACAGTATCAAGCATCTTCTCTCAGGGTTTGACACTGAAGAGACGGAAAACAGTTCCAGCTGTATTAGCATCACAAACCCTAATGGCAACCAAGTTAAAGCAATTTCTGAGCAAACTGCTGTCAGAGTGGACTGACAAACTTTTCAGCTGCCCCATCAAACCCGCTAACGCTAAATATGGAAACCAACAGGGATAAACAAGCGCGGTTCATTACGGCATCATTAAATACTAAATGGCTCCTGCCACTGTGGCCTCGAGCAGAACAGTTTCACTGCAGTTCGTTCAGGACTTTCCTGCATATCATGCGCCGCTCAAGGATTTTGAGACTCGACAGTAGAACGAAGCCTTAAAGCATTAGATTTGTACTTTCATTGCGGCAGTCTTTGAATATGCACATCCCTTTATCTTCAATATTTGTAGTACACACTCCATAAAGTGAATCTGCTTACTCTTAATGAACCATCTGTTTTCTTCAAACGCATCGTTGTCGTAAATAACTTAATGATAAGTGATTAAATGCTAATTAGGTAGAGTACTGTTAACGTAATATTGCTTACAGTCTGGGATTTGTAGTGTCTGTCACACGTTCTCCACAGACTAATGCACATAAGGTAATGGCGTATTACCACAATAATGACTGACTGTGTTTAATTAGTGCTGACTGAGCCAGGCAGGTAAGACGGCCTTAAATCTGAGGCTCAGAGACGGAAGAGAGTTTGGGGTAATTGTTACGGATTTTCTCATGAAAGTCTTCCTGTTGCTCTTTGACGTATGAGAGTCATTTAGCAGACGCCGCTGTAAGTCTGCCCGTTTGTTTGTTTCTCTAAGGCTCTATTGGTTTCTAATTGAAAGCCAGCAGAGGAACCCACACTGACCGGATTAATGGTGTTAGGGAGGACGTGTGATTATCTGTGGAGGCGCAGTGTGGGTGAACGCGGGGGATTTGTGTATTTCTGTTTACTGGGAGTATAACGGTGTGTGGCAATGGGGTGTACAACTAAATTGTGGAGCAGCTGTTATTACTTTTCTCTCTTCCTCTTATTTCTCTCCCGTTCCCTCGCTTTTGCTAATCTCTCTTTGCCTCTTTCTCTCTCTTTCTCTTTTCTTTCTCTCATTCTTCTCTTGCGCTCTCTCTGATTTTCTATCTCCTTCTCTCTCATTCTCTTTCTCTCATCTCTGCCTCTACCTCTCTCTTTCTCCTACATGCTCTTTCTCTAGCTCTCTTATCCTTTTATTTCCCTATTCTCTCTCTCTATCTTTCTCAAGTCAAGTGAAGCTTGTTATTTATAATTCTAGAAGAAACAGACTGGAGAACAGATCCGGGCGTGAGGGTTTAGCTCTGTTTGATGCTCTGGTGAGATGTAGGACTGTATGTGAGTACAGGTTTTATAAAGTAATGAAGAACCTGCAGTGTTTGTGTACTGCACTGTGCTGGTGGGGGAGCTGATCTCCACCAGTCTTCGGTTCTGACACTTAGAGTCAGTGATATTTTGTGTGAGGTGGTGATTGTATGATACACCTGAATAAGTTTCTGTTAAAACTCAAAGTTCTTTCTCTCTCTCTGCCCCTGCCTTCTCTGTCTCCCTCCATATATTTATAATTGTATATATTTATAATTGTATATATGTATAATTGTATATATGTATAATTGTATATATTTATAATTGTATATATTTATAATTGTATATATGTATAATTGTATAAATGTATAATTGTATATATTTATAATTCTATATATTTATAATTGTATATATGTATAATTGTATATATGTATAATTGTATATATTTATAATTCTATATATGTATAATTGTATATATGTATAATTGTATATATGTATAATTGTATATATTTATAATTCTATATATTTATAATTGTATATATGTATAATTGTATATATGTATAATTCCAGAAGGAGCGAGTGGTGATTGTATGATACACCTGTGGAGTGACTGAATAAAAGTTTTTATTAAAACTCAAACTTTGTCTCTTTTTCACTCATTTTCTATCATTTATCTTGATCTGTTTTTTATTTACCTCTCTCTATTTTTCTGCCTCTTTCTTACTTCTCTCACTCTCTCTCTGTGTTTCTTTCATCTCATATTCACTTATTACTTGTTCTTTCTTTTTCTTTTCTTTCTCTCTCTCATTCTTTCTCTCATCTCTTATTTTCTCTTATTTCTCTCTCTCTGCCTCTTTCGTTTTCTTTAATTTCCCTCTCTCATTCTCTTTTTCTCATCTCTCTCTCATTGTCTCTTATTTCTCTCTGTGCCTCTTTCTCTCTTTTTCTTTCATTTCCCTCTCTCATCCTCTTTCTCTCATCTCTCTCTCATTTTCTCTTATTTCTCTCTCTCCTCTTTCTCTTGTTTTCTTTCTTTCTTTTCTTTTTCAAACTCTTTCTTGTTTATCTTTCTCTCAACTGTTTTATTATTTCTCGTTCTATTATTCTTTCATCTTGTTCTCTCTTGTTCTCGCTCTTTCATTTATTTCTCTCTTGCTATCTCTTTATTCCTCCTTCTCTGTTTCTTTTCGCATTTAGCTATCATCATCGCTCTTTCTCTCATTTCTTATTACTCTCTCTCCACTTCTCTTTCTCTGCCTTTCTCTTCCTCTCTCTCTCTCTTTCTGTCTGTCACTGTCTCTCTCTCTTTCTCACTCTGTCTCTGTCTCTTTCTCTCTCTCTCTCTCTCTCTCTCTCTCTAATGTATTGCATGCTTTAAATGTGAGAAGTGTTTAAGTGTCAGAGAGTGTAAGCTCTTCGTGTCTGGAGGAGAGAGGAGGCGGTTAATGGAAATCTTCCAGAACGCTCTTGGGTTAACGGGACGGAGAGGAAGAACGAGAGAGAGACGGAGGGAAAACAAACATTCTGAACGCTTCATTTCCTGCCAAAGAGAGCGATTGCAAGGGATTTATACTTAAACACACATACACACATTCACATGCCAAAGCCCCCCACATCACATGAAGAAGGTTAAAACACTCGCTTTGTGGAATGAAGCTGACACTGAGCCTTTCACAGCACATCTGAATAAGCTCCTCACACACTTCACAACACTTCTCAGAACAGTCTTCTAGTAGAGGATGAAAGACACATGACCACTGAACCTCAGCACACACTATACGTTCCACAGCGCTTTCAATACAGAGCTTTCAGTGCAGCGCTAGCAGGTATGTACTGAAGCATTAACCCTATCAGACCTACTTTCTGAGACTTTGCCCCCTTTAACACCCCCCAGAGTATTTGGTGTCTCTGTTAGTTGTAATAAATGGGTCAGCAAGTGGAATCCTGTCATTATATAACAGAGGCCTTGTGATAGTTTCTGAGAGAGCATGCACTCATTTAGAACTGAAGTCTATGGAAAAGCTTAGTATTGATTTTTTTCATAAGAGTAAGAAAAAAGTGATTGAACTGTGACGTACATTCCGATTCATGGGTTTTAAAAAGGTAGTTTGTGAAGTTAGTAAAAATTAGATAAAAATACAGAAATTTTCAGCTTTTTTAGTTATCATATACATGCAACAATGGCATCATTGCACATTATTACTAGAAAAAAAGATCAGTAAACAACAAAATATAATATTTTCCTGTTGTTCGTATTGATCTTGAAAGGCTAAAAAACAATAAATTCATTAATAAATAGAAATAAAAAAGTTCTGAAAACTGAACCCTGAAAACTGACGAGTCTATCCTTATATTATAGTTTCTCATTAGTTATTAACAAATTCATAGGAATCAGTGAACATCAAACTTTTTTCCAAGTTTTGTAACTGAATAGTAATTATGAAAAGTAGTGTGCTAAGTAGAATTTAGGTGCAGGTCCACATAAAGGCCTTTAGGGTTTATGGGGTTAACAGTAAACTTAGAGTGCAATGACAGTAGAGCAGTAATAAGGTTAGGGTTAAGGTTCATTTATTTATATTTGCCTTTTACAGCAGATGTAGTCACAAAGCAGCTTTACAGAACAAAACCCCTCAGATTAAGAGAAACCTTGAGAAGAACCAGACCCATCCTCCTCTGGTCCACACAGGATAGCAAAACCATTACAAAAATAATAATAATAAGACTGACTACTTTAGAGCTGACTGGTCAACTGCCAGAGTCATATCCAGCTACAAGCTCCGCCCCCACATCGCTGTGTCTATTCTTACAATGGTGACGTAACTGTTTGAGCCGATCCTGAAAGTCAGGTAGAACAAGGCGATAAAGCCACCTTTGCCGTCTAGACTGGAGCAGTACGTTTTAGAGTGGTCTGTTTTTACTGGTCCAGCTCTTTGTGAGGGTGTGAGGTTGTGCCAGATTGGCTGGTGGGCAGGCAAATGTGTCAAGAGATGACATCACCTTGTAACAGAGAAAAGGGCTGAAATTCCAACTGGCAGCTGAGAAAAATGTTTTAAGTGGCAGAGAGATTCTCCCTCTGGCGTGTACTTCAGGTTTCATTACTGTTAACTGACAGATGACAGATGTCATAATGACTGATTGAGCCACTGTAAAATATACTGTACTCTATTTAGCTGTCACGAAATCAACCATTATGACATTTGTCATGATAATTAAAGATAATGGTCCCTTTACCCTGTTATAAGACTGGACATGACAGCATTTGACATGTTTACATTGTGTTTATGTAGCAGAGTTGAAGTACAGTGTTACAGATATGTCTTATATTATGATATGTGTTGCTGTCATTTTGTAGGAAGCAGCATATCACTGCTGTACAACGTAAACAGTGGGTAATACAGGAGAGGCCAAAAACCTTCTTTACTTTTAAAAGCTAAGCACCACTTATAGACACCCTGGTGATTTCACATTGTTTTAGATTCTGAAAAAATATATAAACATGACTTAAAATGAAACCTTTTAAATGAGCGAGAAAAACCTGTCTCGCTACAGAAATTCCTGAACGCTATCGTGTAAGCCTACGTCCCATAGTTGTGATAATCTTCAGGCGTCAAATGATGGCTATAGATGATGGGAGTGAGAGGATGGTCCTTTCCAATGTGCCCATTTAAAATTGACAGATTTAGTCCACTTTCTGGATATTTTGGGGGTCTTGGACCGCTTGTGCACATGGGTTTCACTGAACATTGAATTATTGCAGCCAGAAACAACAACAGCTTTCTGTAAGTGCATCTTCCAGCGTGTTTTCTACACTACCACTCAAAAGTTTGGGATCTCAGTGAGATGTTCTTGTTTTCAATGGAGTATCTTCTTCCTTAACACAACAATGGACTGACGGGTCTCTAAAGAAAGTTGTTTCTTTCTGGTCATTTTGAGTCGGTCAGCAAGCCATCAACTGCTGATGCTTCAGATACTAAACTAACCTAGAATGTTGGTCCCCTTTTATACTCACTTATTAGTAGAATGTTTTTCAGCTGTGCATCACAATTGATCAAGAGTGTCCTAACAACCAATTAGCCCAATAACATCCTTAACTTGGATTGGCGGCCGTAGCAGGAGATTTAGACAGAGGACTGAGAATTACTGATAATAGGACTATATGTAAAATAAGCCTCTATACAAAAATAGGCTTTAATACAAACATTTATATTCTTTAAACATCATCTGATACCCTTACATTAATTGTGAAATGGACAATATTGTTCGTGAATTGCATGAAAATTGCCTGAAATGAAATTCTAAAGTGATCCTAAACTTTTGAGCCGTAGTGTATGTCACACGCATAATGTCTACAGCAGTTTCTGAACAGGAGGCGGAGCTAAACAGTCTTTTAAGCCGTATTTCTTTTGTGTTTGACATTTTTCATATTAGCTGGTGCTTAGCCTTTAACGTAAGATAATGTAAAGTAATTACTGGTTTATTCATGATGTAACCTTTACAGGATTTAAGGTTCAGCTCCTATATTATAGATATAGAATCATGAAAATCAACAAAAATGGAAATACATGTTTTCCTTGGACAGCGAGGATACCAGTATATCAGTAATACAGAGCTGGGCTGTGTTTCGTCTTCAGAGCAGCTTCAGCTCTTCTTGAAAGATCTGAATAATTCCCATTTAGGAAAGAGTGATGCAGAACGTAGGACAGTAAAAGACCACCTATCTCTGCCTGCCTGTACTCATGCTGCCGACACCAGGCGGGATTACGCTTTGCTGCTTGAATGAAGTGCCGCACCTGCAGCAGCTGCGTCCAGCCGTCTGACCTCACTCAGACAAGACCAGAGGGTCAAAGATCATCGGACAGCATCACCTCACTTTCCTCCAAAAAAAAAAACCAAAGTTTCCTCACATTATTACAGCGTCTGAAACTGACTCTCACTCCACTGACCTTTACTTAAACCCTGACGCAACACACACACACTCACACTCTGAGCTGGCCTTGCTAACTCTTGCCCCAGGACATACACTCATCTTTGAAGGCACGTATCTCCTCAAGGATCATCTGTCCTCAAACAGCCTGACATTTACTCTCTCAGACGCGCGTGTGTGTAAGATTTTGACTGCAAGAAACTTGAACAGAATAAAAATGACATTGAACTTTTAATACACTGCAGAAATACACAGCACACACACGCGCGTGCGGACACGAGGGGGAGAGAGGGGGTCTTAGTGGGCCAAACATATTATTAGAGACTCCATCTAAGAGAGGATTTGATTAATTAATTGGCTCGCACTCAAGAAAAGTGGAGAGAGATAAATAGAGAAAGAGAGAGAGAGAGGTAGAGAGAGGGAGAGTGGGGGGGGAAAGTAAAAAAAGAAAGAGAGGAGACTGGCTGAAAGGGGAGAAAAGAAATGGACCAAGAGAGACAAAGAGAGTAGGTGGAACGAAGCACAAGAGCGAAATGAAAAGAGAGATATAGAGTGAAAAGAAGAGAAGGAAAAGAAAAAGAGAGAGAGAGAGTAGGGACATAGAGAAAAAGAAAGAGATGAAAAGAGGAAATGCAGGAAGATAAAGAGAGAGAGAAAAAAAATGAGGGAGAGAGAGATGTAATATAAGACAGAAAGACAAATGATCGGAGGAAGGACAGTGAGGGGAGTGGTGAAAAGATAAATAGGAGAGAAAGACAAGCAGATTGAAAGAAAGAGGAAAGATATATAAAGAGGGGTGAGAGAGAAAGAAAGATGTGAAAAAAGGGAGAAAGGGGAGTGGAGTAAGAAAAAGAGGAAAAAGATAAATAGAGATAGAGAGAAAGAGGGAGGAAATCTAGAAAGAGGAGGAAGAGGTAAGACTGAGTGAGAGGGGAAAAAGAAACAGAGACAATACAAAGAGACAGAAGAGAGGTTTATAAATGGAGAGAACTGCACACAGGGAAGAAATCGAAAGAGTGAGGGAAAGAGAAAGGAAGAAAAATAAAAGAGAGATAGAGAGAGAGAAAGAAAGAGAGAAAGAGAGAGAGGAAGAGAGAATAGGGGAGTAAGAAAAAGAGAGAAAGAAGATAAAGATAGAGACAGAGAAAAAATAGGAAAGAGGGAAGAAAGAGTGAGGAGGAGGAACTAGAGAGAGAATGATGGAGAGAATTAATATGTATAGGAATAACTAGAAAACAGGAATAGATAGAGGGGGAAATAGAGAGTGAGGGAATGGGAAAGGAGAAAAAAAGTGAAATGGGAATGAGAAAGAGTGAGAGAGAGAGAGAGAGAGAGAGAGAGAGAGAGAGTTCTTTTTCATATAATAGCTGCTCCATTAATGTATGACTAACGAGGGAGAAGCTGATAAGAAGGAATTGTTAATTAATTAGCACCAATTTATTTTTTCTCTGTTCAGTTTCATTGTGCTGACTGGACTAAACACTTTAATCACCAAACATGACAATTCACAAGATATCACGCGCTGTGTGTGTGTATACCAGGTTTATGCCACGTTGCGGGGACCAAAACCTGTTTACATAATACATTGTGGGGACCTTTCTTCTTTTCTTCTTGTGCCAACATAAATCAATACGTTTTAAGGGGAAGCCATGTTTCCAGGTTAGGGTAGGGTTAGAGTTAGGCATGGTGCAAAATATAGGGGGTCCTGGGGGTTTTGGAAACCTTAAATTAACTGCTTAGACCACCTGAATGTCTTGAGATCACAGTTTTAGGAAGTTCCCTGAAAATTAGGATGTCCTGCTGTCCATTAGCAAGAAAATGAGAATTCAGGGAAAAATAAGTGTTGAGTTAGTTCCTTCTTTTGGGCTTTTGCAAACTCATTCACCCAGTTGGTTCCTCAAGATCTGGCATGTGCAACCATACTTGAAATACCTTTTTAATACCAAAAAAAGAACGATCAAATCGTTGCTTTATTCTAAAACTGAAGACAGAAGAGGAGAGGTGTAAGAGGAGACATGTAAGATCTCAGCAACTGCTGTATTTATGTATATGTAATCTGTAAACTCACAGATCACAGTGAGTTAAATATCTCTGCAATTTATTCCACTACCTCATGTCCAGAAATGAGTGCTGTGTTGATGCTGCACTGTCCTATCTCTTAACTGTGTCTAACATCTGTTTCATTAATTGTATTCATTGTTTCTACTTTCATTTTTGGTTGCACACTTGTGTCTGCACATGTGTACTTGTTTGTTCCATGTTGCACAATGTAGTTCTTGGAGGAACACCATTTCAATCCACTGTGTACTTGTACATACAGGTTATGGTGAAGTTAAGAGGAGTAGTGGTTTAGGTTTGTGAAAAATTGAATAGAAGTCAATGTAAGGTCCCCACAAAGCACAGATCTACAAATGTGTGCTCTCAGTCATGATGCGAATGTTCTGGGTGGTACGTTTTAAACTGGGCTGGTATTGATATGAGGCTCTGAGGGATTTATGAGGCTGTGTGAACTGCGCTCAAGATCAGCTTAACAAATACGCCACACTGCTGCAGGCGTTGGCAGTGAGTGTATACAGAGCACTGAATTATGGGTAATCGGTGCATAAAGTAGAACATAGACTGCACGTTTTCTCAAGGGAAGAGGAGTCACCTTCATTACTGTGACAATACACACACACACTGCAGCACATTTCGTTTCAGCGAATAGAGATGATTAGGATTAGGATCGGTTTTAAAATTAAATACGACTTGCATCTCAAGGGGACTTTGCTGTTCCAATTATTAATTATTGAGCTAATTTTATGACAGATTATGTACAACGAGTAACCGTGTGCACACACTGTATCGGCTGCAAAGATTTGTTCTATTGATTGTTCAATCAGAGCAACAATAAAAGGCAACTGTGACACCAGCACTGAGACGTCATGTGACTAACGATGAAGATTAAACAACAGAAATAGTTGCCACGTTCATTAAACTTAAAGGTGCAAAATGTGTTATTCAATATTCTGTAGCCCAGCGTCATATCCCTCAGTCTCATCAGTCTGAAAGATTCAAACCTTCAATCTTAGACATTAGCTCAGCCTTAAAACTCTCTACCCAATGTTTTACAGGGCCTAAAAAACTTTCATGGAAGGTAAAAATCAGGTAACCCTTTCTTTTACAGTCCCCTAAATTCTAGGTATTAACCAGGTAAGTATGAGGTACAAAGTCCAAAGTACTGGGTAATTATTTTGGGTAACAAGATGGTAAGTACCAGAACAGTCTAACCTAATTACACTGAAATGTCTCTCAGGTTCTAGGCATTAACCAGGTAGGTGTGGGGTACATGCTTAAGTTACATGATGGTAAGTACCAATGCAGTCTAATTACACTGAAATGTCTATCAGGTTCTAGGTATTAACTGGGTATGTGTGGGGTACATACTTGGGTAACATGATGGTAAGTACCAATTCGGTCTAATTACACTGAAACGTCTCTCAGGTTCTAGGTATTAACCAGGTAGATGTGAATACATACTTAAGTTACATGATGGTAAGTACCAATGCAGTCTAATTACACTGAAATGTCTCAGGTTCTAGGTATTAACCATGTAGGTGTGGGGTACATACTTGGTTACCTACCTGGTTAATACCTAGAACCTGAGTGACATTTCAGTGTAATTAGGTTAGACTGTTCTGGTACTTACCATCCTGTTACCCAAGTATGTACCCCACACCTACCTGGTTAATACCTAGAACCTGAGACATTTCAATGTAATTAGGTTAGACTGTTCTGGTACTTACCATCCTGTTACCCAAGTATGTACCCCACACCTACCTGGTTAATACCTAGAACCTGAGAGACATTTCAGTGTAATTAGGTTAAACTAGTTTAGTATTTACCATGTTGTTACCCAAAATAATTACCCAGTACTTTGGACTTTGTACCTCACACTTACCAGGTTAATACCTAGAACTTAGGGGACTGTAAAAGAAAGGGTTACTAATAATCCCAGGTGTTATATTGGCCTTGTTACCCTTAAACTAGGACCTCTCAACGACCAGCTAGTGACCTTCCCCAAGCCTCACTCTCAAAAGCAGAACAGAAGAACTTCCTGAGGCAGCGGTGCTGTAACTCCTAAGCTTCAATTTAAAAGTGGCATGTCAGCTATTTTGCTATGGTGACAATGGAAGTGAGCATGGAAGCCCACCAAGCTCTGCCTGGTGTAATTTATGGCAAGAGCTTATATTTGATAGAAAAACACAAATAAAACAAGGTGCATGGTATGTCATTATGTATTATTTAACAAAATCATCTTTGACCAACAGGCAGCACTGTTCTTACCTCATTACCCTTCAGGGACCAGCCATAAAATAAATAAATAACTAATTAGAATGAATATGCTAATTGTTAGCCACTTATTTTACCATCTGGTGCACAAAGCAAACATCATTCTGCACCTCATAGCAGTACATGGCCAACAGTGGCATGAAGCCATGCAAACACTGGCATGATGACAGCGTTACCTGCAAAACTGATTATCAGAGGAGAGCTGCAGCAGTGTAGATTGTTTATTTAAGGTAGACAAAGGAATCAGGAGGCTCTGTGATTTTATTCTGGTTGTATTATAGTGGGTTCATATGGAATTTATTGGGAGATGTTTGGTGTCCATGGCTGCTGACGGTGGCAGAACTTCTCACTGGGGTTTCCATAGAAAACAATAGAAAATCTGGTTTGTCGTCATCAGTCTACCGCACACATGCCAACACATCATCATAGTTGATTTCAGTTTGCCATGTGGTATTTATGTAAGATCATAAACATTCCCTGGTTTAGTCCTGACAAGACCACTCGAAGCTGATTCTAAATGTCACTACAGTTGCACCCACCTATAAGCCTGGTGATGTGGCACCAGCATGTTTTGCTGAGTCGCTGGAGCAGCCTGTTATAATCAGGGCTGCTAGGTTATGACTGTTCTTTGGTCATTTGCTAATCATTACTACAATACAAGCTTTTGTAAGACCTCTGCAGGTAGCGCAGCAGGCTGCAATATTCCTATGAGCCTGGAACTGATTAGTGTTTTTACTGTGTGTGGTGAGCATTTTGAGTGATTATAGATCCTGATGGCTGTTTGTTGAATTAAGGTATTCATATACAAATCCAAGCCCAAAAAAGCTGGGACTCTGGGCAAAATGTAAATAAAAACAGAATGTAATTATTTTTTAAATCTCACAGACCCACATATTATTTACAATAGAACACAGAGCACATATCAGATGCTGAAGCTGAGATATTTTAACATTTCCCAGTTTTTTTCACAGATCTTTGCTTCTAAGAGGTTCTGCCTCTCTAGAGTGCTCTTTTTATATCCAGTCATGTGACTTGGTTGTAAATTGCTCCTCCAGCTGTTTTTTATTAGCACCATTTACTTTTTCAGCCTTTTGTTGTCCGCTGTTCCTGTTGCTGCCATCAAGTGCTCCATCCATCCATTATCTTTTGCTAGTCGGGGTCACGTGGGGGGCTGGAGCCAATACCTGCGTCATCGGGCGAAAGCGGGGTACACCATGGACATGTCACCAGTCCATCGCATGGACAACACACACTCACGCACACACTCACACCTACAGGCAACTGAGTGACCAATCAACCTAACAAGCGAGTGTGTTTGGACTGTGGCAGGAAACCAGAGTACCCAGATGAAACCCACTCAAGCACAGGAAGAAACGGCCCAGACCGGGAATCAAACCTGGATAGTCTTATGGAAAGCAACAGTGCTAACCACTACACCTGCCATCAGGTTCTAAATACATTTTCATGAAATGTTAAAATGTTAAAATGTGTCACGTTCAACATCTGATATATGTTCTACATTCTACTGTGAACACTATATGGTTATAAGATTATAACCATAAGGATATAACATTCCCATTTATTTACATTTTACACAGCGTCCCAATGTTTTTGGAATTGGGTTTGTAAATAATAACTAATAAAATTAAATAAAATAAGCAGACTAATCTCTAATCATGCTGCATTACTGATTCACTGATGCGTTTATTGCAATATAATCAGAATAGTTGTATTTTGTTCAGATCATGTATTCTTTGCTCCCCCACCAAACACACACACACACACACTCTGGAGACACACTGCTCTCGCTTTCTACAAGGCCCTCTCACCGAGCAGCACTTAAGGAAGTTGAGAGATGTTCTAATGTGAAAGCGAAAGCATTAGGATGATGTAAAGTGAGACAGGGAGACTTTATCACTCTCATTACACTCTTGATCAGCCTACAACAGCTCAGTAATGTAAAACACATCCACTCCTGCTCACTCGCTCTCTCTCTCTCTTTCTCTCTCTCTCTCTCTCTCAGTCTGCCTATATGAATGTCTAACCACCCCAAATCTCTCTCCATCTCAAGTTCTCTCTTTCTTTTTGCATTTTTCAACCTTAAAACACAGAATGCATATCAGATCTGTATGGGAGTACGCTGAGAGAGCAGTACTACACTAATATACTGTAATAGAGTTCTTCATTCAGAAGCTAAACAAGGATAAAGACTGTAGCCTTATTAAAATATAGACAGCAGCAATTACATAAGAATTCAAATTTCTCACACATACAAGCAGTACTGCTCAAAAGTTTAGGCTCACTGAGTTCATTCATTTTAAACCAATTTTCTTATGCATTACATTTTACAGGAAGTTGTATATTTTGGATGATAAATGAAGCTGTGAGTGATTTCATGACAACTGTGAAATCTGTACAGCATTAAGAATTAAGTTATATAGAAACTGACATCTGGCATATTTAAACAGCTGTTCATAGTATTTTTGTGACAACAAATTCCAGTAGAGCTTGTTATTTAATAACACTTTCATATTTTTTTACCATGTTTTAGTTTTGTGTTGGTCTCAATATACTGTAACCTGTGAATAAAGTATTTACATTTAGATTTTGGTGTCTAATTTATGGATTAACATGTGATAAACCAAACTATACTGTATCAGTTATAACTAATGAATGAGTATTATGATTCCAAACATTTGTATCTCCAAATTGTATTTACAGAAGAGGGAAAACACTTTCTTAACTTGTATTAAAAAGTTAATGAGTTTTTATTACTGACCACTTCTAGTGTTCGGTTCATCATAAAATTGTAATGAATGGAAAGAGTGAAGCTCTTCAATTATTATTAAGACAAAAATGGAAACAACAAGATTGTTGTGCAACAGTAACAATATGTAAGTACTGTGTGTTATACTTGACTACATACTTTTCATAATAATACAACATATGACAATGAGACACTTTACCCTGAATATGTATGAAAACATGGACTGCCAGATGGACACCCACACAACCAGATGTGCAAGAAAGCATGAAATGTGTTATTGTTTATCACAAGCTAAAGAAAAGCCTTCAGTGTTAGACACAGTTCAGTGACTTATACTGGCTCTCAATATGCTAAGTTTAGTTGATTTTCATCTACAATCTAAATTTACCAAATTCCAAGAAATAATGCATGTGCACGTGTCCTTTCTTATACTGTTTTTGAAAAAGCACTTCTCAGTGTGGATCACTGCTCTGACCAGCTTCAGCGTTAGCATTAGCATTAGCTCATCTGGAGGAACAGCTTCTGTCTCTAAAAACTCCTCATAAAATATTACAATCCATTATTATAGATATTTGGACTAGAATCCATTTCCGCTCACTTAAAATTGGCACACAAGCTGATGTTGTCAGTTCTCAGACATAGAAGACTACATTAAACATCTTGTGAAGTCAGATTATTTGTAAATGTACGTCTACATATTCCTGCGTACTATATTTTAATGTGTTAGCACAAATGCACTGTTGCTATCAGGTAACCTGAGCTGCAAGTTTATCAGACTTAGTAACCGTAACCAAGAACGGTGGGATATTCTCAGAATTTTACAGGCGAGCTAACAGCATATCAGTGATGAGAGAACATTATGGGACTGTATCTGTTAGCAGACTTGATTGATTACTCCACATCGTGGCCACATTCAGATTATGCACTGCTATAGAAAATCCAACACACACACACACACACACACACACACACTGGGCTGATCAGTATTGTTGTCGGGGGAATCAGGCTGTTAGATGTGCTCAGTAAACGCTTTGTGAATCCTTCCAATCAACCTTTAGAACAGAAAAAATCACCACAGCTCACTGAACAGAATCACACCACCTACAAACTACTGATTGTTCTCTCTCTTTCTCACTATATATATATACACACATGGCTGGATTACTGACCGAGCCAGTGGGGCCAGCGCCCAAGGGCCCTTGAGGTCAGGGGGGCCCAGGAGGCCCTGGCCCAAAACATTTTGCGATGCCCATCAACATTTATGATACAATATATTTTTATTTCCGAGAGCCCTTCATTCTGACTTTTAGGGACTCTTGGGGGCCCTAGCCATGCTTTTGGGGGCCCTAGCCATGCTTTTGGGCCCTAGCCATGCTTTTGGGCCCCTTATGAAAATGGACGAGGCGTTGGGGCACTGCTCTGACTTCAACTTCTGGCTATTAGGGGTCCTATTTAGAGGGCCCTGGTTACGAGAGCCCTAGAGAAGAGCAGGGCATACCATTACAGGGCCCTTGATCACGAGGAGGGCGGGTTGGGGGGAGGGTATCCTTAATCTGTATATATTTGCTTTATAAATTTTCTGGTTAGTTTTCTTTGTTCATATTATTAAGCCCAGACCAACCGGGCAAAGTTTTAACCGTTGGAAGCCGTCAGTGCTGAGTGGAACAATACTGACTCCCTTTGTAAAAAAATATCTGCAGGTTTAAACTTCACTGAGAAATGTAATTAAAAATCTTCCCATACCAACGCATTTTATCTATAAATTAAAAACGTTTTTAGATTTTTAGAACTTTGGACCAGACTAAAACCCTTCTGTTTTGAGTGACCTAGTACTTTGACTAGGCTTGTTTCATTAGAACGAGCAACTGAATATTCCTTTTTTTCATGTACAAAACAATTAAAACCTGGTTGAAATGTTTCAGCAGGAACAACTTTAGCTAATGTTGAGCAGCCATGACTAAAACCCAAACTAACAAAATACACAGACAGTTATTAACAGTTGTACACAAGAGCTCATGATGTTTTTCATAATAAAAAATACTTAACTGCAGAGGATTACGTGTTTCAGTGAATGTCTTGGGTCTAGACAGATCATAATATGCTTTAAATACCTTGCAATTCAAACTACTTCAGTATAATACATGTATATATAGAAGGGAATTGCTATGTATAAAGCAATTTCCTTTCTTTCTCTCTCCCTCTCTCTCTCTCTCCTTGTCTATATGTATCTCTCCTTCTTCATTGGATTTTCTTTGCTTTCTATCTTTCTCTCTCTCCTCCCCACAATAAAAACACAGACTTTAATCAGTGAAACAGAAATCATCAACCCTGCACACACACACCCACCCCCACACACAAACACACAGACGGAGAGATAAATAACAGTGTCCGTTTGTTTTTATTCTCCTCCTCTAGAAGACTCATATTGCAGCTTCCCTTCATCTGAACACAGAATGAAGAAAAATCACTGTGGTGTGTGTGTGTGTGTGCGAATGTGTGTGTTTTGTTAAAAGTGATTCCTCTCTCTCTCTTTCGCGCTCTCTCTCTCTCTCTTACACACACACACACATTTGTTTTTGTGAATTGTGGGGCTATTACATAGGCCCCCATTCATTTCCTGGAGACCTACTCAAACCTTTAACAGAACTACTACTAGCCTAACCATAACCTGAACACTATCCTCATCCTAACTTTAACCTTAACCATAACTAATACTAACCCTACCCATATCCTAACCATAACCTAGATTAATAACTAATCCTAACCCTACCCATATCCTAACCATAACCTAGAATAATAACTAATCCTAACCCTACCCATATCCTAACCATAACCTAGAATAATAACTAATCCTAACCCTACCCATATCCTAACCATAACCTAGAATAATAACTAATCCTAACCCTACCCATATCCTAACCATGACCTAGAATAATAACTAATCCTAACCCTACCCATATCCTAACCATAACCTAGAATAATAACTAATCCTAACCCTACCCATATCCTAACCATAACCTAGATTAATAACCAATCCTAACCCTACCCATATCCTAACCATGACCTAGAATAATAACTAATCCTAACCCTACCCATATCCTAACCATAACCTAGATTAATAACTAATCCTAACCCTACCCATATCCTAACCATGACCTAGATTAATAACGAATCCTAACCCTACCCATATCCTAACCATAACCTAGAATAATAACTAATCCTAACCCTACCCATATCCTAACCATAACCTAGAATAATAACTAATCCTAACCCTACCCATATCCTAACCATAACCTAGAATAATAACTAATCCTAACCCTACCCATATCCTAACCATAACCTAGAATAATAACTAATCCTAACCCTACCCATATCCTAACCATAACCTAGAATAATAACTAATCCTAACCCTACCCATATCCTAACCATAACCTAGATTAATAACTAATCCTATCCCTACCCATATCCTAACCATAACCTAGAATAATAACTAATCCTAACCCTACCCATATCCTAACCATAACCTAGAATAATAACTAATCCTAACCCTACCCATATCCTAACCATAACCTAGATTAATAACTAATCCTAACCCTACCCATATCCTAACCATAACCTGGAATAATAACTAATCCTAACCCTACCCATAACCTAGAATAATAACTAATCCTAACCCTACCCATATCCTAACCATAACCTGGAATAATAACTAATCCTAACCCTACCCATAACCTAGATTAATAACTAATCCTATCCCTACCCATATCCTAACCATAACCTAGAATAATAACTAATCCTATCCCTACCCATATCCTAACCATAACCTAGAATAATAACTAATCCTATCCCTACCCATATCCTAACCATAACCTAGAATAATAACTAATCCTAACCCTACCAATATCCTAACCATAACCTAGATTAATAACTAATCCTAACCCTACCCATATCCTAACCATAACCTAGAATAATAACTAATCCTAACCCTACCCATATCCTAACCATAACCTAGAATAATAACTAATCCTAACCCTACCCATATCCTAACCATAACCTAGATTAATAACTAATCCTAACCCTACCCATATCCTAACCATAACCTAGATTAATAACTAATCCTAACCCTACCCATATCCTAACCATAACCTAGAATAATAACTAATCCTAACCCTACCCATATCCTAACCATAACCTAGAATAATAACTAATCCTAACCCTACCCATAACCTAGATTAATAACTAATCCTATCCCTACCCATATCCTAACCATAACCTAGAATAATAACTAATCCTATCCCTACCCATATCCTAACCATAACCTAGAATAATAACTAATCCTAACCCTACCCATATCCTAACCATAACCTAGATTAATAACTAATCCTAACCCTACCCATATCCTAACCATAACCTAGAATAATAACTAATCCTAACCCTACCCATATCCTAACCATAACCTAGAATAATAACTAATCCTAACCCTACCCATATCCTAACCATAACCTAGATTAATAACTAATCCTAACCCTACCCATATCCTAACCATAACCTAGAATAATAACTAATCCTAACCCTACCCATATCCTAACCATAACCTAGATTAATAACTAATCCTATCCCTACCCATATCCTAAACATAACCTAGATTAATAACTAATCCTAACCCTACCCATATCCTAACCATAACCTAGATTAATAACTAATCCTAACCCTAACCATAACCTAGATTAATAACTAATCCTATCCCTACCCATATCCTAACCATAACCTAGATTAATAACTAATCCTATCCCTACCCATATCCTAACCATAACCTAGAATGTAATGATTTATATAGTGGGGACCAGCTTGTGCCACAACAGGGCATAAACCTGGTACACACTCATACACACACACTCACATACGAACCCACACATGCGCACACAAACACACACACACACTATCATTCCAGTCTATTTTGTTTTATTCTTCATTCTCTCCATTCTTCACCTCCTTTACTCTCACCCTGCTTTCTTGATATTTCTTTAGATTGTACTTGTGGTGAGATTACACATGACACCACAGTACAGAGAGAGTGCCAGAGAGAAAGAATAACAGATGGATAAGAGGAATGAGTTTACTTTTTTTATTCTTTTTTAAGTGTTTGCACAGACACAGAGCCTAAAGTTAAGTTAGGATCAAAATGGGTCTATCTTGTCAGGTTGTGTTCTTGGTCACTTTAGAAACTTTAGAAACTTTAGAGTCCATTGAGACGTATCACATAATTCATGTTCGTCTCTGACATCTGATTAAATTTTTGTGATTTCAGCCGTTTCTGAACGCTGTCTGCCATTTGCTTATTTCATCATGAACGATCGGCAGGGAACAATTATGCTAACCACTAATATCTAGGCATGTTCTCCTTCTCCCTCCACTAACCTGCCCAATCATCAAACCTGTCATCAGCTCCGCTCAAACATGTCTGTCTGCAGACGACCCCCTTTCTTCTCTTCTCTTTAGTTTGTAAAAATAATCACTGGTAGATATTTCACCTCGTTTGTGCTGAGAACCCAAGTTCATGTTACCAGGAGTGAAGCAGTTCAGCTATGTGGCTATCTGTGCTGAGACTAAGTGGCTGAGAGGCTGTGAGGGGGTCAGCTGGTGATGACAGGCCATGGAATCTACTTACTGTTCATTCTGGAGTGCTCACATTTCACCATGCAATCAAATCCTAATAAGTCTAATTATGTCCCGCCCATAGTTCTCCGCCTGAGTAGCCAGTTTCACTCAGAAACACATGCCGTTAAGGAAGAAACCTGCGTTCTGATTTGTGATTCACTCAAAGAGTCGAAGTGTGAAGCTGAACTGAAGCCTAAAAGAATTTGTGCAGAGAAGAGAGAAACTTGGAGAGAGAAACAGTGACTGAGAGAGGGACGAGGGGATAAAAGAAAGAGAAGAGGGCTGTCTGTCTCTGTGTGTATCTGTATGTGAGACATAATTGTTACTATAATATATTCAGATTTATCCAGCTCACGCAGAGCTTTTCCAATTAAAGATCCTGTCAAAACTTTCCGTCCATTAAAATATAGACATCACACAGACAGAGAGAGAGAGAGGGGTGAATTAGAGAGAGAGAGAAAGAGAATTAGAGAAAAAGATAGGGAGGGAGAGAATGTGAGAGATAAAGAGTGAGAGATAGGGCGAAAAAGAGAACTAAAAGAGAGAAAAAAGAAGACATATAAAGCAAAAGCAGAAAAAGTGGGAAGAGTAAAACAGACAGAAAAAGAATAAGAGCGAGGGAGAGAGATAAGGAAAACAGTGAGGAAGAGAAAGAGAGTGTGAAAAAGAAAGAGAGAATAAGAAAGAGAGAGAAAGTAAAAATTAAACAGAGAGAAAGTGGGAAGTACAAAAGGCAGAGAAAGAACAAGAAAGAGGGAGAGAAAACAGTGAGAAAGCGAAAGAGCAGAGTGAAAGAGAGAATAAGAAAGAGAGAGGGAAAGAAAAAATGAGACATATAGAGCAAAAAAGGAGAAAGTGAGAAGAGTACAAGAGACAGAGAAAGAATAACAGAGAGGGAGAGAGAGATAAGGAAAACAGTGAGGAGAGACAGATAAAAAGCAGAGGGAAAGAGAAAGAGAGAATAAGAGAGAGAGATATAAAGAAAAATGAGACATAGAGATAAAGAAGAGAAAGTAAGAAGAGTAAAATAGACAGAAAGAATAAAAGAGAGGGGGAGAAAACAGGGAGGAAAACAGAGTGAAAGAGAACGAGAGAAAGACAAAGTGAGAGAGAGAAAAAGGGAGAGGGAGAGAGAGAGAGAGAGAGAGAGAGAGAGAGAGAGAGAGAGAGAGGGAGAGGGAGAGAGAGAGAGAGAGGGAGAGGGAGAGAGAGAGAGAGAGAGAGAGAGAGAGAGAGAGAGAGAGAGAGAAAAGTGTAAACACAACCAGAATCACAACTTTTCTCTTTCTTTGTGTTCAAATTTGAAATATTTGTTACAGTTTTACACAGAAAAGTAACTTCAGCACCAACAGGTGTGACGGAGACAACAGGACAAACAGAAGAGGGAAAAAAAGGCTGCAGGCCACCTCCAACTGCTACTGGTGTTGCCATGGCTACCTTAAAAATAGGCAAATATGTCAGGACTTCTGATTGGACGCCTGTCCTTGTTGTGCTGATTGGAGAGTTTCTAACTGTGTCTCTTATTAACAAACTTTTAACAAACAGTTCCACATGTAACAAGTAACTGAGCAGAGACGGGGCGAGTGATAGAGAGAGAGAGAGAGAGAGAGAGAGAGAGAGGAGAGAGAAAGGGAGAGAGAGACTGAAAAGAAGAAAGACAGGAGAAAGAGAGTGAGAGAGAGAAAGAGATAACTCAGGATATAAGATGAGAGAAAGATAGAGAGAGAGAGGGACAGAGAAAGAGAGCAAGAGCTCGGGAAAGAGAATTAGAGGGAGAGAGACAGAGGGGAGAAAGAATGAGAGAGACAGTAAGAGAGAGATAGAGAAAGAAAGGTGAAAAAGTAGAAAAAAAAGATTCAGAAACAGAAAGAGAAAGCGGGAGAGAGAGAGGAGAGAGAAAGGAGCAGAGAAAGAGGAGAGGGAAAGCATGAGAGAGACAGTAAGAAAGGACTTTGGGAGAAAGACAGAACAGAGAGATAGAGTGAGAGAAAAGAAGAAAACCAGGGAGAGAAAAAGCAGGAGTGAGAGAAAGAAAGAGATGCCTTAACACTGTTTCCATCTTTCATTTATTACTAATAATCCTGTAAATGTCTGCTAGTAATTTATTCTAATATTTATTTACCATTGTTGTTTACATTTACTCTACCGCTCAAAAGTTTAGGATCACTTTAGAATTTCATTTCATGCAATTTTCATGCAATTGATGCAATTTTCATGCAATTCACAAACAATATTGTCCATTTCTCAATTAATGTAAGTGTATCAGATGATTTTTAAAGAATATAAATGTTTGTATTAAAGTCTATTTTTGTATAGAGGCTTATTTTGCATATAGTCCTATTATCAGTAATTCTCAGTCCTCTGTCTAAATCTCCTGGTACGGCCGCCAATCCAAGTTAAGGATGTTATTGGGCTAATTGGTTGTTAGGACACTCTTGCTCAATAGTGATGCACAGCTGAAAAACATTCTACTAATAAGTGAGTATAAAAGGGAACAACATTCTAGGTTAGTTTAGTATCTGAAGCATCAGCAGTTGATGGCTTGCGGACCATCTCAAAATGTCCAGAAAGAAACAACTTTCTTTAGAGACCCGTCAGTCCATTGTTGTGTTAAGGAAGAAGATACTCCACTGAAAACAAGAACATCTCACTGAGATCCCAAACTTTTGAGCAGTAGTGTACGTGTTTATCGAGAACTGCTTCGGCAACGTTGTACCTTGTTGCATTCATTCCAGTAAAGTCCTGCTGAACTGAACTGAACAGAACTGAACTGAGAAAGAGAGGGAAAGTGGGAGAGAGGCGGGAGAAGGAGAGAGAGATAATCACTGTAAGCAGCAGCCAGTATGGAAAGCAAAGCGGATGTGTGATTCATCCTCTGAGCAGACGGCCTTCTTCACTAACAGCATTAGAGTCACAGCCTCCAGCCAGCAGAACGAGAGCGGGAGAGAGAGGTTTTCATGCTACTCTATAGGAGCGAGGGGTCTGTCGGAATGCCTTGAGGAAACACCTTTGAGTAGAAGAGGAAGAGGAGGCTGCGAATTTAACAGATGCATTTAACACACGCACGCACACACAGGCACACGTGCACGCTCGCACTCTAACACACAGTTATTCCAGAGAGCATCATAAAAACTCACACACGTACAAACTGTCCTCACGTAAACCGCCTTCTCTCTGTCTCTCTATCTCTCTCTCTCTCTCTCTGACCTCATCTTCAGTTTCAGAAACTTTTAATTCACCAGTTTCTGGGACTAACCTTTGCCTCAGGGCACAGCGACCCGACACACATGTGTGTGTATAACAGCTGAAGTGAGCTCTGTTACTCTCCTCTGGCTGTATGCTGTTTAAATCTCCTCTATACTTTGACATGAGCTTTAATCCTAACTCAGGTAATTAAGTGGTACAATAAGCAGTGAGAGAGTTTTTATGGGTGTTTGTGCACCATACTGAATACTGGAACTTCAGCACCAGATAGCCATTGGTCAACGCTGTACCAGTACTGAAAGCTCCAGTTTTGTGGTTCATCTCAACAAGACTGGAACCAACAGGACCAAACAGTACTTAAGGGTGCTCTTGTCTGTTTTAGCAACACTTGCAGCTGAAACCAATTCAAAATTAGCTAATACTTCTGAAAACAAATTGGGCAACACAAACTATGTTGGAGGTTTCGTACAAATACAGTGGCCAATCACACACATGTTTTGGGAAAGTAATAAATTACAATATTTCTGGAGAATATAAATGACGGTATCAAGGATGTTCTGTGCTTCCCATTCCCCAAAAATGCAAAGGTATATATCTTGGTGGTATAAACAATTATGTTTCAGATGATAGATATTTAACAATGATCTTGCTGATAGCAAAAATTGTGAAATTGGGGTCTGACTGATTCCCCCACTTTTGACCAATGAGTAGAAATTGTTTGACATATATTAGAAAAACATATTCTATATATTAGAAAAAATTACTTCTGTCATTTAGTCAAGCTTTAATTGGGGGCTAAAGCGTTTGCTATAATATAAGCGTTTAATATACGACAGCAAAGAAACAACAAATAATAATAATAATAATAATAATAATAATAATAATATTTATTATTATTATTATCTTTATTTATATGGCAAAAAAGGATGAATAGATTGGAATAATAAAATCAAACACACTCTTTAGATTTTTGGCAACGCTGGTTGAATTTCTATTCTTAATTATACCTATTATCATTAATATTAGTATTTTCCTTTTCCTCTAAGGTCACAGATGTATCCAGTACTATGGCTACTGTTCTAATTATTACTTGTATTTGTTTTTTTGTTTTGTCCTTAAAATGTGACCATGGCTGTGTTACATCCGCTCTATACTTCCGCTCTGTGCATATTGTGGAAGAAAATCTAAATAAACAGTATCAAAAAAAAGAAAGAAATGAGCTAATTCTTTACTCTTCCACAAGAAGACAATGTTGTAAATTTCCCGTACCAGCAAGTGCATCAGAATCAAAACTATGACCTTATGTTGATGTGTCCATCACTACTTTCAGAACTAACACTGTTTAAGCAATGGCTCAGGTGACATAAGTTAGTTAGAAAGCTAAAGTTTTTAGTGTTCATGTCAGCTGCATGTAGACTGTAGAAAGCAAATGTCAACATAAAAGCAAAGAAAATCCCTGAATATATCCACAGTTCAGAAATCCCAGCTGGATCCCTATTAGGCCCCAAAAAGAGGACATAAAAATAAAATCGCCAAGTATTCACATGCTGGACCACATCGCGCAGTGAACAAAAACTCTAAACCAATGTTTTTATTGGAGGTCTGCACAACGGCGCCAACACAGCGCCTTGAACAGAGCACTGACGTTCAGTGACTCGCGCAGTTCAATTCCTCAGCATGGTACAGAGCTCCACAATGCATTTTCCTATTACTGTATTAAATAAGAGCATACCGAGACCACAGAGAGCCACAGTGCAGCATGTGTGTCTTGAAATTCACACTCAGAAAAGCGGCTTTACTTCATTCAATTTATACAAATAGAGCATAAAAATTCACTTGAACCTGAAGTTTATCTGCTCTCCCTGCCAGCATTCTACAGGGGCACTCTGCTAGGTGGCGCTGTACGTGTCCGGTACGTGATGGCCTTCATTCACTCTTTCTATAATAGAACTAGAACTAAAATGTTAAGCTCCAAAGCTTCTTCACTTAAACAGGTTGCTGTTTTTCAAAGTGAACAAAGCTGCTGCTCTTTATTGGTGTTAATAAAACCAGCCTGCTCATCACCTGCTTCATCACCTACTTCCTAAAGAGTGGATCAGTGGAAACGAACCTAAACAACAAGAACTAAAATCTCATTATGTTAACATACCATGTTTTACCTTTTTCTGCACAGATACCATGTTGCAGTAGCGAACCGTGAGCCTTAAGCCTCAGCCCTCTCCCCCACAACACCCACCCCACCCAAAAATGAGACGACAGAAATGCAACAAACATCTGTACAACATAGATAACTTCCATAAATATCCGAACTTTACACAGCTCCGTTTGCACTTCAGAGGAATATGTAGACGATGTGCTCGAGGGTAGAGCACATCAGTGGCGGTTTTAGGCTTTTTCTGAGTAAGGGGCCATCAAGGGGCCACAATATTCATTCTTTCACATAATCCCTGGGACGCCTGAGACTGACCCTTTCTTTTCCTATTCTCTATCATTGCCAAACATTATAGTCAATGTTAACACACAAATGCAGAGTAGTACACAGATTAGCGTTAGATTTATTAGCGAAATGCTAACATTCATGTCTAAACACAAGTAGGGCCTCAGTTAACATTGCTAATGTTAGCTTTGCTTCTTCATTTAATGTTAGTCAGAGTTAAGCTACAGGACAGCTGTGAGTAAATAGGGATTTATGATTAAACCAACTCCCCAGAACGTAGACTGCCATCAGTTGCCCGTAGAAATACCCGCAGAATACCCTGTGTATTCCCTCTGTCTTCGTCGCTCATTGTAGATTGTAGATTGTTGATCTTGATGTTAGTGTCATGGTGTTTGTTAGTGTCATGTCTTGACGTATCCTGTCTGTTTACCTTTTTGTTTCTGTTAGTTCATTAAAGTACAGTTTATGTTTATAAAGCTCTGCGCCTGTGTCCGTTCTGCTGAGACCACCCGTGACACAGGGGCACTTACGGGGGCCAATCAGATTTCAGCTGGGGCCAATGCCCCTGTGGCCCCGCCCCTAGAACCACCAGTGCAGCACATTAATGTTAAAACTTGAGCGTGCAAAAATGCAGGGTGAAATATATAAATCTGCACGTTTTAACATTTCGCGCACAAAATTGCACACGCAATTTTCATAAACACGCTCAAACTGGCTTTTTCCCAGTAACGTCGGCAGCTCTTGAGTTTTTTTCCGAGGGGGTGGTTTTGACAGTTTGAGGGCAGCGCATGGGCTACTATTGTGACTCAGCAAACTAGCTAGCGGTGGTAGCCTAGTGCTAGTTAGCTGTTTCTCCAGCTAGCGTCACCACAGCGAGCGGAAGATTTGATTGGTCAGTTTTACTGTCATTTAAAATTGATATCGCGCTGAATTATAACTGCCTGGCCCTCTGTAAGTAAACAGCGGGACCACCAATCACCAACATTCTGCAGAGTCATCACAGTCCTTATAGGGGGAGACACAGACTCACAGGCTTCCACTTAACCCCTCACGCTCCAACACAGATTAAATAGACATGTTTGAGTAATTTATTTGCCTATATTTTTGTAATTGTTTAGATGTTGATTGTCCAACTGTAAATAGATAAAATAATAATAAATAAATAAATATATATATGTGTGTGTGTTTGTGTGTGTGTGTTAAGAATATTTTAGGCCCTCTGAGAGGGCGTAGAGGGCCATGACGGTTCCCCACTGCCATGTCGATCAATCAAGATTTTGCCACCATATCAATGACACACAGCAGCAATAGCAAACCAGTCCAGATAATGGTGAACATGTTTCTGGACTAAATCAGGATCTAAACCTTTTTAAGACTCTAATGTCAACAACTAATGTCTTGTGAGTAACACAGCCAGATCTGCTGCCAGAGCAGCTGCTGTGTGTACATGTCCACACCAGTCATAGTAAAAGAGATCAGTATACAGAGCCCTCTGTGCACAGCTGTGTTTTCTATCACTGTGTAAAAGAAGCTCATGCTGGCTTTATTGTTGGAGGCAGTGTGTTAGTCAATGAGTGAGCGTGAAGACACATTCAGTACAGAATTCACATCCTTGAGGGATGTTACTGATTTCCTTCATTTGAATAACATTAAAAGGCAGATGAAGTGTGAATTATATTCCTGTTGATGTGTTTTCTTGCTGAAAATGTTAAAAATAGTTTGTTATACAAATAAAAAAACAGAACAGCTCTGCTGTATCATTCTCTATATATATATATATATATATATATATATATATATATATATATATATATATATATATATATACCAAAAATATATGAATGTTAGACATCCGAGTAGGTTAAATTCGAAGAAACAGCCATTACTGGCACCACCGGTTAACCTGAAATCTAAAACCATTTCTTTAAATACACAACCTGTGGATACTGGAACAGCGGCAGCTGCAGTTTTCTTATTTAACAGCATGAATGAAGCAGGAATAATGTTCAAAGCAGCCGTACGACTTCTCACATCAGCCGCACTGTCTACACCGCACAGGCCTGCTGAGACTGATATTTCTACATACTAAAATACCCACGATGCAGTGATGAAACAGGAAGAGGCTCACCGTTCTTTTCGCTGTGGGGTTTGATGACTTCCTGTCCAGGCAGGCAAGGACACGGTCCCTCACACTTGGATGAGAGGCTCTTTTTGGAAATGCACGCCTGGAATTCCAGTTTACACTGTAGAGAAAGACAGTGAGAGAGAGAAAGAGAGAGAGAGAAAGAGTGAAGAGGATCGAGGTTAACACCATGAAAGATACCAACAGTTACCGGAAACGTTTAGTTGCAACTAAATGGAAGTCACACCAGTTACTGAACGCAAAAGTTCATCACATACCTTTGCCAATCAAAGATCAACGGTATAATACTGGATTTATTTGTTCAAGTTTCAAGTTTAACCACTGTACAGCAGAGCAGCATTATATATATATATATATATATATATATATATATATATATATATATATATATATATATATATATATATATATATATATAGTGAAAACAGTGAAAACATAACAATAATGAATAAACAAAATAAAATGAAATATATATACTAAATATCTGAAATATAATAACATTAAGGAATATACAGGAAATATACACACATTTACAGAAAGGACATATGTATAAAATTTTGTATAGGCAGGTTAATCTAAGAAGATACATATCGTCATATCATCGCTGTCCAATGAAACACAAGTATTTCCAAAATGGCAACTTTTTCACTTTTTCACTTTTAGTGTGAGTCAATAGAAGCCCAAGCTATTTCAGAGCATTTCTATTCATCCATTCATCATTTTTACACAATATAAATGGCAGCTGCTCCAATCAAATGAGGTAGAAACAAAAATAAAGATTATATATATATATATATATATATATATATATATATATATATATATATATATATATATATATATATATATATATATATATATATATATATATGAGTGACTTTTAATATATACTGTTCATAACAGCGATATATAAGTAAATAGTATTGCGAAGTGGGTGAGTGAAATGGTCTTGCAGTCTTGCAGCTTCACAATTTCAATAAATAAATGATTAGGTATAACATTTTTCTAATTAGTTTAACTGCGTTCTCTTTATCTACTTTCAGGAAAATCTGCAAAAAGCTAGAAAATTCTAAAAAAGTTAACAAAATCTCAAGCACCGCTGCAGTCCTATGAATAGCTAACAAGAAAATCAACAGCAGTATTTAAAAGGAAGAGTCCACAGCTCAGTGTCTCTGTTTTTGGCATGATGCTTTCCAGGTTTGCACATTTCCTTAATAATTTCAGTGTAACTGCTACCAGCAGTGCATTGATTTCTCACATTGTCATGTCACGTCCATTGAAGTGAATTGATTTATTACTCATATCACTCATGTTTGGTGTGACCACAGCCTCGAACTGGTCACAGTGGTGGGGTTTGTTGACAACTGCTTGACCAACATGGCAGAGATGACGATGATGGTCATGTGTAAGTTAAGGCACAGAGGTTTATTGATTTGTAAGTAGCTTTGCTGTATTGTGCTACTGCAGATAAACAAAAACCTTAAATGTATGCATGATTAACAATATAATTGTGTGAACATTTAATGATGAGTGGACCAAAAAAACATGTACAAGCAAAACGTTATATTAAAAAGTTTTCAAAGTGATGGTTTGGCCCAAAATCAGACATTTCCCCGTCACTCCAATCCCTACCACATTAGTAGTTCATCAGCCGAGGCCCTATTTGGCGTGCGGTGATTGAGGCCTGCAGTTTGCGTGATCAACTATAAGTTTCCATTCCTACTAGCTCACAGCTCATTAGCCTCATAACTCCAGTGCAGTGGAAAAACAGAAGCAAAGTTTGGATGCCAAGCATCAGTGGTTCTTTTTTTTCTCTCTTCATCATTTCACAACATAACAACAACAAACAGCATGTGACTCTTTTAAACTTTGAAACCTTCAATATGTATATACATCTGCATGTTGTTAATGATACCAGAAATGGAAAAAAAAGTTTGCCTCAGGTTAAGATGAAGGTGAAGGATAGATTTTCTGCTTTTATCTGCTTTCCATGAAAATTTGTGGAATCATACATACCTTATGCAGCAACAAAGTCAGTCGCTATGATTAAAAATTCCTTTTTTCTTTATATCACATTCATACTGTGTTAACACATAACAGCAAAATGTATAAAGTAAAACCTGCTGCCGTCCTATAAAGTTTGAAGTAATTTCACATTCTGCCCATGTGGTAGAGGAGGTCTGAAAAGAGAGGGAGGGAGGGGACTGAAATGAATTACCCAGCCATGCAAAACGCAATTAAAATGCAGAGCGTTAACAAGAGCGAGATCCTATCATTATTCAAACGCTCTAGTCTGATAGAGAAACAAGATGGATATTTGTGTTCAGACTTTTTAATAGTGTGTTTTAATCACGATTCAAAACTCCAAACAGTTCTCTCTCATTAACACACCTACTCAGGCATACACACACACGTACTGCATGCCTGTGTGGGTGTGTGCACTAATGGACCGAAATCATCAGATGAATGAAGTTCACATGAAGAATGGGCTCAAGGAGAATAGAACAGACTTTCAGTAAATGAGAACCACTGTAGACTTAAGATCGTATTAACTGTTAGGTAAAAACCTGAGAATTGCACACAGACTCACTCAGAGTTATCTTACACTGAGCACACAATGCTTACAAAAGCCCAACTGGACAACTGTGGCTGTGACCTTCTCCACTTCTTTCATTTTTTTTTACCTTAGGTTTTAAACAGCTGGCTACTCTTCAGATTATGCGATCAGTTTATTATACATAGATCAATAGAAACTTTGACAAGCACACATTTCCAATTTCTGAGATCATAGTATTATTTTTATATTTTTAAAGTGATGGTTCAACCTGAAACCATTCGTTCTGTTTTCTGCTGACCATACGCTAGAAGACTCTAAAAAAATGTTTAATAGACTAAAGTCTGACACCCTCTCACATCTAAAGACTAGGCAGAGATTTTTTAGTCCCGGACTAGTCACAGGCTATGATTTTGCAAAGACTGGGGATCTTTCAGAGTCACTATTTACAAGACTGCAACTCGATTCCTTCTAAAATTATTTCCTTTAGCAATTATATATTACATATTATATTATATTATATTATATTATATTATATTATATTATATTATATTATATTATATTTCATTTCTGTCCACTTTTTGTTTCTTGCTCACTCCACAGCTCTACCACTTTCTCCTCCTTCTACAGGAGAACCTCAGTTTCCGAACCCTCACTGGATTCCCCTCCATGTCTAATGTCTTTACCAGCCACACATTCCTGTATTTGCCTTCAGCTCCCTGTCTGGTGGTAAATAGAGCTCTTCTATTGGTTGTCAACAATGTTCACGTTACTATTTGCGTGAGCCAAGACATAAGACTTATGATAATGTTAAACACGGTTGATTTTATCGGAGTCTTAAACCTGTAGTCTTGACCACCTTACATCAAACGATCGAGATGACACGAGCATGACTCAACTCTAGCAAGACTCTCATAATTTTATTAAGACTTTGGAAATTTGTCTGCGACTGTAAAACGCCTGAAAAGTTGCTTGAACTACCCCGTACTGTGCTTCAGTTAAAAAAAAACTCTCTGAAACTTCTTTAGAACTTTAATACAAGTAGACAGCACTAAACTTCTGCCGGTTGATAAATTACAGTACATAAATTCATTGTATGTATTCAATCAGACTAAATATATTGTGAAACTTTAATAATCTTCACATATTATTTCACTCCTTTATTTAAGAACAATAAAGAAAATAAATTTTTTATAGTATGGATTATTTTAATTGTGTTTCTGGTTGTTTTAGCAGCGTAATGTTACACAATGTCAACGGTATACTTACTGTAGTTAATTGTTATAAACTTCCTGACCCCCCAGGGCAAAATAAAAATGGGAACCCCTCATTTATTCACGCAGTTTGCATGATGCTAATTGATCGAGTGATGAGATTGCATTACTTGTTAGCTACATTAGCCTTGTAGCGCTGGGGCAAAACTAAAGAAGCTAACTTCTAACACCAAACATGTATTGGCTGATCGAGTACTTTGGACTGAAGGATGAAAACTGGGTAAATTAGATTTTGGGCCAAACTATTAACCATCTGCTCTAAATATATGCATTTATTCCTGAGGCAGTCGGCACTCTGTCACGCTGTCCATGGTGCTGAATTCACAAAGACAATGTTCCTTTGTTCATTCACACAGTTATTAGTGTTTGTTGCAGATGCTTATTAGAACTAAAGTACTATTTATTTTATTTTACAGTGAAGTAACATTATACTTATAATACTTAAAAAATACATTAACAAATACATCTGTCCAATAAATAATTAACAATTAATAAAATAAAGCTATTTAACATCCTGGTGTCAAGACATATGAAGTTAATGCTGAAAGAGTTTTTTATGGAAGTGGGCAGCGGAGGTCATCATAATGATTGGTTGCCAAGAAGGCCTTCATTTCACTGGCTACCAGTCCTTAAATGATCTAACTGAGAGCAGAACCTTCAAAATGACTGATAAGAGGTTAGAATACAGCGTAATTCTTTATCTTCTTATGTTGGACAACATGAGAAGATAGCTTGATGATACTTTATATTGACCTATAAAGTGGTATATAAAGCAGTAGTACTGGACAGAACAGGTGTTACGTCCCTAGGATGTATGTTGTGTTCTCTCTGTTGGCATTTTTCTCTCTTTCCTCAGCTAATTAGGGGCTCTGCCTACCTTGGACGTGATTGACTGGGGATTGAGCGTCTGATTGGCCGACCCTGTGTTCTGGACTATTTAATCCCCGCTGTTTTCGAGGAGGTTTTTCTCCATGGTGGTTTGGGGCGAACTTTTATTCGTATTTGTGTCTTAAGATTGGTGTACTTAAATTAATGATTTGACGTAGCAGCGTAAACTTGTTTGGGTCTAGCGTCTCTTTATTACCTATCTCCAGCGCACATACACAAAGTTTGGGATCACAGTGAAATTTTCTTGTTTTTAATGGAGTATCTTTCTTCCTTAACACAACAATGGACTGATGGGTCTCTAAAGAAAGTTGTTTCTTTCTGGACATTTTGAGTCTGTCAGCAAGCCATCAACTGCGGATGCTTCAGATACTAAACTAACCTAGAATGTTGTTCTACCTTTTATGTTCACTTATTAGTAGAATGTTTTTCAGCTGTGCATCACAAGAGTGTCCTAACAACCAATTAGTCCAATAACATCCTTAACTTGGATTGGTGGCCGTACCAGGAGATTTAGACAGAGGACTGAGAATTGCTGATAATAGGACTATATGCAAAATAAGCCTCTATACAAAAATAGACTTTAATACAAACATTTTTATTCTTTAAAAATCATCTGATACACTTACATTAATTGTGAAATGGACAATATTGTTTGTGAATTGCATGAAAATTACATGAAATGAAATTCTAAAGTGATTCTAAACTTTTGAGCGGTAGTGTAACCACGTAACTGAACTATCTATCTCATATTAGTCATCCTCAGCTACCTGGAGACCAGGGTGTAGGAGTGGGTGCCTTTTCTTTTGGTATGTCTGTTTTCCACTTGTTTTGGGATAGTTAGGGAGTCAGGGAAGAGAAATGTATTTACTTTTCTTTATTTTTGGCTATAGGTAAGTTAGATTCTGAATTCCTTAGTTACTTTGGTTTATGTTTGTTATTTTGGCGTGGCCCACTCTGACGCTTGTCCTGTAGATAATTGTGATGTTTGTGAATTAAAGAAATACAAGGTTGCTTGTTAACCTGATCTCTGTGATCGAACCCCTAGATGGGTCGTAACAACGGGCCAAGACCTGGTTAACATGCAAACTTCAGTAGATATCTCTAAAACATAGGCGTCTTTAAAATACCAAAAAACTGCTATTTCCACATATTCTGTTAATAATTTCTGTTCATGTTGGAATGTTTTAAACAAAAAAAATAACATGTAACTAAAAATATTCATAATGTTCCTTTCATCTATTTTCAAGTTACCATTTTGGAGTTACAACCTCGACTGTGATGAAATGTTGGTCTTTACTGGTCGCACTCCAACTCCACATCCATCATGTCTAAGAATGTGTGGTACATTTGAACAGCCTGAGCAGAGCACTTATCAGTCAGTCCTGTCAGCAGCACCCAGAAGAGATGATGAGGGAAGGCTGCTGGTGCTGTGGTGCCTTTGCTGCCTGGGGCTGGACATGGATTAGCATATTTAAGTCCAGTCAACCTGGTCAACTTCAGCCAGAGTAGGAAAGTTGTTTAAGAGAACTACAACATCTAAGGGTTAAATTTTAGAGTTTAACTCTAAAGTAGAAAGAATGTGACGAACCTTAGAGATTTACACTTTTATAAGTTTCTGTTCATCCGCAAACTATATAAACTGAAACAGGAAAACTGAAAAACACTAAACACTGAAAAGGGAGATTTTATTATGACAGCCATGATTTATATCCAGTTGTGCTTTTGCTCCAGAAGCATTAAACGTTCAATGTAAGCTGACTGCGAATCAGTGAGTGTGTAATTTTAACGTTCTGTCTAAGAGTTTATATGATTGTTTTTGCAAAACTCATTTACTAAGAGTCCATTAAAAATGCATGCTGTAATTTGATATGCATTATTTCTTACTCACTGCTCACTCACTGAAACAAGCAGGGAAACTCTGCCAAGAGTGAAGATTCTAAACTTTCACTCCTTATCATCTGTGTTTGTAAGTAGAAGAGAAGAATATTTCATTATAAATAGATAAAAAGTCGAAAAGTCTTATTTTATGGAAAGAAAAACTACATTTGCCATGTTTGTTATTGTTATGTCTGACAAAAGTAAACACAAACAAAACTATAGATTGTATAACTACGTGATCATATTATCATATTTATATATGTAAGCTTTGGGCACTATGTCTGCCATGTTTAAACCTACTTCTTCATTTTTATGTTTCATTTTCTTTCTTTTAGATATTTGTATATTTCTTATTTCTTTTAATGCTTTTGTTTTTTTTTTCTTTATTTATGTAAAGCACTTTGAGTTCTCATTGTGTATGAAAGGTGCTATACAAATAAACTTGCCTTGCCTCTATTCGCAAAAATACAATATAGTATAAAACATTGCTCTCATTAGTATATCATTACCTGTAATTACAAATAGTTGTGTTTTATTAGCTCATGATAAGAAGAAGAGCCATTGTTGAAATGTCCTACTGTAGTGCATTCATTGACAGCTCCATGTTTAATACTCTGGGGAGGATATTATCTTTGGAGGACTATTATTACTTCTTATCCTTAATAACTATGCAGGTAAAGTCAGCTTCTTATTCAAATTTTTCCATTCCACCTTAAATGGCGTAGCATTTACATTCTGGCGTCTATACTCATCAGCTCCTTATTATCAAAATTTAAGGTGGAACGGGAAATTCAGACAAGAAGCTGTGAATGTCCTCATCGCCAAGGTAGCAATATTAAGCTGAGTTTGAACTGAATTAACATTAAAAACACAGTGAAATAAGGGGTAGAATAAATTGTTACTGCCATTTTGTGCATTTTGTGTTGGGAGAGGTTTGAAATTCCAAATAAAAAAATAAAAAAATAAATACTGCAAAACAGGGTGAATCCTTCTCATAAAACAAGCAAAAAAAATTAAAATGCAAAAAATTAGGACAGGCACTTAAAAAATATGCAATATACAACCACACCAGTACAGGTTACACACTGCTCCTTTAAAGTGGTACACAAATGCAAACAATTTTCCTCTTGTCTGAAATACAGTCTGTCAACAAAGACTTCTTTGCTGTGTGTTGATTTTGTACCTATCGGCTTACATTATTTTTTTCCAATAATGTAAAATAAAATTTTTCCAATTTCTATTGGCCTATTCATTATGAAATCTTCACACAATGTAAACAGCAGCTGATGCATTCAAATAATGCAGAAAAATAAAAAATAATAAAAACATTTATTTAATAATAATAACATTTTTTTTAGATTGTGACGATATATATGAATCTTGTAGTGCAAAACCAAAGAAGCAATGTTCATGAAAAAATATATCTTGGCTGATCAGCTCCATTTGGGGAAAAAGACACTTTTAACTTTTGGCTGAACTTGAAGCTTTAACATCATTTATCGACTGACGCTCCTAACTGATTCAGAATACTGTATTTACAAGGACTCAAAAACAGATGTTGCACTTTTATATGAATTATTTCTCACTCACAGCTCGCCAAAACAACTTTCTGTCAAACATTTCACTTGATATCGGATTTATGTTTGTACAATCATATCCATATTTAGTTGAATTTGTGAGTAAGATAGTAAGATAGCACATGCTGTACGGAGAACACACTTAAATATGATGTTTTACGCCTTATTTTGCACACGGTTTCTATTTATTTGCTGAGTTTAAGATTATTGGACAAATAAAACATTAATATTAAATGTGTTTTAAGTTTGGCACAAGCCACATATTATGTTTTACGTTTCCCATATGAACACAGTCATGTTGTCTTCAGAAAAAAAAACAAAAAATAAACAGTTATAGGAAGAGTTAACTTATATTTAGTTAGAAAATCAAGAAAACATGGAATTTGACCAGAGGTCTGCCTACGACTGGCGGCTGGAGCCCGGCGCCTGGAAAATCAATAACAATTTAATTCATCATGTGATGTTATGACATGCAATTACATACTAATAATTGAGTTATACTGCAAACCAACAATAATAACTTCTATTAACTTAGAGAGACAGCAGGACTGCTGGTTTTATTACAGTGGCTTGTACAGGAGGAGCTGTGTGTCTCAGCAGAAACACATGATGTCACGCTTGCAGCATGTTGTGACAGCTGTATGAAAGGCTTAGAGGAGAACAGTGATAGCTGTCAATGCAAATCTCTGCTTCCTCGCTGACATATTCAATTTTCTCACACAGATTCACACACACACACACGCACACACACACAGAATAAAATATTTGTGACACATCCAATTTCACAGCGTCCAGTTTACACTCATCCATCTTCATTACAACACAACAATCAGCGAGCTAATGTATACTAATTAAACTGTTCAAACAAGCTCAACAACAAACACAACACAAGCCTCAACATACACACACAGAAGAGCAGAAACAGAAACATACATACATACAAACAGGCACAGACAGAGAAACATACAGGGATTATGAAAGTCAAATTAGATCGCTCGCCCACGGAAATCATATGATATATTTCTCTAAAAAATTCAATTTGGTGGGATTGGAGGAAAACGGCATGCGCAGCCGTTCTAATTTGATTAAAGTGTGACAGGTACATTCACAGCTCTCTCTCTCTCTCTCTCTCACTCTCACACACACACACACACACACACTGCAGCTGAGAGAGAGATAAAAAAACAGCAAGTAAATAAGCATGAAGAAAAATCTGAATAACATCACAAATAAGTGGAGAGAAAAATAACAAGTCAGACAAGAAGAAAGATGGGGAGGAAGAGCAAGAGAATAAGTGAAAGAAAGAAAGAAAGAAAGAAAGAAAGAAAGAAAGAAAGAAAGAGACAGTAAGAGGCAGAGACAGAGAGAAAGAGAGAAAGAGAGAAAGAGAAAAGAGACAGAGTGAGAAACAGAGAGAGAAACAGTGACCAAGAGAGAGAAAAGATGAGAGAGAAAGAGACAAAAGTAAGATAGAGAGGGAGACAGAGGGAAAGAAACAGAGAGAGACAGAGAGAGAGAAACAGAGACATACAGAGAGAGGCAGAGACAAAGAGAGAGATACAGAAAAGAGACAGAGAATAAGAAAGAGGGAGAGAGACAAAGAGACATACAGAGAGAGACAGAGACAAAGAGAGAGATACAGAAAAGAGACAGAGAATAAGAAAGAGGGAGAGAGACAGAGAGACATACAGAGAGAGACAGAGACAAAGAGAGAGATACAGAAAAGAGACAGAGAATAAGAAAGAGGGAGAGAGACAAAGAGACATACAGAGAGAGACAGAGACAAAGAGAGAGATACAGAAAAGAGATAGAGAATGAGAGACAGGAGAGAGACAGAGACAAAGAAAGAGATACAGAAAAGAGACAGAGAGTGAGAATAAGCGACAGAGTTTGAGATAGAGAAAGACAGTTTGAGATAGAGTGTAAGATAGAGAGACCGAGAGAGAAACAGAGAGAGAGAGAGAGAGAGAGAGAGAAAGAGACAGAGAGAGAGACAAAGAAAAAGAGAGATACAGAAAAGTGACAGAGTGAGAGTAAGCGACAGATTTTGAGATAGAGAGAGACAGAGACAGAGAGAGACAGAGAGACAGACAGAGAGAGACAGAAAGAGTGTAATAGTATTAGTAGATCAATTACACAAACCGAATATAGTTAAGCTCTACAAGCATGAACAGCAGCCAACACTGCCGAGAAGAAAAAAGAAAAGAACACCAAATTCTGCTACACCGTACGCCCTCGCCTGTCTTTATCCCTCTAAACCTCAATTCTTCTCTCTATCGCTCACTTCCTTTCATCCTTCATTCCCTCAACTGGATCCAGCAGGCAGCAGCACCCTGATGAGGCCTGGCACGTGCTTTCTCTCTCTCTCTTTCTCTCTCTCTCTTTTTCCCATTTTCCTTCTTCCACACCACCCTCGTGTCTTACTAGTGTGCAAGCAGGTACTCTACAGTGTAAATTCAAGCACACCTGCTTGATTTTGTGCAAAAAAATGTGGCTGTATGGTATTTAGGTACTGTGAGTGTGGCTGTATGGTATTTAGGTACTGTGGGTGTGGCTGTATGGTATTTAGGTACTGTGGGTGTGGCTGTATGGTAATTAGGTGCTGTGTGTGTGGCTGTATGGTATTTAGGTACTGTGGGTGTGGCTGTATGGTAATTAGGTGCTGTGTGTGTGGCTGTATGGTATTTAGGTACTGTGGGTGTGACTATATGGTAATTACATGCTGTGGGTGTTGATGTATGGTCACTAGGTGCTGTGGGTGCAGCTATATGGTCATTAGGTACCGGGTGTGTAGATTTATAGTAATTAGGTACTGTGGGTGCGGCTGTATGGTCATTAGGCACTGTGGGTGTAGATTTATAGTAAATAGGTACTGTGGGTGTAGATGTATAGTAATTAGGTACTGTGGGTGTAGATGTATAGTAATTAGGCACTGTGGGTGTAGATTTATAGTAATTAGGCACTGTGGGTGTAGATGTATAGTAATTAGGCACTGTGGGTGTAGATTTATAGTAATTAGGCACTGTGGGTGTAGATTTATAGTAAATAGGTACTGTGGGTGTAGATGTATAGTAATTAGGCACTGTGGGTGTAGATGTATAGTAATTAGGCACTGTGGGTGTAGATGTATAGTAATTAGGCACTGTGGGTGTAGATTTATAGTAAATAGGTACTGTGGGTGTAGATGTATAGTAATTAGGTACTGTGGGTGTAGATTTATAGTAATTAGGCACTGTGGGTGTAGATGTATAGTAATTAGGCACTGTGGGTGTAGATTTATAGTAATTAGGCACTGTGGGTGTAGATGTATAGTAATTAGGCACTGTGGGTGTAGATTTATAGTAATTAGGTACTGTGGGTGTGGCTGTATGGTCATTAGGCACTGTGGGTGTAGATTTATAGCAATTAGGTGATGTGGGTGTGGCTGTATGCTAATTAGATGCTGTGGGTGTGGCTATATGGTCATTAAGGACTGTGTGTGTAGATTTACAGTAATTAGGTGCTGTGGGTGTGGCTGTACAGTAATTAGGTGCTGTGGGTGTGGCTGTACAGTAATTAGGTGCTGTGGGTGTGGTTGTATGGTAATTACGTGATGTAGGTGTGGCTTTACAGTAATTAGGTGCTGTGGATGTGGCTGTATAGTAATTAGGTGCTGTGGGTGTGGCTGTATGGTAATTACGTGCCATAGGTGTAGCTTTACAGTAATTACATGCTGTGGGTGTGGCTGTATGGTAATTAGGTGCTGTGGTTGTGGCTACATGGCCATTAAGTACTGTGTGTGTAGATTTACAGTAATTAGGTGCTGTGGGTGTGGCTGTGCAGTAATAAGGGGCTATAAGTGTGGGTCTATGGTAATTAGGCGCCGTGGGTGTGGCTGTATGGTAATTAGGTGCCGTAGGTGTGGCTGTACAGTAATAAGGGGCTGTGGGTGTGGCTGTATGGTAATTAGGTGCCATAGGTGTGGCTGTATGGTAATTAGGTGCAGTAGGTGTGGCTGTACAGTAATAAGGGGCTATGGGTGTGGGTGTATGGTAATTAGGGGCTATGGGTGTGGCTGTATGGTAATTAGGTGCTGTAGGTGTGGCTGTATGGTAATTAGGTGCTGTAGGTGTGGCTGTATGGTAATTAGGTGCAGTAGGTGTGGCTGTACGGTAATTAGGGGCTATGGGTGTGGGTGTATGGTAATTGGGTGCCATAGGTGTGGCTGTATGGTAATTAGGTGCAGTAGGTGTGGCTGTATGGTAATTAGGTGCTGTGGGTGTGGGTGTATGGTAATTGGGTGCCATAGGTGTGGCTGTATGGTAATTAGGTGCAGTAGGTGTGGCTGTATGGTAATTAGGTGCAGTAGGTGTGGCTGTACGGTAATTAGGGGCTATGGGTGTGGGTGTATGGTAATTGGGTGCCATAGGTGTGGCTGTATGGTAATTAGGTGCAGTAGGTGTGGCTGTATGGTAATTAGGTGCTGTGGGTGTGGCTGTATGGTAATTAGGTGTAAGTTCTACTGTAACACGTACAAAAAAAGGAAAACAAATACACGTCAGTGTTAATATGATATTATTTGATATGATGCCTGTTTGGCCAGATTCTGAAGACGGTGACAGCAGGACTCCATCAAATTCTGAACCTGTTGTTGACGTAAACAAGCTTTTCAGTTGGCAGCTGTGACAACTAAACAAACTGGAATGAGTCCGAAGCAAACAGAATACAATTCAGCAAACAAGCTGGACTGTGAAATGTTTTATAGACTGACTGGAACAACTCAGGTTCCTCTGGCATTTACTGAAGTATTGAAAAAGCTGAGCAGAACTTGATGATGTGACAGTTTTACAACTCAGTTTTATAAAGTTGGTTTTATACTAGCCATTCATCGGATTTTCAGCTTTCGTCTTATCGCTGGATGCTTATTTAATGAGTGAAAGTAAAAAATCCAGTGAATTTTCAATATAAAACCAATTTCAATGCATACCAATAATACAACATTCTGGACTTACTTTTCTATTCATCTTGCTATTCATTACTACTGTAATTAGGATTCTATATGATATGTAGAGGGTGTACAGCTGTATGTAAATGGTTGGGCACATCTGATCAAATGATGTTTCATAGATTTTCCATGGGAAAATAAGGCATTCTGTACAGAGAACACGTGTCCCATACTTTACTGTAGAATTGATGCTTATCAGCTGAATCTTTATACTGAGAAAAATGAAAACACAGAAGGTGGCCTGTGCAAAAGTTATGACACACTTCATATGCTGTTTTATCTTCTCCCAATATGTCAGGCACAACGAATGAACAATATCTGCTCTAACGTGCAGCGGTTGGTGAGCCCAGGTTGTGGAAAGGCCTGGGCGAGGACCAATAAAGTGCCCCACAGTGTTCGTCCAGGAACTGAGAGACTGAGTGGCTTTGTAGCATCCAGCCACTGACATGTGCTGTAGTGAACACAGAGGCATGCGTTCCCCATAACAGAGAATCTAAATATTGTTTATGTCATTGTTTGCTCGTTTCTGTGTTACATGAGTTGAAACGTGTTGAGCAGTGGGCTTAGGTCCCAGTCAGGTGGGCTTTGTTTGGCTACATACATGCAACCTTTCTGCCTGATGATGAACAAAGAGCACTTCTCATTATGGAAATCATTGCCCCTCCCTGCTGTCTCACTCTATGCTGACACTACAATATGTACATGTATTCAGTCTAAGTAAAGGGGTTGCAGTGAATGTGTGCATGTGTGTGTGTATTTTGATTGACTGGGGGAAATGTATGTGTATATGGATTGGTTAAAAGGTGGCAGCAGGTGCCCCTCCATTCCTCTGTGTTTATTCCCTGCAGGACTTCGCCCAGCCTACAGCAGAGGTGACAGAGAGATGGAGGGAGTGATAACTGTAGAGACAAGAGATGGATGGAAAGAGGGATGGAGGAGGAGCAAGAGAGAGAAGCCAAAGCACGCAAACCCGAGAATCCAATAGTGAGAGCGGACACAGTTCATCCACCCGATCATCCATCACCAATGACTGAACAATTTACACACACGCACAGCTATGAAATCAGAGAGAGAGAGAGACAGAGAGTAAGAGAGAGAGAGTGGGAGGGAGAGAGAGAGAGAGAGAGAGAGAGAGAGAGAGATGGCTGGGTGATTTTGGGCTTAGGCTGCTGACTCACAGCTCTCACAGGGTAAAGGTGAAGGTCAAGTGTACGGCTTTTACTAATAAACTGACTGACCTCCACTCACTTGCATTTCACTTTACAACCACGCATACACACACACACACACACACACACACACACACAAAAACACTAATATACACACATTCTGCAGGCTGTGTCTGAATCTGACAGTTCAAGGACTCCCGCTGTTGAATAAACGTTTGACTCATAGTCAGCTATGCGCTGCTGGATCAAACGATTTTCTGTGCTGTAATTACTCCAAATAAAGAAAGCGAGCTGAAGCCAGTCTTCCATCCGCAACTTTCTCACACTTGTTTGGCGCAAGGTGAATGCTAGTGGTCTTATGTAACAGCTTCTTAAACCCTACTCAAGCTGGATTAGTTCTACCTGAGGAGGTACTGTAATTGAAGTGATTACCAACAAAATCTGAAATTTGTAATCCGGTATGAATCTGCAGAGTCAGTAGTTATGACAAGTCTGACAGCAATAATTCCAGGCTGAATGGCCTTCTATAATTAGCCGGACCCAGAGTTCCTCAGGTAACAGTAATCCTGTTCAAATTCACTTCACGACAACGCAATGACACGGCATGATAGCAGACATTAAGAAGTGCTGTGGTGTTGTTGTTACTGAATGTGGCTCTGATGTACATGTGGGCTATCAGTGGTAATGCTGGGAGTTACACGGATACGTCATCCTACACGAGAGCGGTTAGATTCCAGTAAATCACACAACTTCCTCTGCTAAAACTAACCCACGCTGAATCATACTTCACACAGAATCCTTCAATAATCTCTCGGATTTTAGATTGGTGGTAACTATAGCAACATTCCAGTGTAAGAGGAGTGTTGCAGATGAGTGAAGATGATGATAATGATGAATAATGGTAATGGTGCTGATGAGGGTAATTTTGATGACAGCAGCAGTTGTAATAATGGCAGTACTGATGATGATGAGGAGGAGGAGGAGGAGGAGGATGATAGTGATCATGACAATCGTGAAAGTGATGGTCATGATGGTGATTATTATCATGGTAGAAATGACCACGGTGATGATGATAACGGTGGTGATTATTGTGATGACGATTATGGGTATAATGACAATGTTGATAATGCTGGTGGTGAAGACTATGAAGGTGATGATGATGATGATGATGTGGTTGGTGATTATAACAGCGATGATGGTGAAGATTCTGGAGGTGATGGTATGATGATGATGATGAAGATGATAATAATGTAATGATGGTGATGATGATATAATGGTGGTGCTGATGATGGTAGTAGAGATAAATATGTAGTCATGGTGATGGTGCTAATGGTGGGGATGTAATGATCAAGATAAACTTACCTTTGAGGAATAGGTATGTCCGTCTGAGCCACACACTGGGCTAGGATGAACAACAGGACATGGCCTACAATTCCCATGAGTCATTGCTCCAACCCAGTGTTTATGGGGAAGACTGCCTTTCCTTGGCTTAACACTAAAAATGAGAAAGAGAGAGAGAAAGAGGGAGAGAAAGAGGAAGAGAAAGAGGGAGAGAAAGAGGGAGAGAAAGAGGGAGAGAAAGAGGGAGAGAAAGAGGGAGAGAGATTTGATTAAAAAGCGTCTTTATTATTTTGACTTTATGAACAGGGCAAAGCTTATCTGACCTAGGAGTAACTCTATCTCTCTCCCTGTGAGACTAGTGCTCCGCGAGGGAGAAAGAGAGAGAGAAAGAAAGAGAGAGAGATAATAAAGGACAGGGTGACACCTGTTCATTCACAGAATATGAATAACTTGTAAAGCTTCACACACAGAGACCTCTATGTGCAGCTATATGAGAGAGAGGTGGCACAATTTCACAATTTGTGTGTGATTGCCAGGAGGTGTGACACAAACACTGTAATAACACACTACAAATGCCAGCTTATTGTGTGTGAACTGCACCAATCTAGCAGTGAAACAATGGTCTAAAGCGGGGTTAGTGAGGAGCACACAGGCTGAGCAGGATGTATGTGTGTCTATTTGTCACAAGGCTATTTGTAGGCCAGGTTTATGTCCAATTGTGGGAACCAATATACCATATATATATCACAAGTATATATATACAAAACATGTACTCACATATATATATATATATATATATATATATATATATATATATATATATATATATATATATATATATATATATATATATATATTGATTAGTCTTTCAAGCAAGATATTTTGATATATTCTATTCTATCTTTGACAAGAAAAGCCAATATGACTGATATGTAAAAATCAACAGACCACTTATTTAACATGACATCTAGAGGCAACTGATTTTCATTACAAAGTTATATCTTGGTGTGTAATATTGTTTGATTGGTCCACATTGAAACCCTATAGATAATATTTTATCTCACTACCTTAATGTTCTTCCTCTGTTTGAAGCCCTTCGTTTTGAAAAAGACTGTGTGCTAGTTTACCATCAAACCTTCACTCTTTAAAGAAACTAAAGTGAAAAGTGTTCCATACTAACTCACTTTATCTGTTTGTTTAACAATTTGTTGTCAAGACAATTAAAAGCTTAATATTTTGTCATTTTTGGGCTTGGCCTATTTTGTGCCCAAGTGTTACGTAGTGAGATTATTCTATTAATATATATTATTGCTTTTTTCAAGTATTCATTCCTAATATAAGCAAAATTATATAACAGAAAGATGCAAGAAGCTCGCAACCATGTGTTTCCTGTTGGACTGATAATACCAGCTGCCTGGAAATGTGTACACTGTGTTTAGATATCAAATCAGAACAGAACAAACAGAATCCGTACAGTTGTTATCAGCTTAGTGAGCAGAAGATATCAGATGCTCTCTCTATGTGTGTGGATGGAGCATCTTATGTTGACACTCCTAGCTGATATACACTGTGCAGTCTGTCTGATGGTCTGAGTGAGCTGATTATATGGCAAAGGGGTACCTGGGATGGTCAGAGCATTCCTGGTGGTCTGTAAAAAACTGCAGACAGTTCTACACGTGAAACCACAAGAACCCAGATTAAAGGCAGGTATTAAATTGACAGGCTCTTCCTGAGGTAGTACAGTCTGTTTTGCTAATTGCAATTGGTGTAAATAGTTCATAAATCTCGTAGAGTGTGGATGATTTGCCTGTTAACATTCACTGTGGTCACTGTGAATCTGGAGCTGGCTGACCCAACAGACAGTGTTCTACAGAGCATATCAGTTTTCACACTGCTCACCAGCGTAGCAATTTTCATAAGCAAATTATATGAAGATGGACCACAGAAGCAAAATAAACCCCCAAAACCAAGGTGCAGCCAAGAAGAAGAAAAAGAAAAGCACTAGAGGACAAATAGAGTTAATAAAAATTAACAAATAGAGATCGATCGATATGGGTTTTTCTATAGCCGATGCCGATGTTTGAAAGTCAGGGTCAGCAGATGACCGATATGTTTTTTGCCTAATTTGAAGAAGTGAATGCACAACATTTCTGAACTTAATATTATTTATTGAACACTGACTTAACTAGGAAAAAACTAAATATCTTTATCTCCACCCCAAAAAATACTGAGAAGTTACTGAGAAGAGCATTGAAAAATACTTCCACACAGCCAACGTGTTTGCTGCAGTTACAGAGTGCCTCACTTCACGGCTGGGTTTTTATCGTGCTGTGGTAAAACTGTGGTTCTTTAAGGAGGCGCTCAGAGGGAGAGAGAAACATAGAAATAGAAACAGTGTGTGTGACGCGAGAGAGAGACTAAAACAGAGCGTGCGACGCGATAGACAGAGAGACGCTGAATGACTGTAATGCTGTAATGACTGTTCTCTGTACTCGTCCTTTAGTTACAGAATGCTGGAAGCTGAGTAATATCTGAGAGACTCTGTCTGCTCCGGTGAGACTCGCTGTGTAACAATAACCTATTAATGTGTTTATTACACTAGAGCAGTTAGCTTTAGCCCCGGAGCTAAGCAGTAAAACATCCGCTCTAATTCACGTTTATGGGGAACTTAGAAACACGTAACCGCCTCATTAAAACGTCATTGTTAGCTACAAATTATTCATTTGCATTGTTTTGCCAAACAGTTCCACAGATTTCGGCCTGGGGTCCTTCACATGCGGCAGCAGCACGTTCCACTGCACCAACAACATGGGGCTGCCCGCGGACATGCCTGACTTTAAATCGGTGCTGCGAAACACTGATATCGGCCAATGCCGATATATAAAAATGGCAAATATCGGCCAATCTCTAGTTACAACGTTAACAAGCACACTTTTTTTTGGATATTAACTATTAATACGAGGCGGCACAGTGGTGTAGTGGTTAGTACTGTCACCTCACAGCAATATGATCTGGGTTTAGTTCTTGGTCTGGGCCGTTCTGTGTGGAGTGTGCATGTTATCCCCATGCTTGAGTGGGTTTCCTCCAGGTGCATGTCCAAAGAAATGCATGTTAGGTTGATTGGCAACTCTAATTTGCCCGTAGGGGTGTGGGTGTGTGTGTGTGTGTGTGTGTGTGTGTGTGTGTGTGTGTGTGTGTGTGTGTGTGCGCGGGTGAGTGAATGTTGGGGTGCGTCCAAAATCACGTACAGTTCACAGAAATGAAATAAATGGATTGGATTTTATGTCTGCTTTTTCCCTCCTCCTTTTTTTTTTTTTTTTTTAGGAGGGAAGGCTTTGTCTGTTGTGTAGGTTTCTGCATGCATATATCGTTTTTTGAAGCCCCAGATATTTTTAAATCTACTCTGTGAATACATGTTTTTTAATATACACACTACAGCAAAATGCATATGGACACCATCCCACCTAGCTTGTTAAGCTTGCTGGACTTTGATATGGGATGGATTTCCAAAATATTTTGGAGCGTGTCTGTGGAAATTTGAACCATTCAGTCAATATAGCCTTTGTGAGGTCAGGCACAGATGTTGATGCTGTAGAACTCGCTTTGTGCACAGAGCGAGAGGTCTTTTCCAAACTGTAGCCAAAACGCTGAAATCATTTAAATGTTTAAAACATCTCTGTATGCTGTAGCATTAACAGTTGACCAGTGAACTAAGGGGGCCTAAACCCTGAAAACCATTAGGCCCAGACCATTAGGCCCTCTTCACTAGGGGTGTGCCATATTGTATCGTACACAATAATATCGGCAAACTTTTTTAGTATCGTGAACGATATTATACCCTGAAATATGGTGCCATATCACCCATCCCTAATTATTACATCAGGATACTACTTTTTACTGCTTTTAGCAAAAGAAAAATTCACACTTTTCTCATTTCCCATTATATATCTACTAGAGACAGATTTTTATCTGTCCAGTATCATTCATTTTACTTCAGTCCTGGATATATGGAGATATTTGTAGTGCATTATTTAATATCATGACATTCTGGATCATTGACTTGTTACAATCTGATGAAAATTCTTGTATTTTTTAATATCTCAGTTAGGGGTGTGCCGTATCATATCATATGCAATAATAAAATGTCATTTTCATTTTGTTGCAGTAGTGTATTCTTGAAATATATTTTTTTTAGTTCAATGTTTTGTCATATCGCAAAGAGTATTGTTATCGCAAAAATACCATGAAATATCGTGATATTACTGTAGGGCCATATCGCCCACCCCTAATCTTCATCAATCTTACTGCTGGCTCTAAATCATAATCATAGTTAGAATACGTTATACTAATAGTGAAACCTGATCCATCCATCAGAGAACATGTTTCCACTGCTCCTGAATCCACTGATGGGGAGCTTTACACCACTCCTGACTGAGCCTAAGATGCCTGTCCATTTCAGGATGGTCCCGATGCAAAGCCTGTGTGCTTGATATTACACGCAGAAGTAGTTTGGAACTCTGCACTGCATGAAGCAACATTCATTTTAATGTAATACATGCTTCAACACACAGTGGAGCACATATGGGCACTGCATGGTTATGTGATTACTTTTATACACCTGAACTCAATAATTAGGAGGGGTGTCCACATACTTTTGGCCATACATTACACTACAGACTCTTCACTACAGACTCTATTAAAACGAACATGGACTAACTAGTTTCCACTAACCTTCTACCTTCTACCGTCATCTGTACTATAATTCATCTTAGTTATATCATATTATTATATAAGCACACCTGAGCAGCTGAAAGAAGAACAAGGTGGTACAGTCATTATATCATTACTGTTTGAGTAGTTTGATCAGAGGTGGATGGGTCCCCCCTTGTGAGTCTTGGTTTCTCCCAAGATTTCTTCCTTCAGCTCTGAGGGAGTTTTTCCTCGCCACCGTCGCCTATGGCTTGCTCACTGGGGGGATTTCTATGTATTTTCTATGATTTCTATGATTTTCTTCTGTGTTGTTATTTTCTTCTTAGGTTTATTTATGCTCTATTGGATTTTTCTTATCACTAAATTCCTGTAAACTGCTTTGTGACAACATCAGTTGTTAAAAGCAATATACAAATAAATTAGATTAGATTAGATTTGCTCTGACTGAAGAGGAAGCTTACTGTACGAAGAGACTGGAATTCCAGCCATTTATACAGAGAAATCAATAACTTGGCTTGTTTTTTTAAAAAATAAAAGTAAAACAATGAATAAGAGCTGGCACATTCAGAGGAAAAGAGGTTTTATTTATGCACACATGTGTCTGTACTGTGAAGTACCTAACTGCTGGCACAGTCACTTGTTTGTGTGTGTGTTAATAACTACTGCATTTGACAAGATTTCTTATAATGTAGTTTAGTGCCTTTTATATAGCATTTAAAATTGCAGACATAAATATAGAAACGAAAGGTTTATGTATGAGTGTGTGAGTGTGTGGGTGTAGTAGTAGTAATGAAAATAAAGTCAGCGTTTCTTGGAAGGACTGGTCCACATCACACAAACCTCGCTCTAAAAAACCAGTTCCAGCACTTAACACACTTGAGCTGCTATATGTGTACGTGTGCGTGTGCGTGTGCGCTCCCAGGGGTCGTATCTCTGCTAGATACACCATCCACTGACACACAGTCTGACGGGACCTCAGAGATGTTCACGTGTGTGTGTGTGTGTGTGTGTCCTGGTGTCTCTCAGTGTTGAGTATCTGTATCTGACAGAGGAGCGGTGGAGTGGATTAAGTAGACCACCACCACAATCCCTCAGGAGAGGCCCCCTCTATCTGTAACCCAATCACAGACAGCACCAGCATTCTGGGTGGCTGAACAGGAAAGAGAGAGAGAGAGAGAGAGGAAGAAAGAGAGATAGAGAGATAGAAGAGTCTCTGTTGCTCTCTCTATCTCTCTCTCTGCTCTCCTCTCCTCTCTTAAGAGCTTTCAGAGCATCATCTCCTCCAGTGCTTGCTAAATTACCACTCGCCTGTCTCTGCCTCTTTGCCAGCTGGGCTGGTAAATAACGGCTGTTTCTTTTACTTTACTAGCCGCCTCGTCTTGATTATGAAAAACGACGTGTGGAGGGTCCTATTCCTTTAAAGGGATTTTTTTCATGATACGTTTGCTGGTTCTCTCACTTCTCCATGTAAAATGTGGAGGAAAAGTAAACAACTCTAAGAAAATTAAATAAATATAAATATCACAAAGCTGAAACATTGTTTTAAATGTTATAGTATATTGTATTTCATATCTTCAGTTTTTTATAATTATTATGTCACAGTATATGAAAATAAATAAATAAAATTAAATTAAGTGTAACTAATTTAATAATAATAATATAATAATGTAATAATTCAGTTCTGACTTACTGTCAGATTAATAAAATACAACAGTATTTTTACTGTTTTATTGTAGTTTTTTGAAAGGCATGAAAGGCATTTAAAAAGGACCTATTAGGCTTATAAGGACCACCATCTCCCCTCTCTTTAGTGTGTAGTAGATTTTTGTTCATGTAAATGATCACCAAAGATAAAAGGTCCAAAGTACACGGCAGAGGGAGAAACTCTTGCCCACACCTTATTTGAATTCCAGCCCAGAGTGATGTCATCTTGTAAGTCTTTATTGCCCGCCTACTAAGAAGCTTGGACAACCTCATACAACATGCAAAACAGTAAAAACTGACCACTCTAATATGTCCTCCTCCAGTCTGGCTAGCAAAGGTGAATCAACCAACTTGTTCTCCCTGACTTTGGGGTCCACCAGATATAAATCACAACAACATCACAACATCATACTTTATGAATATTTCAAATGTATACTAAATAAGACGAAAAATAGATAAGCAAGAAAAAACAAGTGAGTTCATCATAATATAATTGGGATTATGTTTTTAAATATAAAGGGCACACACAACTGAGCTAAAGGATTATGTTACTATCTGGAGATAAGAGGACTTTAACAAAGGAGTCTGGTTGATTATACGTAGGAGTGTGCAATAATAACAAAAATTATATTATCTGGATATTTTCTATAATGATGTAGATAACGATAAAAAACTATATTTTGCATTGTTTAAAATGTGTTTGTAAAAGTCTTATATTTTACTAGCTTGCACTTCTTAAAGGCTCCTGAAGCTCTTCATACTCCTCATACTCTGTGTGGTGGTTTGTTGGGAGATGGTGGAACAGGTTAGCTGTGTAGATCTTTACCGGCTGTTTTCTTACAAAGTCTGTAAACTGCCGTCTTCTAAGCAACGGCAGTCTTTTCAGATCCAGACCAGCTCCACACGAGTGAAGATGATCCCCACCTAGGAGTTAAATGTAAGGCTGTAGACTGCCAGGCTGGCAGTGTCTGGGTTTCTTCCCCTGGCGCAGTGTTTTCACTCAGTTTCAGCTTTAGGTGTGTTGTTTAGGCAGCTATGCTAGCTTTAGCCTATGCTAGCACACAGTATAGGCAGCAGTCTGTACTAAAGCATGAAGTAGTGAGCGTGTGGAGTCACATAGAGGTGGGCGATATGGCCCTACAATAATATCACGATATTTCATGGTATTTTTGCGATAACGATACTCTTGGCGATATGACAAAACATTTAATAAAAAAAAATTCAAGAATACACTACTGCAACAAAATTCATATTAAATTTTATTATTGCATACGATATGATATGGCACACCCCTAACTGAGATATTAAAAAATTAAATAATTTTCATCAGATTGTAACAGAAGTCAATAACCCAGAATGTCACGACACTAAATAATGCACTCCAAATATCTCCATATATCCAGGACTGAAGTAAAATAAATGACACTGGATAAAATCTGGCTCTAGTAGATATATAATGGGAAATGTAAAAAGTAGTACCCTGATGTGATAATTAGGGATGGGTGATATGGCACGATATTTCAGGGTATAATATCGTTCACGATATTCAAAAACGTTGGCGATATTATTGTGTATGATACGATATGGCACACTTCTAGAGTGGAGGTGTTCTGATTGTTGTTTTTTCCCCAGTCAGTAGCGTACTCGATAATGTCGGCTTGCGCATCATTAACACAGCTATCAAGATAGTTCTAAGCACATTTCCTGAAACACACCAAACCAAATCAAACTATGTAGATGTTGTTTATACCTTTGCAGAGGTTATGCATTTTCAAAAAGCATGGCAACTGACCAGCACTTCAGTGTAGGCCAGCCAGTGCCAGGCTTTTCTGCTGCTTTGGGCAGCTCAAACTGGCATTTTACACACATAGCTTTTACACACATAGATTTTAGTGTCCCTTGTCCAATTACATGTTTTGTTGGTCCTCTAAATTTTCAAGAGAGAACCAACGTCTGAACATTAGTATATTTTACTATACATATACAAAAGCTCAAGGAGAAGCAGCTTAAATTTAGTTCTCAAATGCAAAGTGAACATTAAACCGACGAAGATAATAGATGATTCTCTTACATCCTCAGAAGACACTTATCCACATGTGGGTGCAAGGGGTCCAAAGCACAACCACTGTTACAGAATTTTCTTCAACATGTTATACATTTCCACCAGAGAGGTCTCCAAATTCCCAACTCTTGCCTGTCCATTAAAAGCTGCCGTAGGTAAACATAACAACATTTCTCAGAATCCCAAACATGAGGGGACATGATAGGACATGAGGTGATCTGTGAAAAAGACAGGTCTCTCTGACACTAGTGCTCCTAATGCTATAGGCAAGAATCCACTGTGCCAATCAAAACACCCAATCAGAGCCAGAATTGGGTTGATGGGTTGTCAATCACTGCTCTCCCACACACCGGTTTCAGGAAATGCAAATGTGATGGCGGATAAACAACCAGCAAGTGAACAAACGGCCCATCCCATCTTTACCACCAACAGCGTACACAACAAAGACAAGTAAACAGAAGAACACACATGATTAAAAGCAAGCTAAAAAGAAAGAATCAGACAGAGTGGCAGATAAAACAAAGGTAAACACTTGAGCAGCTTTATCAGAGGTGGAGAGAGCTTCAGGACCTGAATGGCTTCAAAGGCTTTAAATGAAACCGCTGTTTCATTCATATTTTATTAGATTTCTTAAAATCAAAAATAACCACAAAGCTAAAATGGTTAGGGTTACAAACATTCGAGCACTGAGATAAGTGTGTGTTAGTCAGCATGGTTGCTTGCCAGCATTGCAAACAGCAGCCTCCTTTGCCTTGGAGGCAGGGTTGGAGGGCAGCTGAGGGTTGAGACCTGGAAGTTGTACTTCCACAACTCTGTAATTCTATCTATCTATCTATTAAACAGTGAGGTTAAAAAAAAAACAAAACCCCAACACAACATGTAATCAGACCAGGTGTGTTCTTTTCACATATGACTACACATATATACTACTGTGCAAAAGCCAATTGTTTTAGCAATAAGTGTATTTTCACCAGTAAGAACACCAGATATCATTAGAACAGCTGTAAATAAGCATAAATACAACACAAAGTAACTGAATATCTTATTCTGAAAGTAGTAGATCATATCTTGAGCTCCAGTTTGAAGAACAAAGTGTAGTTCCAGATTTCTCCTGGACGCCCCAGACATTGTATGAATGTATTCAGTTCCTTCAGCAGCAATCTTGATTTAGCTTAATGAAGTACTGATCAGTCAAAGCAGGTATTAGATGAGAACTGTTTATAATACTGGGTTGTTTCCACAAGGAGAAGCATGGAAAGGGTTAAATAAACACACTGATGTATGTAAAAGCACTACTTACTGTATTAATAGTGTTTAAATATTTAAAAACATGTTTATCTGAGTTAATAAAAGCTTCCAGTCTGGAGAAAATAGCTTTCTAAATATAACAATGTCCCCAAGTGCCTTAAACATTTGCACAATTCTGTAGGTTCCCATACTGCTCACATGAACAAATGCTGAAAGATTATATCTATGCCCACCGACATTGTCTATTGTCTGGTTTCTGCTAAGTCTTAATTATCTTAATTGTCTATTGTTCTGTACTCATTGATAGTACAGCGTGCTTGTATTTATTGTCTTTTAATATTGCTGCCTGCTGCTCTGTGTTCAAAGCGGCAGCTTGGAGGAAGGAACTCCATTTTACACCTCACTCATCATCCGAATGTTGCGAGAGGGCACAATAATAATGAGTACTTTGAAGGTCTAAGGAAAATGTATGGAGTAAAAAGCATAGCTCAAGTTCACAACTTCCTCAAGGCCGTGAGCAAAGTATAAACACACACAAGTGCAATGATTCCTTGAGTGAGGGGGTGTTTCTTGACTACACCGAGCTCAAGGTCAAGGTGAGTCAGGATTCTGCTCCAAAACAAGCCGCACCATAACCACTGATTAATCCCTTTAAGTCAGACCCGTGTCTGGGATCATCATCAAAACTCGCGACACGAGCCGTCATCAACGTGAGCTAAAAGGATCCGCCCCGGATCATAACTGTGATTTATTCAACGGATTATAAGCCTTTCTGCATAATCCTCAGCCTTTATCATTTATTAATATGTTATTTAGCGAAACCTGATCTAGTGTTGTTATTTATGCATTCATGTATTATTTACATTTTCTTTTTCCTCCTCGTGTAAATGAATGATAAAAACAGCGATAGTCACGGCTCATTAGTTCGCCGTTAATGACAGATTAGTGCTCGCTTTTGTCGCAGGGGAAGGAAATGGGGTGCTGGAATGTGTAAATTGTTATCGCGTGTGAGCAGCGTATTTGCTTCATAATGGGGGATCAGCATGTCATTATTTCACAGGGAGCAGGATTTGGAAGAGCACCGGTTAGTGTGAGCTTGCATATCAAAAGGGCGTGAGTAATTACGCCTAATGAACTCCTGAGCCCACTCATAATTAATATTTGTTTGTCCTAACATGGCACGGGTTGAAAAGAGAAGGGAAGGGGTCAAGAATGGCCCGGACTTGCCGGCATCACCCAGCGACTTCACGAAGGCCACTGATGGCTCCCCGATATGACAAGAGTGCTTGGAATGTAAAATTATTTGTAAAGTGTGAACAATTAGGACAATTTTTTTAGAACTAAACGATGTCCTGGTAGCTCATTTAGCTTTTAGAAAGAGTTTTTCATCATGTTTATGGACTAATTGGCCAGCGCAGATGGCAGTAGGATGGTGATACGCTATTAATGGGAGATTATACGTGGCAGGCCATCCGTGATAGAGATAGAGTGCAGAGTGAAATCCGCTAGTATCATTTCAGCGCTGGCGAAACCACAGCTCCCTCCATACCACTGCCAGAGGACGTCGTAATCAGAGATCATTTTAAACCAGGTGGGTTGGAAATGGAAAGAGAGCAGGTTGTGCTGGCCAATATATCTTCTAGAGTTGCAATCAAAATGATTCAACCCCCACTGCAAATTAGGCTTATTAGCTAATTTGACCAACTTTCAGCTGTTTGCAATAAACCAACCAAACGAGAACTATTGAAATAGCCCAAAACAACTAATATAACAAGTCATTTCTCCATATTCCACACAAAATGCCACTTTTAATGATAACTGCGGTCTCAGAATTATTCAGCCCCTTCATGGGTATGTAGTACTTAGTAAAACTTTACTGTTATGATCTGCTACAAATGTGAAGCATAGCCACACATCAGCTTCTGGAAGTGTTCCTGAGGTATCTTAGCCCATTCCCTGTGGGCAATGGTATCCAGTTCACTAACGTTCTTGGGTTTGTGTGCTGCGACCACCTTCTTCAAATCCCAACTAAGTCAGGCGACTGTGATAACCACTACAGAATGTTCCAGGACTTCTTTTAAAACCAAGCCTTGGCGGACTTTGAGGTAAGCTTGGGATCACTGTTCTGTTGGAAGGTTTAATGATGCCCAAGCTTCCTCATAGAAGGGATGACATTTTCTCCTAGGATTTCTTAACACTGGATTGAATCCATCTTGCCCCGCACACACTGCAGGTTTCCAGTGCCAGAGGAAGCAAAGCAGCCCCAGAGCGATAACATGCCACCACCATGCTTCACTGTAGGGTTTTTTTTTGAGTGTATGTATATCACTGACAGGTTTTATCGCACCACAGAACAGAATCCTAAAACGTTTGTGGCTTATTTACATGGTCTTCTACACATTGAAGCTGACTTTGCTTTTGGGTCAATTCAATTTAATTCAAGTTTATTTGTATAGCGCTTTTTACAACGATGTTGTCACAAAGCAGCTTTACAGAGTTATAAAAACAGACAGTTACAACATATACCCCCCAGTGAGCAAGCCAGAGGCAACAATGGACATCTGGATGGCACAGTGATGTAACTGATGGTGTAGCAACTGACACAAATGGACAGGAAAGCTGTAAAGATATACGTATTGGGTTCTGGGCATGAAGACCTTACTGTGCAAACAGCTGCCACCAGATCCTGCTGCAGGTCTTTTGCAGACACGCAAGGGTTTTTGACCACCTGCTTCCTCAGGAATGTGATGGCAGGTGGTGATAGCTTCCTCCATCTGCCATGTCCAGGTAGTGTTCTATTAACTTAACTATGCTTTTAACTCTATCTCTGGAACATTCAGCGCTATCTTTTGTATCCTGTTCCTTGTTTGGCAAGGCAATGATCTCTTTCTTGACTTAACTCTCTTGACTTAGCCATATCCCATTGCTGTCCAAAGAAAACATATATATATCTCTATTTTTGTCAATGTTTAATTTTCTACATCACTTGAACACAGCAGATGATGTTTACGTTGTGTGAAAAATTTATATGACAAATGGACCAACAGAAAGTAAAGAGCTTTGGCCCTTATTGTAAAGTTGTCATTATGGAGATACACGTTATTCTTTGGACAGCGACAATACTTTATCACGCAAACTAATGTCACGGCCAGCAAACCCCTTTACAGTGTAGGCGTCTGAAGAAGCCATTGATTATTTGCATCAGCTTTTAAAAGAGGCATTTTGTGCTGAATGTGGAGAAACCCCTTGTTACAGTTACTGTATTCAGCTATTTAAATAGTTCTTGTTTGATTGATTTATTGCAAACAACTGAAAGTTTGTAAATTTTGCTAATCAACTTAATGAACCTATTGCAATGGGGTTTGAATAATAACTGTATAGCAGATGCACTGATTTTGAGTTGGGCTAATAGGTTCTGATGGATAACAATAAAGTAGTAAACATGAGTTTTTCTCTTAAGTTAAGTTCTCTTAAGTTTTTTTCTGCTTTTTCTCTTTCCTTTCGTGGGTTGTAGCTTTTTGTTCATATAAACAGTCTGCAAAGCTATAAAGCCCGAAGTACACGCCAGAGGGAGAAACTCTCTCCCACAGAAACCACTTTTCTCAGCTGCCTGAAACGCCTCGTTGCAATTCCAGCCTGTTTCTTTGTTGCAGAGTGATTTTATCTTCACTTCAGTCCAAATTACACAAAAAAAACAAACAGTATGTTTCTTCTTTGGAAATGTGTGGTTAACGCTTAAATGGTGTTTTTAGGCTACGGCTGTTTTTCTGCTAATTTTAGGAGATGAAAACAGAGCAAATCATTTTGCCATGTGTCACACTTATATATATTATATTAACACAATGTTTCTGATATTGAGTCATTAGCTTCAGTAACGCCAGCTTAAATATCAAGGGTATTTTAGCATCAAAGAAAGAGCCTCCATGCAACTGTGGTCACATGAGCCACAGGGCACTATTCTAACTGCCCCCAGTGCTAAATAAGAAACAAGGACAGCAGACAAGCCACGGGCAGGCTTTTATATATATATATATATATATATATATAAATATACAGATTGTTTGTTTGTGTGTCTTACCTGTGCTGTGGGGGTTTATGATTGGTGCAGATAGCTGTCTGGAGGTCGTGACTCACACACACTTTGTGAGGAGGACAGTGCACCTTCATACAGGGGTCTTTAGTGATGTCCATGCCTGACAGAGACAGAGAATAAGAAGGACAACGTAAGACAACGTTTAGACTGTGAAAGAAACTTCTGCAGCAGCTATTGTGGGGAGGTGCAACAAAAACAAACAATGAAGGAACAACAACAAAATTCTTCTAAAGAAAAAAAACATTCTGAAGTACTGTCCATCAATTAAATATTCAGAGGGAAGGGAAAGAGAGAATGAGAAAGAGAGAATGGGGGGGGGGGAGGGGGACAGTGGAGCGTTAGATTGATGGAAAACCTCTCCAGCTTTCCAAGACATGGAGAAAAACAATAGAACACAGTTTGGACAAATGCCCTCTCTCTCTCTCTCTCTCTCTCTCTCTCACACACACACACAATTCATCTGACTTTGAGGAATAGCTTACTGTCTGATCTACAGACAGCAAGAGCAGGAGAGAGAACGAGAGGGAGAGAAAACGAGAGAGAGAGAGAGAGAGAGAGAGAGAGAGAGAGAGAGAGAGAGAGAGAGAGAGAAAGAGAGAGAGAAAGAGATGGAAAACAGAAATACAGGAAATGGAATGGAGAGATAGGGAGGGAAGATAAAAAGAAAGATAGGGAACTAAAAAACAGTAGAAAGAAAGCAAGAGAAGTGAAAGAGAAAGGGGGAGAGAGGTGAGGGAAAGGTGAGAGAGGGAGCGAGAGAGGGAGAGAGCTCGGTGTAGGAGTAAAAGGAGGAGGCGCATCCCTTTATGGGGGAAATGCTGTCTTGTGCTTTTTCACTTCTCTCTCTTTCATTACGTGCAACTTTTTTCCCTTTTTCTTTTCCCTCCATTTGTTGTTGGTGGCAGGCAGTGGAGAGAGGGAGTGATTTAATGGTCGTGCGAGCGCTGGAGGACGACACCGAAATGTCCTGACTCATCTCTCACAGTCAGACCAGATTAAATGCTTGCCGAGTGTTTTGCGCTGGCTTTGAGCCTTCAGCCTGTCTACAGCATACAAACACACACACACACACACACACACACACACACACACACGTACATGCAAACACAGAGACACTGATCCTTCTTTAGTTTCTTTTCGTTTCTGCACAGGAAAGCCTCCACCTCACCTCACAACAGCATTCAGATAGTTACTCTAATTACCGCTTACTTCACCTCCACATACTCTCAAACACCAAAACAAACCTGTGACACTTCAACAAGATAAACAGTCATTTTCAGCACTTCATCTAGAAAGAAATAGTCAACAGAGAGCAAACGTCATTCAAATGGCCTATCACTGTCCCAGCGTCGAGCAGGATAATGACAGCTGTGCTTAGTTTTAAATTAAAAGTGTTCGGTGCTGTTTGAAAATCACTAAAGACACTAAAGTAAAAGTAAGTAAAAACATAAAAAAAGCTCCCTCAAAATAAAACATTTACAGTTTTTTCCAATTGCTAAAATACAAATTGGAAACTAGGCTGGTTTAATCAAAATACTTAACACAATTCACAAAACCATATGCCCAAGCTTCAAAATACCTCACATATCCTGCAAAATGAAGCACTGCAACCATAACTACATACAGCGTCATCAAAATCAAACTTTTGCACCAACTGGCACACACTCCATTCATATAACCAGGTTTTTGTCTAACTAACTACACACTGTTGGGCAAAATGAAAAGCACTCTCATCTTTAGCAAGCTCTACCATAATACTGAAATAGCCCAGATTGATCACATTCACAGAAATATTTGCAGATACACGCACATGCTGCTGTTATTTTTTGTATTTTTCACCAAACAAGTCAGTACAACATATGCACAGCAGATATATTTACACTGGAGTGAACAAAAATACATTTTAGGTTAAATACATGTACTCCAGTCTAAATGACCGGATGACAGAGGCGACAGTAAAACGGCTCAAGTTGGGCTGCACTCTCTGTCCAGCCTCTGGCATTGTGTCAGGGTTGCAGCAGGTTTCGGACACAAACCCAAGCTTTTTAAAATAAATAGTACTTTTAATAACATGAACGTAAACGGAGGGTAAACAAACGGGGTACATACACAGAGCTAACAAGGAACAACCACGAGATAACCTACACATCAAGACATTACCTAGACATTACCAAGACAATGACCAACGAAGACAGAGGGAATGCACAGGGTATATATACATGGAGGGAAAACAGCTGACAGCACTAATGACGAAATGACAAACAGGCGAGACAGGCGGGGCAAGGGCGGAGCAGAGAACGAGAAGAGCACATGACCAAACAGAACCACATGGACAGGACGTAAACAGAGACACGAGAAACAGAGAAACAGAGGCAGGCATGACACATTGTCAGCGCATGGTTGATAAAATGATCAACTAAGATTACTCAGATTTCATTTGGAAGTTGTTGTCTTCTTTGGCCATGATCTCCTCTAACAGCTCTACCCCAACCCCTCTTCCTCCCCCTCTCATCCTCACCCTCCTTCATCCTCTCTCTGCAACGTCCTCCATTATTGTTGTAAAGAAAGGTTTCTGACTGAAGTTGTAACAATTAACCATTGAGGTGTTTGGGGCCAGGTGTCACATATATTTGCCAATTATCTCCTGTAGTGTCATTTTGAATGCGGAGTTTTTTTATATGGCAAACATGTGACTTTACGCGAGATTGTTGTGAGTTATGCAGAGAAGCGTGTGCAGTACGTTTAAAAAGAGACATTTTAAACTGCATAACGTGTGTAAAGCAGGAAACAAGTTTAGAGTTTTGGAGACTTGAGAAGAGGTTTTGCTCTCTGTGTGTCAGTTTAAATAATTGTGCTATGCATGTCATTTTAGTGTGTTAGCAACTGGAAAAACCTGTAAATGTAAAATGTAAAGCTCACAGCGCTGTTTCAGATTAAACACTGAGTCTGCTGTGTTGGGGCTCTCTCTTTCTCATCATGGGGTCCCTATTTATTAGCGTGATAAGATGTTTCCGCCGATTAAAACACTCTGCTTACACTCACAGTCATAATTGCACAGCCAGCTGTAGTGCACACACAAACGCACACATGCAAATTATGTACAAGGAAAATCCCAGATACATTATATATATAATATGTACAAGACAGAATGTAATGATGTGAAGATCACTTATATATATATATATATATATTCATGATGGACCTGAAAGGTAAGCATGTCTGTTTGAGTAAACACAGTGTTTAAAAAACTCCAGCAGCACTGCTGTGTCCACTCATACCAGCACATCACACACTAACACACCACCACCATGTCAGTGTCACTGCAGTGCTTAGAATGATCAACCACCCAACTAAAAGGTGGTCCTGTGGGGGTCCTGATCATTAAAGAACAGGGTGAAAGGGGACTAACAAAGCAAACAGAGAATCAGATAAACTACAGTCTACAGTCTGTAATAGTTGGACTACAAAGTGCACCAGTACATATATGTATATCAATATATGAAACACATCAGTATTTTCTGTTCCATCTGAATACAACAGCTGCTCTTTATATCCTGTAAAGGTTTCATGATGCAAATCACTAGGAATAAAACCTCTTTACATTAAATTGCTTTTTAAAAAGTTGGGTCAGAGACAAAAAGACCACTACATTTGTGTAACATTATAAAACAAATAAACACCTGGTGAAACATCTCACCACTAATCGGGTTAAATGGTAAAATGTTAGTATAATATAATACGAGGATCAATCACAAATCACTCAAAGACTGTTTGGGCAAATAAAGCCACAATTCAAGAACAACCTCTCTCAACATGAAATAGTAAAGAACTTAGAGAATTTATATAATCCAGAGAAATCTCAGAATGTAAAGGACAATACCATACTGCATTAAAAACACATGCAGCTCTGCATGAGCTCTGTACACAACCCGCTGTCTGTGAACACAGTTCATCACTGAGCCACAAGTTAAAACTAATCAAAGAAATGCTGCATGGTATGAGGGGGGTATTAGAGCACATGGCATGGGAGACTTGCACATCTGTGCTGAACGGTATATATGGGTTTTGGAGAAACATGTGCTGCCATCCAGACTCTGTCTTTTTCAGGAATAAGCTTATTTCAGCAAGACAATGACAAACCACGATCTGCACATATCACAACAGCATGGCTCCACAGTAAAAGAGCCCAGAGTCCAGACTGGTCACCCACGGAAACGCCTAAAATGAAAAATTGCTCTCTTAAAGGCAAAAGAGTAACAAAAGGAACAAAATCCTTATAAAGTCAGTCAGTGTGATAATAAGAGTTTAAACACTGCTTTATTATAGCAAACACAATTAATATTACTGTAACACATTTCTTATTACTGTCCAACACTGCTATACACACACACACACACACACACAGATAGACCCCACTAGAGACTTCCTCCTGATGCCTGCTTGACCTCTCATGTCGTCTCTCGTTTGATCGTTTTTGAGGAACGAGCCTCAGTGAATGTCCAGAAATCACCATGGAGACACCGATGACAGGGACAGGTGGCACAGGGTAAAGGTCACAAAGGTCAAGCAGCGCAGCTGCTATGGCAACCAGTGTCTGACTCCACCTCTGCCTTTCATTTTCTGTCTGTCTGCATCACTCTCTTGTGATCTGTCTGACCTTCATGCTGCACTCATTCTCTCTTTCTTTCTCCCTCTCTCTCTAATCTTACCCTCTCCCTCTCTAATCTGTATCTCTCTCTCACCTCTCTCTCCCTCATCTCTCTCACCTCTCCATCTCTCTCCCTCTCTTTATCTCTTTCTTCTTCCTCTCTTTAAAATCTCTCTCTCACCTCTATCTCCATCTCTAACCTGTCTCTCTCTCTCACTGCATTACCCCTGTTTGTCTCTCTCTCCTTCTCTCTCTCTAACCTCCTTCTCTCCCTCTGTCTCTCTCTCCCTCTGTCTCTCTCTCTCTGTCTCTCTCTCTCTGTCTCTGTCTCTGTCTCTCTCTCTCTCTCTCTCTCTCTCTCTCTCTCTCTCTATCTCTGTCTCTGTCTCTGTCTCTCTCTCTCTCTCTCTCTCTCTCTCTCTCTCTCTCTCTCTCTCTCTCTCTCTCTCTCTCTCTCTCTCTCTGTCTCTGTCTCTCTCTCTCTCTCTCTCTCTCTCTCTCTCTCTCTCTCTCTCTCTCTCTCTCTCTCTCTCTCTGTCTCTGTCTCTGTCTCTCTCTCTCTGTCTCTGTCTCTCTCTCTCTCTCTCTCTCTCTCTCGTGCACACTTGATGCCAGTCTGCTGCCAACCTGCTGTTGCTCTGGATTGCAGCCACTCCAAATGGCCCTTAATTCTGGTCTGCTATTCTCAGTTAAACACAAGCACGCAGGCTCTGTATCTGTATATGTGTGTGAGGTGCTTCTGTGTCCTTCCTGTATGGCTGGACGTAACTGCTGCTGTGCTCCACCAAACCAAACATAAAATCTTCTTTCTCCTAAAATATGCCAATAACGGACCCTAATTCGTCGATTTCTAATAATTGTTTTCTGATTGTGTTCTTAAACCGCAGATTAATGTCTACTTCACTCCAAATATGAAAACAATGATGAATGTCAGAATCTCTGTAAATACTGCATGAGCTAGATATTTCTTTACAACAGTGAATTGACCACAGGGCAGGTGATAATTTGCTTACACTAGTACACTGATTGGGCATTTCCGTTGTAAAGCAGAACGTTCATATGAGCAAAGTACAGATAATACAAAATACAAATGTCCATAATGTAACAATGCAACATTATTTAACTGAGCTTAATGGACAGGTCAGGCACGTTCCAGCACAACATCTGCAACTGTATAGTTATTTACCATTTCATTATCAGACAAACCTGAAACAATCTGAAGTAACAATTGTTTTCTTGGAGTTAGCTTGTATGTTACGCTTGTGTGACATCACTGGCACCTGGTTCTAATCTGCTACTGATAGCACATAATAGACACTCAGTTTTAGCAGTATCTAATGGTTGTACATGCAGCCAAAATATAAGATGAATCAATTAAAACCTCTAGGAGACCTCAATTAATTGTGTTAATAACTGTAAATAATTTTGAGGTTTACTAAAACAGATTTAAATGCTTTATTTATCTTAAAACAAATTTATCCGTATACTCTGTATCTGTATTCGCCGTAACTGTGAAATGCTCGGTTAGAGCTCCTGTAAGCCATGCCTCCTGAACAGCCCAGTGTGCTTTGATTGGTCCACCACCAGAGAAGAATCCTGCCCCCACACCATGGTGGCTCGTTCTGCTGGAGCAGCTTAAGTCAGAGTCTGATCCTGAAAGTCAGGTAGAACAAGTTGGTAGATCCACCATCGCGAGCTAGACTGAAGCAGGAGGTTTCAGAGTGGTACGCTACTTTTGAGCTCTCTGTGTTGTGTGAGGGTGCGCCAGGCTTTCTGTTAGGTGGGCAATAAGGATTGTCTTACAAGATGATGTCACCTTGTAACAGTGAAAAAAAGCAGGAAATCCCACGAGGCATTTCAGGCAGCTGAGAAAAGTGGTTTCTGTGTTTCTCCTTCTGGCATGTAGTCTGGACTTTATAACTCTGCAGAGGTTTACGTGCACAAAAAAGCTACATATCACACAAAAGGAAAGAAAAGAGGCATAATAGGTCCCCTTTGACGCCAAACACCATTCAGCACCATTCTTGCAACATTCAGAGAAGCTACTGTGTACTTAAACTTATCTATTGTATTGTAATATCTACAGGTGTTATATCACGACATATAACAAAAACACCTGTGATATAAATTTAACCCCTTAATTTGCGGGACTATTACATTACAAAATGTTTATTATTAGAGATAACAGGTATATACCAGGTATTGGTACTGAACAGATAGCAGCAGAAAAAGAAGCACTAAATACAGGAGGGAAAAAAGAGTGAATCTGATTCAATACTGTGACCAACCTAGCCTGAAATAGCATTCACACCTTGTGATCTTACAAAGCATGTGTTTCTTCGTGTAAGGTAATTGAGTGAGGGAGCAGTTTGACCATGATAGCCATCGTTTAGATGCTCATTTTAAGAAACAAGACTAGAAACACTCAGGAAGGAAGAGAAACAGTCTACTCAGGTGGAAGCAGGGTAAGTGTGAAATCTTTGGGGAAACGTGTTCATTACCAAGCTAAAATAAAGATTTAATTAAAAAAAACAAGTGTAGCTTGTCAAAGCTTCTCTGTCAAAAGCCCTATTTGGCTTCAGCACAACCAACAGAAGAACAGTCAGTATCTCTGGAAGTTCCTCCAACACGAATGAAAGGATAGCTTGACTTGGTCGAAGTGAGTCGCGCAATAGATTCAAAGCATTTGAACTTTGTATGACCCTGCCCGTCTGCTGCAACGCACTGCTTACTGCTGCAATGAGCTCCGGGTACACTGTGGCAGACGTCTGTATGGAAACACATGGAAATAATGAGTTTATAAAGCGCATCCGAGAACATGTGAACACATTTCAGACAGAGGAGCCTGTTTCTCAAAAAACTGATGCCGAACCGCAAGGAATCCCTTTGTGACGAGTTTGCAAAGCAGAGAAGTAGCAGCGCAGATCTTTACATTCAACAACACATCCCACCTGTAAACAGACAGACTAAAGAAAGTGCCTCGTTTCGGAGGAGAATAAGCCCAGCAGATTTAGTTCTTCTCAGTCAGCCCATGTAAGCATTAGCAGCGATAGTGAGTGCTCTGATTACCTCAGCTAGCAAAGAGACACAGAATTACTTAGTTCTACATAGTGTGTTTCTCAGGGTTGTTAATGAAACCTTGCTGATGGCAAACTCCAGGATTGGACATATGCCAGTGAATTAATGTTTAACTTAGAGCATTTTTAACCACATATATAATTAAATATGGCCCTGCGTTCACTCTCCAGTTCAGTTTTACACTATATTTTTTATAGGGTCATTAGATAAGCAAAGCGTTTTCACTGAACTTGAACATGTTTAAACTTGACTGAGTGGAAACTCCAGCAAGTCTGTTTGGTTGAATTATTGGAATGGATGTTAATAAATGCAGAAGTCTGAGAAAGGTCTATTATATTTACCTTTTCTTTTCTTTTGTTTCCTTTACCTCCGTCTCAAACTCTTTTTTTATTTTTAGCACTGAATGGGGTAGTCTAAAGCACCACCACTAGACTATGCTTCTCTGTGTGACTGGACTGGTCTGGGTTCAGTAAATGTCAGGAGAACATTACCTGCCTGACTGCACTGTGCTGACTGTAAAGTTTGGTGGAGGAGGGATAATGCTATGAGGTTGTTTGGTCTATACGACCCTTAGTTCCAGTGAAGGAATTCAAGACATTTTGGACTTTGTGGCAACAGTTTGTAGAACAGCCTTTTCTATTCCAGTGTGTCTGTGACCAGTGCACAAAGCAAGCTCCATAGAGCCACGGTGGGGTGAGTTTGGTGTGGGACTAGCCCACACAGACCCTGACCTCAACCCCATCGAACACCTTTGGGATGAGAAAGGGCTTGTCCATCCAGGAAACATAGTTACATCATGCAAGAGTTTGTGCCCAGAGAACAAAAACAATGAAAACAAGAAACAAGGGATGGCAGTGATTCCAACTGAAACATGGAAAATTTGAAAAAGAAATAGAGCAAGAGAGAGCAAGAGAGTGAGAGAGAGATAAAGCAAGAGAGAGGGGAGAGGAAGGAAAAGCGAGACAGAAAACAAGAAAGAAAGTGAGTGAGAGACAGAGAAAGTGGAGATAGGAAGTGAGAAAGGTGATAGAAAGGGAGAGAGAGAGTAAGTAAGAGAAGATAGAAAGGAAGAAAAGAGAGAGAGAGGAGATAGAACATAAGAGAGAGACAGAGAGGATATAAAAAGGAAGAAAGAGAGAGAGAGAGCAGACAGAAAGGGAGAGACAAGGACAGAGAGACAGACAAAGAAAGGTGATAGAAGGGGAGAGAGAGTGACAGAGAGGAGATAAAAAGGAAGCGAGAGAGAAGGAGAGCAGATAAAAAGGTAGAGATAAAGGGACAGAGAGATAAAGAGAGACAGAGATAGAGAGAGCAGATAGAGGGGCAGAGAGATAGAAATAGACAGACATTGAGAGAGGTGATAAAAAGGGAGAGAGGGCGAGAGAGAGGTGATAAAAAGGAAGAGAGACAGAGAGAGCAGATAGAAAGGGGGAGAGAGAGAGACAGAGAGATAGAGAGAGACAGACAGAGAGAGAGACAGACAGAGAGAGAGGTGATAGGGAGAGAGGGGGGGACAGAGAGGAGATAAAAAGGAAGAGAGAGAGATACAGGGAGAGAGCAGATAGAAAGCGAGAGAGAGAGAGAGACAGAGAGAGCAGATAGAAAGGGAGAGAGAGAGGGACAGAGAGATAGAGAGAGACAGGCAAAGAGAGAGGTGTTAGAAAGGGAGGGAGAGAGGGAGAAAGCAGATAGAAAGGGAGAGAGAGAGACAGAGAGAGAGACAGGCAGAGAGAGAGGTGATAGAAAGGGGGAGAGAAAGAGAGAGAGAGAGAGAGAGCAGATAGAAAGCAAGAGACAGAGAGACAGTAAGGGAGCAGATAGAAAGGGAGAGAGAGGGGGACAAAGATATAGAGAGAGACAGACAGAGAAAGAGGTGATAGAAAGGGAGAGAGACAGAGAGAGAGAGAGAGAGAGAGACAGACAGAAAGAGAGGTGATAGAAAGGGAG
>CM038702.1:54770497-54820497 GCA_021613375.1 Megaleporinus macrocephalus
TCCTACACCTCCTGCTCTAAGAGTGAGAGTTACGCTGTTATTGTAAGAGTGATCCTACACCTCCTGCTCTAGGAGTGAGAGTTACGCTGTTATTGTAATAGTGATCCTACACCTCCTGGTCTAAGAGTGAGAGTTACGCTGTTATTGTACAAGTGATCCTACACCTCCTGCTCTAAGAGTGAGAGTTACGCTGTTATTGTACAAGTGATCCTACACCTCCTGCTCTAAGAGTGAGAGTTACGCTGTTATTGTAAGAGTGATCCTACACCTCCTGCTCTAATAGTGGGAGTTACGCTGTTATTGTAATAGTGATCCTACACCTCCTGGTCTAAGAGTGAGAGTTACGCTGTTATTGTACAAGTGATCCTACACCTCCTGCTCTAAGAGTGAGAGTTACGCTGTTATTGTACAAGTGATCCTACACCTCCTGCTCTAAGATTGAGAGTTACCGTGTGACTGTAAGAGTGATCCTACACCTCCTGCTCTAAGAGTGAGAGTTACACTGTTATTGTACAAGTGATCCTACACCTCCTGCTCTAAGAGTGAGAGTTATGGTGTTATTGTAAGAGTGATCCTACACCTCCTGCTCTAAGAGTGAGAGTTACGCTGTTATTGTAATAGTAATCCTACACCTCCTGCTCTAAGAGTGAGAGTTACGCTGTTATTGTAATAGTGATCCTACACCTCCTGCTCTAAGAGTGAGAGTTACGCTGTTATTGTAAGAGTGATCCTACACCTCCTGCTCTAAGAGTGAGAGTTACGCTGTTATTGTACAAGTGATCCTACACCTCCTGCTCTAAGAGTGAGAGTTACGCTGTTATTGTACAAGTGATCCTACACCTCCTGCTCTAAGAGTGAGAGTTACGAAGTTATTGTAAGAGTGATCCTACACCTCCTGCTCTAAGAGTGAGAGTTACGAAGTTATTGTACAAGTGATCCTACACCTCCTGCTCTAAGAGTGAGAGTTACGCTGTTATTGTACAAGTGATCCTACACCTCCTGCTCTAAGAGTGAGAGTTACGCTGTTATTGTGAGAGTGATCCTACACCTCCTGCTCTAAGAGTGAGAGTTACGCTGTTATTGTAAGAGTGATCCTACACCTCCTGCTCTAAGAGTGAGAGTTACGCTGTTATTGTACAAGTGATCCTACACCTCCTGCTCTAAGAGTGAGAGTTACGCTGTTATTGTAAGAGTGATCCTACACCTCCTGCTCTAAGAGTGAGAGTTATGGTGTTATTTTACAAGTGATCCTACACCTCCTGCTCTAAGAGTGAGAGTTACGCTGTTATTGTAAGAGTGATCCTACACCTCCTGCTCTAAGAGTGAGAGTTATGGTGTTATTGTACAAGTGATCCTACACCTCCTGCTCTAAGAGTGAGAGTCACGCTGTTATTGTACAAGTGATCCTACACCTCCTGCTCTAAGAGTGAGAGTTACAGTGTTATTGTTAGAGTGATTCTACACCTCCTGCTCTAATAGTGTGAGTTCTGATGTGACTGTAAGAGTGAAACTACACCTCCTGCTCTAATAGTGAGAGTTCTGATGTGACTGTAAGAGTGATCCTACACCTCCTACTCTAATAGTGAGAGTTCTGATGGGACTGTAAGAGTGATCCTACACCTCCTGCTCTAGGAGTGAGGGATCAGATGGCGGTGTGAACTAATCAGATGAAGAGGAAAGTTGGTTTAATGTATTTGATCATTATTTTGCTCTACGGTTGTAAGCGGCGCTCTCAGCCTCAGCCAGCTGTGTGATGTAACAGTGTAGATCTCCAGTGAGCCTGAATCTGTGGGACAAAAGTGGGTCTCTTCTCTTTCTTTACCTTCAACTCTCTCTCTCTCTCTCTCTCTCTCTCTCTTTCTCTCTCTTTCTCTCTGTTTTTTTCTTTATAGCAGCAGTGTAATGAATAATCAGTGGATTCGTTTGACAGGAAAAAAGAGAAGTGCTTTCTCTCCGCAATCGTTTATTTTAGAGGCAAGCCCTCGTTTATCATACCTCCTCCATAGTGTCACTATGGAAACAGCAGGCCAAATGCAAGTTTTATTACTTTTATAGTTAAAATTAAAAGAGTTAGAGAGAAAGAGAGACAGAGATAGAGCGAACGAGGGAAGGAGAGAGCGAGAGAGGGCATGAGTTGAAAAATGATGGCTGTGATTCACTCATAATGGAAAAAAGGCCTGCAGAGCTAGCAGTGACAAAACCACAGCAAGGAATGTGTGTGTGTTTGTGTGTGTGTGTGTGTGTTGTGATATGTAATCAGACAAACTGCTGTCAAGTTTATCTATTGATGATGTTAGACCCCGGGACAAGTTGGGAGGTCTGAGCTAACTGTGTTTGGGACTGTAGACTTATTAAGGTGGGAATAGAACTGCACAGTTACTAGGGCTGTGTAGTGGCAAGAACCTGGCGATACAATATGTATCACGATACAGCGGTCAATTCAATATATCGTGATATATTGCGATACTGCAAGTAAAGTGATATATTACAATTTTTTTAAATACTACTATTCAAACACACCACTATATGAACAGGTTTATCAATGCTTACAATAGCATTGCACCCTTGTGCTGCTTGTTAATGTTGGAGTGGAGCTAAAAATGGATTACAGCACGGCCATCTAGAGGTCAGAGGTTTAAACACAACACATAATGATTCACTGTCTGCCAGGAATCTGTGTATCGATACTGTGTTTTTGAGAATCGATACAGTATCACCAAACATAATATCCCGATATTCAATATTTTTCGATATTTTCTGATCAACTGTTACTGATACAGTTTCAGGATATGTACTGATACTGGCACTTAAAGTATTGGTATCAGTGATGGAGATACCGATACCTTTAACTGACACCACAAAGCAATATCTGACGCGCACCTGATAACATGACAACAATCGTTTATTTCAGTGACCCCTCATCTGCCACTGGGCCATCATTTACAGTTAGTTATATTAGAATTTCACATTCAGCCTTGATCTCACTAGCATAACAACCTGCTAGGCAGGCTAGCGTGTCCACTGGTGTGCATCTATCAGTCAGCTGTATCACTCAGCTGTCAGGCGGGTGGCTGGAGCGGACGAGAGAGAATGGCGGTCACACACGCAAGCTTTTAAATAAACTATCCCCTTATAAACAAACAAAAACGAAAGGTAAACAAACAGGTTACTTAGACAGAGCTACGCCAACAACAGAGTTACCACACCATAGATACAACAACAACAACAACGACCGACAAACAGAGACAGCAGACAGAGGGTATACATAACAAAGACAACACCAGAAACTTGGTCTTGGTGCCTGATGTTTCAAGCCAGTCACTAAAGAAGGCTGAAAGTTGCTGCCACTGACGCAAGACTGATGGTGATATTTAGTCCAGCAGTCTGTGAATGAAATGCTCGTACGAGACAAGTACGTTGAGAAATTCGGATATAGAACAACATTCAGTTCAGTTTCTGTTGAGCCAGAGAAGCTGCTGGTGTTATCTATTTATTGTTCAGCACAACAAAGAAGTTTTGCATTTATTTAAACATGGTCTCTATTACATAACGTGATATAATTATATAGTTTTATATCATATTTTATAATAATAAATGCTAAATGAGGATCAGCTTTCTACACTTCTCGTACTCCTTATAAAAGCTGTCCCGCCTTACAGGAGAACTCCAACACTATAAATCAGTTGATGTAAACAAAGGCATTCAGATTCTTCTGTGTTAGATTCTTCATAATGGCTAAACAGTGGTGGAGACCAAGCCAAGAGTCCAAGAGTCACAATGCCTGCAGCGTAAATGCAGCAAATATTGAACTTAACTATATACTTTTTCTTTCAGGACTATTCTGAGTAGTAAGGATTACATATCGTCGCTCTCCAAAGAAACACAAGTATCACAATAATAGTAACTTTACAGGAGAGGACCAAAACTTCTTGACAATTTTAATGTAAGTCAATGGAACCAGAATGTTTTCCAAGTAATTTTGGAGAATTTCTATTGGTCTATTCATCTTGTTGTACATGATATACATGGAAACCTATTGTTTTCATATGAAACACCATGGACAGTTTACCAGTTCATCGCATGGCCAACACTCACTCATGCACACATTCACACCTACGGGCAATTCAGACTGACCGATTAACCTATCATGCATGTGTTAGGACTCTGGGAGGAAACCGGAGTGCCCGGAGGAAACCCACTCAAGCACGGGGAGAACATACACACTCCACACAGAACAGCCCGGACCGGGAATCCAACCCGGACCGTCTTGCTGGGAGGAGACAGTGCTGACCACTACACCACCGTACTAACCACTACACCACCATACTAACCACTACACCACCGTACTAACCACTACACCACCATACTAACCACTACACCACCGTACTAACCAGTACACCACCGTACTAACCACTACACCAACGTACTAACTACTACACCACCGTACTAACTACTACACCACCGTACTAACCACTACACCACCGTACTAACCACTACACCACCGTACTAACCACTACACCACTATACTAACTACTACACCACCATACTAACCACTACACCACCGTACTAACCACTACACCACCGTCCTAACCACTACACCACTGTACTAACCACTACACCACCATACTAACCACTACACCACCGTACTAACCACTACACCACCATACTAACCACTACACCACCGTACTAACTACTACACCACCGTACTAACCAGTACACCACCGTACTAACCACTACACCACCGTACTAACTACTACACCACCGTACTAACTACTACACCACCGTACTAACCACTACACCACCGTACTAACCACTACACCACTATACTAACTACTACACCACCATACTAACCACTACACCACCGTACTAACCACTACACCACCGTACTAACCACTACATCACCGTACTAACCACTACATCACCGTACTAACCACTACATCACCGTACTAACCACTACACCACCGTACTAACCACTACACCACCGTACTAACTACTACACCACCGTACTAACCACTACACCACCACACTAACCACTACACCACCGTACTAACCACTACACCACCGTACTAACCACTACACCACCGCACTAACCACTACACCACCGTACTAACCACTACACCACCGTACTAACCACTACACCACCATACTAACCACTACACCACCATACTAACCACTACACCACCGTACTAACCACTACACCACCGTACTAACCACTACACCACCGTACTAACCACTACACCACCCTACTAACCACTACACCACCGTACTAACCATTACACCACCGTACTAACCACTACACCACCGTACTAACCACTACACCACCGTACTAACCACTACACCACCATACTAACTACTACACCACCATACTAACCACTACACCACCCTACTAACCACTACACCACCGTACTAACCATTACACCACCGTACTAACCACTACACCACCGTACTAACCACTACACCACCGTGCCACCAGTAGTAGTAATAGTAATAGTAAATTCATTCCAAGCCAAACCCTCTTCTCAAAATTACAAGCAAACTCTCAGTTTAGGGCTTTGCTGTCCTAGGAAAAGTATCTTCAACATAATGTGAGCTCAACACTGTCAGAACTTCATGATTGCATCCATACCAATGTTCCAAAAATGCTTTAAGCCACATTTCTCATTTTGGATGTGTTTCTTTAGACAGTGATGCTGTGTATTCATAACCATGTCATGTAGAAACGTTGTGTTCTGTAGCTTTTAGCGATATTAACCTCTTCAGATGTCTGCTTCCTGTCACCATCACTGCACTTATTTCAGACTCAGTTTTCTTTACAACTGCTTTGAGAACATTTTGACAACAGAATCACACAGAAATGAAAAGAGAAATCAGTAGAATTTCCCTGCAAGAAAAGAGAGACAAACAAACTACTGCACTCTGGCTCCGTTCTCCCAAACCCCTCATATCAGCACTGCGCAGTATCAGCCTGCACATCATATACCAGAGCGGAGACCGCGACTCTAACCTTCACTAACAATACACACACACCTCGCATCTCACTGCTGCCGTCTACATCAGGCTGCTTGCTCTGTCTCTGCCATCTGTGCCATCTGCACATACTGGCATTGCCATGACAACCAGGTGTCAATCACATCACTGCGTACTCCAGAGACAAGAGAGAGGAACACAAGCAGAGACGTACACACAGACAGAGAGAGAGAGAGAGAGAGAGAGAGAGAGAGAGAGGCAAGAAAAGGAAAACCAGTTGTCCACTTAAATGTTCTGTGTGAAAGAAAGCAAATGCAGTGGACAGTGTACAAGTATGTCCAGTCAGATGCTGCATTGAGAATAAATGGAAAGCGGTTGGGCGACTCCCGTTTTTCTCTCTCCCTTCCTCCCTCGCTCCCTCTCTCCTTCTCTGTGTACATGTTAATATTTAATAGGTCATTATGCCTGGAGTGTGTAGCGGTGCAGTAAGCCATGGCTGTACAAGTCCACTCAGCCAGACCACCTGAAGCAAGTGCACCTTAATAATGCAGAAGGCAAAGCTCCGTCAGGAGACCCCGAATTAAACAAACTCTCACAACTCCAACTTCACTGCATGTGTGTGTGTCCCTGGAGTGATGGACAACATGGAATAGTTAACATTTCTCCAGTCACAGAACTGTTCTAATCACTTCTGCAAATAGTCGGTGAATCAAGTTTCAAATTTCTTTGTTAAATATCGTTGTTGTCCAAAGAAAAACATGCATCTTCATTTTTGTTGATTCTCATTTTTCTACATCACTTGAACCCAGTAGTGGCTGTTTACGTTGTGTGCAAGGTTCAGGAGGAATGGACCAATAGAAATGCTCCAAAGTCGCTTAGAATGAAACCCATTCACTTACATTAAAAGAAAAGAAGGTTTTTGTTTCTCCTGTAAAGTTACTGTTTTGGAGATACTCGTTTTTCCTCAGTCAGCGATGATATACTTCACTATATATACTGTCTAAAAGTTGCTTTTCAATTCTTCTGAAATTAGAGGTATTTGTCGAAGGCATAGGATTGCACTTGACATTGGTGGGGACCTATGTATTAGCGAACCACTAGCCATTTTTTTGGGGTTGTTGTTGTTTTCTCTCTGCTCTGTGATAAATGATAAATGACTGCTTTTAAACTATTCTCAATAACAATTCAGAATTTAATTCATGAATCAAATTAACTGACAGTTGGCAGTTTGTTGTACAGTTAATTTCTAAACCACGTTATTTGTAGCTACAGACGATATTAGCCTGCGCTATGCTGTGCGCTAAAACCTAGCACTCCTATTAATGTTACTATGATGGGCTCATTTCATAAGTGAACTAGGCTTTACGTGACTTACACATTTCTTTGAAAAGTAGCTCCATATGTCCACCTACTTCTTATTTGCTGCCACCCTCACTCGCTTTTAATACCCATGTTGCACCTGAGTCTTACACAGTGAGTCTCATATGACTGGAATGTTTTCCTTCCAGTTCTGGCGCTGCTAACAATCAAACGTAGCTACATCAAACGTAGTCTCACGTGACAGCAGAGAAAGGCACAGCCTATCACACTGGCCATATGTGTTAAGAGGAGGAAGGACTCCAGTAAAGAATGTGATTTAACCCTTTATGCACCTCCAGGGTAATGAGACATTGACAGATTGGGTTTTTTTGGAAGGGATCAGATTACTGTTGGGGAAAATTCAGTAATTGCTGGATATTGGTGGTGCCACATCACTTTCGTCCATGCTAATTCTATGCCCTTGGTATTTGTAGGGAGTGGGTTCCTCTTTTGCTGGTGTAACAGCCTCTAGTCCTCTAGGGCTTTATACTAGATGTTGGAACAGCATTGTGCATAATAGCATTAGTCGTAAGTCGTTAGTGCTAAGCTCGGGATCCCAAACTCCAGAGGCAAGAATGGTGAGTTTTTGTTTAACTCCCACCCGTGTGCAGTGTAGTAAAGCAATAAGTCATTTGCATGCATTCATGCCTTACCCCAAATTTAAAGGATCTTCTTAAGCACGACATAAAGACGAGTGTCTACATCTCTCTTCCCTACAATAGAACATCTGACAACACAAAATAAGTTCAAACACACACAATAATTACATTAATTATGGCTAATAATCAACATAAACAACTATTATGCCAAGAACTGTGGTTCCTTTAGAGTACAGTATTGTTGAAAAGCAGCCACGGACTGCTGAATGTGGAGGAGAACGTGTGATAACAGCACTGCTCAATGCAAAACTTTGAGTCTTAAATAGCACCAAGCGATGCTCCTTGTCCCACGCTGGGGCTGAATCTCGAATGGCTCCCTGCTCCCTACATAGTGCACTACGTAGGAATTTTAATACAGGCTCCTGCAGCCCAACAGTCCACTCAGTGCAACAATGGAGTCCCATTAGTTTTCCCTGCTGGCCTTGAGGTGGGTTTGTTTACTTTGTTTGTTGAAAAGTTAATTTACTGCATAGAAAACAAGGTTAAAACAGTAAATGAATATAGTGGGTCTCAGCACAACAATCGGGATTTCAGGCTCTTGTGTGGAGTCAAACTAGCTCATATTACCACTTATGAGTGGTATGAAAATGAAATGACTCACAGAGGCAAACGGGAGTGTTTGGAAACCCCACAGGTTCAGCACACAGATGAATCCAAAGGTTTATCTGTGATGTTGAAGACTGCCTTCTGTCATCATATGGGGCAGATTTGAAGCTAGCAACAGGAGAGATTGGAGGGTTAGGGAAAAAGGGGCAGACTTTGAGATAGGCCTCATTGGCTCAGTCTGTGATGTTTGTTAGGCTAGTTGCTACCCTTTCCTGTAGGACAGCACACAGCTTATGCCATACACTGGATAATGTACAGTACACTGCTGAGGAGTAGCATGTGTGTGTTTCCCTATTGAGCTCAACAACTGCCCACCCTGTGTGGTCTCATGCTGAACAACTGCCCATCCTGTGTGGTCTGATGCAGAACAACTGCCCACCATGTGCAATCTGATGCTGAAAAACTGCCCATCCTGTGTGGTCTGATGCTGAACAACTGCCCATCCTGTGTGGTCTGATGCAGAACAACTGCCCATCCTGTGCGATCTGATGCTGAACAACTGTCCATCCTGGGTGGTCTGATGCTGAACAACTGCACATCCTGTGTGGTCTGATGCTGAACAACTGCCCATCCTGTGCGATCTGATGCTGAACAACTGCCCATCCTGTGCGATCTGATGCGAAACAACTGTCCATCCTGGGTGGTCTGATGCTAAACGACTGTCCATCCTGTGTGATCTGATGCTGAACAACTGCCTACCCTGTGTGGTATGATGCTGAACAACTGCCCATCCTGTGTGATCTGATGCTGAACAACTGCCCATCCTGTGTGGTCTGATGCTGAACAACTGCCCATCCTGTGTGATCTGATGCTGAACAACTGCCCATCCTGTGTGGTCTGATGCTGAACAACTGCCCATCCTGTGTGGTCTGATGCTAAACAACTGTCCATCCTGTGTGGTCTGATGCTAAACAACTGTATCCTGTGTGGTCTGATGCTAAACAACTGTCTATCCTGTGTGGTCTGATGCTGAACAACTGTCTATCCTGTGTGGTCTGATGCTGAACAACTGCCCATCCTGTGTGGTCTGATGCTAAACAACTGCCCATCCTGTGTGGTCTGATGCTGAACAACTGCCCATCCTGTGTGGTCTGATGCTAAACAACTGCCCATCCTGTGTGGTCTGATGCTAAACAACTGCCCATCCTGTGTGATCTGATGCTAAACAACTGTCTATCCTGTGTGATCTGATGCTGAACAACTTCCCATCCTGTGTGATCTGATGCTGAACAACTGCCCATCCTGTGTGATCTGATGCTGAACAACTGCCCATCCTGTGTGATCTGATGCTGAACAACTGCCCATCCTGTGTGGTCTGATGCTGAACAACTGCCCATCCTGTGTGATCTGATGCTGAACAACTGCCCATCCTGTGTGGTCTGATGCTGAACAACTGCCCATCCTGTGTGGTCTGATGCTAAACAACTGTCCATCCTGTGTGGTCTGATGCTAAACAACTGTCTATCCTGTGTGGTCTGATGCTGAACAACTGTCTATCCTGTGTGGTCTGATGCTGAACAACTGACCATCCTGTGTGGTCTGATGCTAAACAACTGCCCATCCTGTGTGGTCTGATGCTGAACAACTGCCCATCCTGTGTGGTCTGATGCTAAACAACTGCCCATCCTGTGTGATCTGATGCTAAACAACTTCCCATCCTGTGTGATCTGATGCTGAACAACTTCCCATCCTGTGTGATCTGATGCTGAACAACTTCCCATCCTGTGTGATCTGATGCTGAACAACTTCCCATCCTGTGTGATCTGATGCTGAACAACTTCCCATCCTGTGTGATCTGATGCTGAACAACTTCCCATCCTGTGTGATCTGATGCTGAACAACTTCCCATCCTGTGTGATCTGATGCTGAACAACTTCCCATCCTGTGTGATCTGATGCTGAACAACTTCCCATCCTGTGTGATCTGATGCTTGCTTACTTAATCACAGACTTCTCTCCACCCTGCTTTCACAGGCTCATCATTCCTTTCTTCAAGTCAAGTCAAGTGGGTTTTTATTGTCATTTCAACTACATACAGAGTACACAGTGAAACGAAACAACGTTCCTCCAGGACCATGGTGCAACATAGACAGTGCATACAAGACACAAGTGCAACACAAACAAACAAGTGCGGACAGACAACACAACACAGTACAGACAGAGAATGATAAATAATTGCCGGTAGTGTGCAAATTGTGTAATGTGTAATAAATAGAGTCCAGTGAGGTAGTAAAGTTATTAGTGCAATGATCTGTGCAAAAATGCTTCCCCTTTTTTTTATCTGGGGTAAATGATTAGAGAGAGAGAGAGAGAGAGAGAGAGAGAGAGAGAGAGAGAGAGAGAGAGAGAGAGAGAGTGTACATGTACCAGGAAGATATCAGTTCAGACGTTGAGTTGTGTTGAGAAGTCTTGGGGGAAGAAGCTGTTGCAGAGTCTGGTCGTGTTGGACCGGATGCTGCGGTACCTTCTTCCTGATGGCAGGAGGGAGAACAGTCTGTGTGAAGGGTGGGTGGGGTCACTCCGATGATCCTCTCAGCTGTCCTCACAATGCGTTGGAGGGACTTGCGGTCAGAGGCTGTGCAGGTCCCAAACCAGGCAGTGATGCAGCTGCTTAGGATGCTCTCTATGGTTCCCCTATAGAAGAGGGTGAGGATGGGTGGAGGGAGACGGGCCTTTCTCAGCTTCCGGAGGAAGTAGAGACGCTGCTGGGCTTTCTTGGCTGTAGAGCTGGTGTTCAGGGACCAGGTGAGGTTCTCCGCTAGGTGGACACCAAGGAACTTGGTGCTCTTAACGATCTCCACAGAGGAGCCGTTGATTGTGGTCCGGTCCGGTCTTGATTTCCTGAAGTCAACAACCATTTCCTTGGTCTTCTCTACATTCCAGTGAAGGTTGTTGACTGTACACCAGTCTGTCAGCTGCTGTACCTCCTCCCTGTATGCTGACTCGTCGCCTTTGCTGATGAGACCCAGCACAGTTGTATCATCGGCGAACTTTATGATGCTGTTAGAACTGTGTTTCGCAACACAGTCATGAGTCAGCAGGGTGAACAACACCCTTCACCCGAGCTGAGCTGGCTCTCGCTGCTGTTTTGCTATCCAGTGTGGACCAGAGGAGGATGGGTTCCTCTTTTTGATACTGTATCCTCTCGATCTGTGGGAGGTTGGACCAGGATTTTCTGTAAAGCTGCTTTGTGACAACACCTGCTGTAAAAGGTGTGATTTAAATAAACCTGGACTTGACATGAAGTATAGAGTACACACTGGAGCCAGTATACCGTATTCAGAACACACTGCCCCATTATCCACACACAGAGAACACAGGTTTACCACTAAAGAGGAACTAGGTGGATGGCCTTAAAATATCATTAGAGAGACAATGGAGTGTCACAGGCTAACTCCTCCCTGCGGAGACCCTGGTTTAACTTCAGTTTCACTGAGGTGTGACTCCTAAACGTTCCCCCTGTGGAGGTTATACCAGAACAGAACACACTGACATTCATATTCACAGACACTCATAACCAACCAGTCGCCAGCTGCCTGTGGGCGAGCATAAAGGCAAACAGAAGGCTGCGCCTTTAAGACGGCTCCATCAGGTCCAAAACATCACCGGCCGTAAGCTGTAAACGAAACTGCTCCTACTCCGTGCAAGTGTGTGTGTTTGTTGTTGGTGTGTGTGTGAGCGGCTGAGTTATGTGTCAGCAGTGCGATTAGAGCAGTGTTATAATGAAAATAGAGGTGTGTGTGTGTGTGTGTGTGTGTAGATGTTAGATGAAGAGTTAATAGTTTCATTTAAAACCCTCTACTCATCATTTCATATGTCTTTTTCTATTACTTGACATTATCTCTCTCTCTCTCTCTCTCGTTCTTTGAGAACGTTGTCAGACTCTGGGACAGATTGTGAAGGCTTTATATTGTCAGATGATTATGTGCTGGTTAATTGCTACCAGAACAGCAGGTGATGATGTTATTCCCTTAATGATGTTACCCTCTCTCTCTAGCTCTCTCTCTTTTTCTCCTCCACCCTCCCTCCCCTTGTTTTTTCTTACCTGTTTCACGTTTCCTACCCCTCTTTCTCTCGCTTTGTTTCTGCCTTCCTTATTCTCTCTATCTTCTATCTTTGTATTTATCTCTTTTTCTCTTTCTCTGTCCATCTCTCTTCTTCTCTCTTGTTCCCACACCTCTATCCCTCTCTTTTTCTTTCTTTGTCCGTGTTTCTTCTTCTCTCGCTCTTTCTCCCTCTCTTCTCTTGCCTCTATTTTTCTCTTTTTTCTCTCTTTCTGTCTTTTGTTCCCACATCTTTTCCCTCCTCTTTTGCTATATTCCTCTTCTCCTCTCTCTCTCTTTCCCTCTTTCTCTTTCTCTCTTTATGACAGTGTCCAACCTGTAGCAGTCTGAATGCGCAGGTGTTCAAAGTTAAACATCTGGAGATAACACCGCACACTGTGGGCATACACACTTCCGTCGTAGCCTGTTGTTATAGCAACAGACCTGGGGGGGAGCTGTAATTATGGGGTAGATGGCTAGGGTAGCACTGTGGGCGAAATATCCGAGCAAAGATTTCCAGCCAAGAGTCAAACAGTGATAATCTACCAGCGCAGTGTGAAACTACCTGACCCTGTCCTTCAGCAGGAGCGAGAGAGAGAGGGAGGGAGGGAGAGAGAGAGAGAGAGATACTATTAGAGGTAGTCAGGTGTGAAGTTGTAAGGAGGTGTGAAGGTGTCCTCATGGAGAAGCGTTGCTTACACATTTCTCAGTTACAGTGTGTGTGAGAGAGAGTGTGTGCGTGTGTGTGTGTGTGGTGATGGGGACAATCAAATGTAACGATGGATTAACTCCCTCCTGCTGCTAACCTTGTCATACTGCATGAGGGACCAAGTTGGAGAGAGAGAGTGAGTGAGTTAGAGGGAGATAGTAACAGAGAGGAAGAGAGAAAAAGAGAAATGTTTGTAATCACGTTTTTTTCTTTAGTAACACAAAACAAACTGGGTTCGAGATACATCTTAAGAATACAGCTTAAGAATGTGCTGGTTCTGTATAAGTTTCCAGGCTTTAAATAAGACTAGACTCCCAGAAGCTGTAAATACAAATGATGAATGTTAAATGTGTGGAGAAGAATGAACAGAGCTGTAGACGCTGCTAAAATGACTGAGCAAGCTGTAAAACATTGAGCCTAAACTTAATATCCAGAATTCATCATATTTCGGAAGCGGTGATCTCATCTCCAGGCAGCTAACTTAACCAAAAGTAAATGTGTTCTCATAATTTTTTATTCTCTCCTTGTTCACAGAAATAATGAAATACTGAATAAAACATCAGAGAACACAGTTTGTCATAATGAAATCCACATTGTATTATTATATAATAACTTAATATTACAAAACACACTGGTTTTCAGAATGGCTAGAGATCTGAAAAGCAGCTCACTTCAGTTGGTAAGTAGTGAAAAGAGGACTTACAAATTGAGGCTAGGCTTGGATTGGATTGGCTCAGCCCTAGATGATGATGTACCTCATAGTATGTGCAGCATGTGGTACACAATATGGTATATATATACCCTATATACATATACACTCTCTCTCTCACACACACATACCCATCCACCACACACACACAAACACACAAACACACACACACACACAAACACACATAACTCTCTCTAACTCTTCTCTCCATAAGGACACCTTCACATATTGGACTTCAATTGGTAATTTCAAGAAGTAAACTTTGTCTCCAGCATTTTCTCATTTTGTTTGTTTTCCCTTAGCGCTCCCGGGCACTAATTCAGACATTCAGCCTCTTCTCTCTTTCTCTCTTCATCACTTTTGCTCTTGCTTTCTCTTATACGACTACACTAGAAATAATTGGTGTTAATGTCAAGCAGCTTTGATGTAGTAATAATTAAAGAGGTGTTCTCACTTTTCCCCTGGGTATAAGGAGTTGGCACAAGTGAAAAAAAATAAATAAATAAATAAATAAATAAAAGGAAAGTACAAGTACACCTATTCCTGCTCAGCACCTCCTTCTGTTCAGCTCACCTCAGTACTCACAATCCGAGCACCAAAGAAGACTACTGAAACAGCAACTTGAACCTCCAAATTTGATGACTGCAACACAACAGCTGGGACAGGAGCATGTTTACCTCTGTGTTACATCATTTTTTCCTTTAACAACTCCTTGCACTCGTTTAAGGACAGCATTTTTTGCTATTCTTCTGCAAAGTCTGTGCAACTGTACAGGTTCCTTGTTGTCATGTTTTGTACTTCATCACGTACCACACATTTTCAATGGAAGCCAATCTGAACTAGACTAGCACTCCCCGAGCATGCAACCACGCTGAATGTGCACAATGCGTCTTGCTGCTGTTATAGACGTCCTAGAAAATGACCTAGACTAAAAGGCAGCATGTCTTGCGTCTAAATGTGGTTAGAGTTCATGGTGCTTAGTGAGCAATGTGCATATTACTCACTAATACTCCACCATGAACTTTATACTGGTAACAATCTGGATTATCTTTTTCTTCTTCGGCCCAGAGAACAAAAAAGGAAGCACAACACTGTTTATTTCCATAGACCATCTGAAAGCTTGACTTGTCAGACAACAGGACATGTTTCCAGTGTGCATCAGTCAAACGATCTTCAGCACAGAGAAGTCAGCAGTGGACGATGTTAACAAGTGGCTTCTGCTGTGCTGTATAGTCTTAACTTGAATTTTAGCAGACAATGATGGACAGTGTTTATTGACAGCTGCAAGTATTCCCAAGCCCATGCAGTGATATATATCTCAGAAATGTAGCAGTTTTAATGGAGCCAAGTCTGAAGGATCAGGTCAGCATTCAGTGTTGGTTTCTGAACTTGTCTCTTACACACATACACTACTGTGCAAAAGTCTTAGAAACCTAAGATGATAGTTTATCAGTTTGGACACCAGATATCATTAGAACAGATGCAAATAAGCATAAACACTTCCTTATTTTGAAAGAAGGAGATAATATCTTGTTAGTCAGTTTGAAGAACAAAGTGTAGTTCCAGATTTCTCCCAGACATTGTATGAATGTATTCAGTTCCTTCAGCAGTAATCTTGATTTAGCTTAATGAAGTACTGAGCAGTCAAAGCAGGTATTAGATGAGAACTGTAAATAATACTGGGTTGTTTCCACAAGAGAAAAAATTGGAAAGGGTTTAATAAACACACTGACGTATGTAAAAGCACTACTTACTGTATTAATGCTATTTAAATACTTAAAATACAAAGTGTTTTGCTGAACAAATAAAAGTTTCCTGTCTGGAATAAATAGCTTTTTAAATATTATAATGTCCCAAAGCTTTGCACAGTATATACTGTATATAATATATACTGTATGTAATAAATATAAATTGTGCGACATATATAAACGGAGAGCAAATGAGTGTGAGACAACTAGAGAAAAAATGGATGGAGGGAGAGAAGCAGGTAAAGACAGAGAGACTTTACTTATTATTCTGTAGGTTTGATACAGTGATGCTCCCCCAGTGTGCAGTATAATTATTATTCCACATTTGATTATAGAATAAAACTGTGTGTAGTGTGTGTGTGTGCGTGTGTGTGTGTAAAGTCATTCAGGGTGAAGGGTGGAATGGGATTTTTACGGACATGTTCACTATTAATGGGAAACAAGCCCTCGTGACAAGAACAGAAAGAGAAAAGGAGTGGAAAATGTGATTCTCACTCTGCTGCCCTATGAGGCTGATCTCACCCCTCTGATGAATATTCAAAAGCTGCTGAAATGCTATTGGCTATTAGAGTGTTTATTGGAAGCTTTAGGATGGAGTTTTAGAGGAATGTTTAAAAATGATTATAGAGTTGTGGAGCGTGGCCCCGGGGCCGAATCTTCAAAGAGAGGAAAAGAGAGAGAGTGGCAGAGAGAAAGAGTGATAGAGCGAGAGACAGAATTCTGGTTCTGGATCTTAAGAGAGAGCCAGTGTTGGCTGTCACACTGAAAATCTGTGACCACTTAAGGATGAATCACTCAAATAAATCCATTACAAATCTTACTGTGTGTGTGTGTGTGTGTTTGTGTGTGTGTGTGTGTACCATATCACGCAGCATTGTGGGGACCAAAATCTGTATATACACTGACGTTGTGGGGACCTTCCTTGTGTAAATACTTACATTTCAAGCTCGTAGCCCTGTAGTAGCCCTGGTTAACGGTTGTGTAAGTCAGAAATCGAGCGAGACTGAAGTTTTATACTTATTTAATAACTTCTTTTTAAAATTCCCATCCGGTCCTTAACAGTGCTAAACATGTTACATGTCTCAGATAATTTGCAGCTCTTAAAGAAGAAGTCACCTTCAGCCTTCAGCCTGTTTAAACCCCAGTGGATGAAGGCTAAATAACCAGACGCCTACCTTAACTCAGAAAATGTCACACTAATTGCACATATGAGTGAAACACGGGTGCTGTTTGCACGTTCAGATGTGTGATCACATGAGAAAATGTGCTTAAAGTCACTGTTTAGGCTGCGAAAGAATGATTACTACTGTGATTACAACAACTCTTTTAAGCCTACCTGTTGTAGTGAGTAGTTTTTGTTTTTAAACCCTTTGATGCCTGACCTGGGTCAAAAGTGACTGGGATTTTATATTCTATATATTTGCAATAAATTAATTTCATCATTCAAGCTTCCACGAATTTCTTAATTTACTTGTTTTTGGTCATCACAAATCCTTATTTCAGTTTTTGTTATATAAATATCATTTTTTAATCACTGCCCGTCTAGCAAGGTTTATAATTAGAATTCACTGTGAAATATGGAGTAAACATGGTCAAAAACAAAATTTGTAATGAACACTTGGAACATTAAATAAGGAAATAAACTGAGTTCAGTAGATATACAAAACAGATACTCAGCAATACACACAACAACATAGAAAATGAATACAGTCCACGTTGTGCATTAGAAGGGGTTTGCTAAACGTGTGCATCAAAGGGTTAAACAACCATGTTGGAAGACTTAATGTGTTTAGAAAGGGCCAAATAACTGGCCTGTATCAAGCAAAGACAACAACTAGAGAAAAGCAGAAAAAAACTGCATTGGGTTTAGGAACTGCCCAAAGCATTAGTAAAACCCAGACGAAGAGTAAAGAACCATCAAACACCTGAATGACCATGATCAGAGATCACTGAAACGCTCTGTTGAGTGTTATAAAATGAACAGGAGACGCTATTAAAAGCATTTCCACACATACACACACAAAATGCAGTAAAAACTCACAAAATTGAGACTAAACAGCAGCACAGACAAGAAAACCACTTAATAGTGAGAAAAACTGAAAAAAAAGGCTTTGAAATGCTGTAAGCATAAGACTGGACTCTGGAGTGAGGGAAAAATGTCATGTGGCCTGAAGAGACTAGATTCACGCTGTTTCAGAGCCATGGCCGCATCAGTGGGTGGAAGGAAAGCACAAGTGTCCACTGTACAAGCCTCTGGAGGCAGTGTTATGATCTGGGGTAGCTTTGGTTGGTCAGCTTGAGGCTTATCAACATTTTGTGGCCATTAAACAAAATCAGCTGACCAGAATGTACTGAATGGCATATGCCAGGACGACAATGTCGAGATTAGTCAGGTTCAGATTGTGAAAGAGTGGTTCAGAGAGCATGAGGAATGATATTTAACACCTGAACTGGTTCTGACCTTAACCACATTGAAACTTAAAGGGATGGGCTGGGGAAGACTTGGTTTCACTTTCCCACTGTCAGTGCAAGATCTCGGCCAAAAATGAACGGATGGAAATAAAAATGCTGTTATGCTATTGAGAGGAAATGGAGCAAAGGAAGTGGAGGAAATGGCATGGCAACAGATTTGCCTATGATCAGAGCAGAGCTTTAGTCTCTTTAATCATATAAGGTGGAAAAAAGTTGTGACCATGTAAAGACTCAAGATGAGCCTACATTTTGTAATACTGTCACTGGAGTTGGATAATTTTTTTGAATGGTCAAAAATCGGGGGGGCTGTGTCCCTGGCCTGTGTTTGTGGCCATTATACACTTCTGCAATTTTCCTTTTTTGACATTGGAAAAGACCTGCTGAAGGTACTGCAAGCACAGTTACTATGGCAACACAAAAATCTGAAGTAATTAGCACAAGCTCATTATCGATGATTATCACTAGACACTTGTGTTGAGATGAGCTGGTATGAATAAAGTAAGATTCTCTTATTCATGTGGGTCTGTGACCTCACCGTTTAGTAAAAGCCCCATCTGGGTCCTATACGTAGTGAAGCACTTTTTTTCAAGGTCTCACAAACACATACTGTAAAGCAAGTGCCAAAACTTCAGTTTGGGCAGAAGAATCTCGAACTAGGCCAGACAAACTAGTGAGTTAACTAAGTATTGACTATTGAGTATTAAGCATTGATAAAGTGACTACAACATTATAAACAAAACAAAAAAAATAAGTTTCAGAAACTGGTAGCACTTTACTGTAGGGTACTGTTGATCAGGCTACAAAGCACCTACATACGCTTGACATAGCCATCCATACATGTTTATAAAAGCTTATTCCAGTAGGTGTCATTCACTATAAACGTGGCACTTGTCAATCTAAAGTAGCCTTTATGACAGACAACGTCTATTATTAAATAATAAGCATGTATGAACATTATTGCAGGGTTATGTCAGTCGTCATGACAAGCTTAAGTAGATGCCATATAGCCTTATGAACAGTTGTCATGCCCTGCCTTGTTCTCTGTCAATCTCTGTCCTTGTTGTCATTCCCCTGTTAGTCCCATGTGCTCCTTGTCTCTGCCCCTCACCTGTTTTCCTTCTGTGGCCCCGCCTATTGTTTCCAGTTGTTACTCGTTTTCGCTTAATTAGCCTCTGTATATATACCTCCAGTTTTTTCACTCTTCCTTGTGATTTATTTCTGTGGTTGATGTTGTGTTCATTTTGCTCTCTGGTACTGTTTTGTTTGTTATCGTGTTTATGTTTCATTAAAGTAATTTTGGCTAAACTTGTGTTTGTGTTCGCCCTCTGTTCATCCTGCCTTTGTCGTCTCCTCATCTACTCTGTTTAAATAAGAACTTTAATTCACAAAATGACTCAAAATCCCTCTTTCAGTGCTTGATAGCTACAGTTAATTCACTAAGACGTTCAGTGAGTTAACTAAACCAACTCTCAATGTAGCATATATTATTTTAAATGAGCTACTTATTCTAGCCAAAATTGCTTATACTAGAAAAACAGCTTAGACCAACATATGTTGTGTTTTGATGCTGTTATGTTACTTAACCACCATGACCAAGCTGGGTGAGCAGCTAAACCAGGCCCAGACCAGCACAATAACAGTTTAAACTATTATACACCAACTTAAATCAGCATGGGATGCATGGCTGTCTGTGTTGTTTTCAGCAGGGTAGGTAACCCTAACCATAACATTCTTAGGAATCATACTGTACTATACTACACATGGTTGTGGCAGTTGCTAGCCTAGACCCTTTTGGTCTGAGGGAGCAGTTTATAGTACCTAACATGTTTGTGGCAGTTGCTAACCCAACCCATTTTTTTTATCTGATCTTCTTCTTTTTAAATCTGGTTCCTCTCAAGGTTTCTTCCTCTTGCCTCTTTTTTTTCTTGCCACTGTCGCCCCGTGGCTTGCTCATTGGGGCTGTTCCTGGATTTTTCTGTGAAGTTGCTTTGTGACAACATTACTGTTATAAAAAAACACTATATAAATAAATAAAGCTTAACCCTAACTTTATCTACTGACCTACATAGTGCACACTACATAGGCAGTAAAAGATATTTGAGACTGAGTCTGTATTTTGCCTGGCTTTGTTCCTTCTGCAGACTAAGCAGGCAACTGTACACAAGGGAAAAGCACTCAACTCTTTGTTTTCACTTGTTTTAAACACGTACAAGATCTCGCCAACTGAACAGAGCAGAGAGCAAATGCACCTGCAGTCCCTACTGAGGGGTACGACCACAATGTTATAGCTCAACTATAATTTTACAGGAAAAAATGCTTACACATATACGGTACAGATTCAATACCGTGGCTGGGGAAGTGAGTCCTAAGTGCTGTAACCATTTTGATGAAATATATTATAGGGGCTCTTCATCCCATCCTGCAACGTTTTCTACTTCACTGCCTCCCTAAACAAAACTACATCTCCCAGAATGCAGTGTGTCTCTCAGCCTTCTGCTCTATCAGAGAGAGTTGGCCTCCACACTGAAAGGCCATCTGTGGAAAGTAAAGTTCTCCATTAGCAGCAGACCAGCAGAGCTGTGTCTCATTGAGCGGGAGCTGTAATCCCAACTGCTCGCAGAGCGAAATTACAGGTCAGGCTAATAAAACAGGAGGAAAGATGAGAGTGCGGACTTTTGGCTAATTAACGGAGAAACGCTGTGTTTAACGAGCTTTAGGAGATAGAGAGGTCAGCGGTGATGGGCGATGTGTCTCTGCTGGAGTTAAAGTGTGTGTGTGAGAGAGACAGTGAGAGAGAGAGAGAGAGAGAGGACAGAGAGAGGGAAAAAGGGTGACTCATTTGGACTACAGCAAATACACGTCTGTCTATGAAAAGATAATGGTCCAATTTACAACACCTCATGCTTGTTCTGATCTACAATTACAGCAAGCCATGTGATCAGATGTCTTTAAAGGTAATCCATGCACACACACACACACAGAGCCACACACACACAAATACAAACATGCAGTCACACTCGTGTTCACTATAATATGCGTTGGTTCTCTATGACCTTACATAATCACCCCCGTACTGATGTTATGACCTGGTGTAGGGGCAGGCCGTAACAGAAATTGAGAGTGGGTTCTCTCCCCTGACCTCTGCCAGACCAAACACTGGACAAAATGTAGTTGAGAGTGCTGGGCTGGTCTGGGCAGGAGTTGTTCCAGGTCAGGTCAAAGGAGAGAACCCTGAACGTCTTCCAAGATGGCTGCTTCATGTTCTTATATACCACTAGACTCCCCCTAGTGGTCAGTAGTGGACCTGCACACAATGACACACAACAACATGGCCCCACCCTTGAGAAAAAAACTCTTAAAATGTTTTAATAACAGTGTGAAAGCGCCACCACAGCATGACCAGCAGGGCACTTACAACATGTTCAAGTTACAGTAACTAATACTAAGCCAAAAGACTGAAAACAGAGTTTTTCATTCTGAGTGATGTCATAGGCAGTCAAACAAATCTAAATATCACTTGTACAACTGGTACTTAACAAATGAGTGTGGCTCAGGAACACTAAACAAGACTAGTCTCTATGAGGGCAAACAAGGAGCACAACACAATGAGACACCACAAGAATTTGTCTTCTCAGCCCTACAAAAAGTTTACAAAACAAACACTAAATGTCAAATGACAGAATCAAGTCTTTCAACAGAAAAAACCCTACGTCAAACCCTAATGTCATTCGACCGAATCAGATCCCTTTCTTAAGAAAGCAGATCCTACAACAAATGTCAGATAAACTGACCGAATCAGGTCTTCCATAAAGAAGACCCTACACTCCCGCCACACTACCACAGTAACACTGGCGTTAAAAGCCCTAACAAAGTTACTCCTGAACCACTAAAACAGTAAAACGAATGAGGTAACTTTGCTGTGCAGAGGAATTACCTCTAACCAAGCAACAGCAAAGTTACCTCATTCCTTTTACTGTTTTAGTGGTTCAGGAGTAACTTTGTTAGGGCTTTGAACGCCAGCATTACTGTGGTAGTGTGGCGGGAGTGTAGGGTCTTTTACATATGACATCACAGTCAACAGTGTGAGTGTCCAATCGTGTTAGCTTGTGTACTACTGTCTATTTTCTGTCTGTGTTATTGGGTTACTATCATATGCAAAAACGACTGTAATAAGCATCTAAATTCAGAAGCATGAAAAGCAAATTATAACTAATTTCTGCTGCAAATAACCAAACCTGAATAACATTACAGAGACAAGGCCGTTAGTTTTGAATGATTTCCTACATGAAATGAGCTCTACAGCAGGAGCTGCCAACTGTAGTCACGGAAGGCTGGTGTGGCTTCAGATTTTCATTCCAATCAAACAGATTCTACTTGTGTAATTGGTTGGCCTCAGCCTTCAACAGTTGATTGGTGATATGAGGTGTGACTTTGCTTAGATGGAATGAAAACCTGCTGTCATAGCAGCCCATTGTGGATAAGACTGGTGACTCCTGATCTATACACTTATAATGGTTCTTCAAGGGCTCTTCACTAAAGGCAGTGGTTATAAATAGAACCATAACGTTTGAACACATAGCTGAATAGTTCTTTGCACAGCTGAATGATGAAGAACCTCTGCTTTGTGATGGAGAACTAGATGTAAATGATTCTTTAAAGAACCTCTTTTGCTGAGAGGTCAAACCTTAAACACTCAAGAAATCTCTGAGTAATGCCTGCAGCCTAGCTCGGCATAGTCCACCGGTGCGCTAATTTAGCATTGCTAAAACTAATTATAAGGTAATGAGGCCTTATGCATGTATGTACCTCTCAGACACTGTTATCCAGCGCACTTACATTTAATCATGCAGGTGGAGGTAACATTAAGAGTTTTACCCAGTTTTTTTTTTTTTCATTCCTTTTCATAGCAATCAGAAAATGCCATTTCTGTCTGGTTTGGATGTGACTCGTTTTTTCTGCTATGCATTTTTTTCCTCAATAACATTAATGGAAACCTGGGTGACTTTCAAAACCAGAAATGAGCTGCTTTGGAGGCGTAAACATTCATAACAAAGCAGTTCTATTGTGTTTAAAACCTAATTTGTGATTGTGGCAGTCGTACACGATGGTTTGATAAGAAGAAATCGTTTTAATGTCCATTTTATTGTGACATGGTCGTCTTTGTCGAGAGGTGTAAATTGTTTTCACAGCAGGGCCTCTTCACTTTCACCAGCAAGCATGTTCATTGTATGCTAGTAGCTCAACATTTCATACACAGGGACTCAATAGTATCACAATGAGTCTGATAACAGTGTTACAGGAAATATATTTATTAATTGTATTAATTTCACACCCATATGGGAATTATTAGCCAGTGCCAACATCAATATGAGATTTAACACAAGACCTAAATGTCTTTCAAATCCTGAGTACAGTAAATAGATTCAATATCCATTGTAAATATTGGTCAAATTTAAAAATCTGTCTGATAAAGGTGGTCAATATATATTATATAGCAAATATCTACTTATGATACTTATGTATGATACCATCATACATCCTCACTCATATTGGTACGGAAAGGTGAGCCGAGACGGAGAAATCAAACCCCAGTCTGTTGTGGATATGATAATGTCACGCTCCAGGCTCCGCCCGCCTCTCAGCCCATAAGGGCTGCCTCACCAGAGTTCTAACTGTCAACCCCACCCTTCTACACCTGTCTCTCATCAGCCCTAGGCTTTTAAAGAACTGGACTCTGGACTTTAAGAACACATTGTGTGGCGAGACGGACTCAGACAATGGGTCGGGATCCATACGCAGGTGATATTATTTATTACACCAGCAGGGACAATGATAATCGAGGTCAGAGGCAGGGCAGATGGGTCAAAACCAGAAAGGCAGTCAGTGTGTGCAGGCCAACAAGTCCGATAGGGGCAAAGACGAAAAGCAGTGGTCAAGGGGCAGAGCAGAGGTTCGTTACCAGCAGACAGTAGATCCAGGCAGACAAATCCAAGAAGGGGGCAAAAGACAAAAGACGTAATCCACAAAAAAACAGGCAGAGAATCATGCACGTAGAGGCAACGGCAATCAGAAACGCCCAGTACGCAGATCGAGAGATACTGGCAATACTTTGCGCTTGCCTGTGGAACGCGAGGGGTATTTAACTAAGCCTGAATTGGGGCCAGATGAAGCTGATCCAGTCAGAATTCTGGGGATTTTGACCTCTGGTGGTGGGAGGGGTTACTGACACATTGTTACTAGTGTTCTGAGTGTTGTTCCATTAATCGGTTTCTCTTGCGTAACTACTTGGCCTTTTCGTATTCTGGTTACTCTTTGGAATTCCCTTTTTGCACCCGTCTGCCGGCGTTGACCTTGGACTGTTTACATTTGCCCCTGTTTTCTCCCCTTTGCCACTGAAAACGCTCTTGCGACAGCACCCAGTCTCTCATCTCTCTCATTCAGCCACAGTCCACTTCAGAACCACGTTCAGAACATTCGCCATCATGTCTAAGATCAAATAAATGCGAAACCAAAATTATGAAAATAAAAGCGAAACTATCATTTTTAATTTTTGCAACCAACCCATAATTCAGTAAAATGACAAATCAGTAACACTTCAAATCTATAATACTTGTGGTGTACGTTGCAGCGTGTGAGATAGGGTGACCTGGTGAAGTGAAGGATGAAGGGACCTTGAGGAGGAGTAAAGGTGGAGGAATGGAGGAAGATTAACAGAGGACGGAGGGGATAAAACAGGAAGCAGGAGTTACAGAAAGAGTAAAAAAAAGAAGGCAGGTGTGTATTTTTGTGTGTCTCCCTGTTTTTTTCTCTGTGTGTGTGTAATCCTCACTGGCGGGCAGCTTTAGCTCCCTGAGCCCGCTGATGGAGCAGCAAAAAGGCTCGGAGCCCCGCGGAAGGATCCGGAAGAATCCGGAAGATTCCGGAGTGCCCTCAGCTCGCACAGGCAGATTAGTCATTCGTGATTATCAGAGATGGCAAAGACCACATCTCATGTCTCTCCTGCTTTCTCTCTCCTTTCTCTCTCTCTCTCTCTCTCTCTTCCCGTTCTATTTTTCTGCGCTCATCAAAGGAGTGGGTAAGTAGGAAAGTTTCACTTCTACGACAAGTTTAAAGACAACTGATGTTGCCCACAGTGCCGCAGAAAGATGAGAAGATAAACTGAACACATGAGCATGATTAAACAATAAAGAAAGAGATACATCAGAAGAGACACAAAGACAAATCATTCAAAAAAACATTAAAAAGAAATAAACATTAAAAGAACAACGCTTAACAATAATAGATCAATAGGGACGCCCGTATGTACACATTGACAACAGCCACTAAAGTTCTTATGATAAGGAATACTGTCACAAAACTTGTTCTGATTGGTCCAAAGTGTTGAAAGTTGAACATCCATCAGCGATTATATTAATCATTTTCACACTTTCACTGCAATTGTTCCATTGTTTTGTTAACACAATCAGCTTGCAACCCAAATACCAAAGTAATAAGTAATTGTAAGTAATAACCACTCACTTTTCATCAACTCACATTTAATTGATATAGAAATGCTCTTCAGATTTTTGCTCAGGCAAGCTTAAAGAACACCTGGAACAACAGTAGCCTTTAAAACCTGGGCATTAACAGGTTAAACACATTGGGACGGCAAAAAGCAGAAATATGGTTTGAGATGAGACGTACCTCCCATTTCAGTACAGTTTTAACAGACCCTCACTGCAGTGCACAATATCATCAAAAGGTTCAGGGAGTCTAAAAAAACCATCGTGTTTAAAAGAAAATGCCGAAAACCACAATGAATGTCGTGACCTTCGGCCCTCCTGACTGCACTCCATTAACTACTGCCGTGTTTCTGTGATGGACATCGCCACAAGGGCTCAGGAATACCTTGACAGACTGTTGTCAACATTGTCGTCCATCACTGCACCCACAAATGCCAGTTAAGACTGTACTATGCACGGTGGAAGCCATATATCAACATTTCTGCTTATCTGAACTGGACTGATACACCGTGGAAACATGGATTGTGGTCTGGGGAGTCAACTTTTCAGACTGTTTATGTAAATAATGGACGTTGTGTTCTCTGGGATAAAGACATAAAGTAGTACTGAAATTTTAACTAGTGCATGGTTCAAAAGCCAGTGTCTGGCATGGAAGAAGGAGGGGGTATTATTGGTAGCATGCATGTCTGTAAGCATTATTAATGTGTTTAGCAGCAGTATGTACTGCCTTTTAGAGACCTTTGTTTCAGGGACATCCATGCTTGTTTCAACAAGAAGCTCAAAACATCATGACAACAGCCCTGTATAGCCACACAACCACAGAACACTAGATCGGTTTGTGTGTTCAGCCTTGAAAAATGTTAAGAGTTGAAGAAAGATTATATGTATGGCATTTAGCAGACATTCTTATCCAGAGCGCCTTACAGTTTACGTGTTAGCAGGTAGTGAAGGTAGAGTTAAAAGTCTTGCCCAAAGACTCTTATTAGTATAGTGTATGGTGGTCACCCAGGTGGGGAATTGATGACAGCCGTGTAACACTATACAACGCAGTTATAGTAACATAGTGGTAAACATGCGTCTGTCCCAACACTTTTGGAATGTATTGCAGGCATCAGATTTGGAATGAGCATGTATTTACCAAAAACAAGGATGTTTAAAAGGAAACAGAATAAAAAATATTTTTGGTATTTCACATACGGTCCCTAGTGTTATGAAATCGGATATATATTTGTTAACAGGTAAGTAATTCATTAGTGTTTTCAGTTAAGTTTTGGAATGGTGTTATCTTGCGTTCCTCTTTGCCACCATTGTGGTTTCAACAGGACTAATGCTTTATACAATGAGAGGATGACATACGCAACATCTCTAAACTACTAGATGCAATCTAATTTCAGACGAAAAAGTTGACTTGACTTGTAAACACATTGCTCAGACATTCAGACTCATGTTGTGTCAAACATCAGACACCTGTGGGTGGGAGATTTCTCTACTTACATACTGTTGCTGTAAAAAACAAAATCTCTAAAATGGCAACTCTATAGGAGATGTAATAAACGCTAGGTCATGCTAGACCCACACTGTGATTTGTGTCTAAGATTAAGGGGGTCCCAACCAGTATACAGGCCCCGTGGTGACTTACTGCACTTACTGTATCAAAGAAGCACATCAAATTTGCTGTTAATTTGTATATTTAAATAACTTAATATGGATATTTAATATTAAAATAATTTTCAAATCACTTCATTTACTGTCTAGTTAGCATTATATTCGTTTATCAGTGACTATTACTACTTAAAATTTCTTACTACCAAGAAATACTTTACAGTCAGACCTGGTGTAAATAGCTAAATAATAAATATATAAATAAATAAATATACAAACATTAACAAGAATAGGCCATAGAAGCTGTTCTTGTAAAAACAAATATGTTTGGTACATCAGTGCATTCGGATCACCATTCTGATGGCGAGAATTTCCAGACATGACAGATAAAAAACATAAATAATAAAATAGGAATAATAAGAACTGTTTACTCAAGCTTCTCTTTGCTTTCCTAAGTTATAACTTAATCAAAGTCCAGAACATACATAGACACTTTTATATGAGTATGCGAAAAATAAATCAGGGATGTGGATCAAATGTAGTTAAAAGCGTGATGTGTTACAAAACAGTATAGAAACAAAGAGTTTAACACTAATAAGGCCAAAAGCTGAAAGATAATGTTTTCAAAACAAAACAACTGCATGACTCTGTCTGGGTTGAGTTCCGAGACAGAGCAAAAGCGCAGCGACCCTAAAGCAGAGCGAGGGATGTAGAGAGTCATCGCTATGAGGGCCTATGTCCTTATTCAAGAGTGACTGAGTTATTTCTGGCAATAGAAGGAGCGATTCTCCGCCACTCTTTTCAGGCTAAAGTGCTGCAATATGCACTCCCCACCCCTCTCATACAGAAAAGTAGGTTTCCTCCAAAAAAACAAAAAACTGGGCTTTCACTTCTTTCCCGGCTCTAGAGTTCTGCTGGAACGGAGAAGAGGGAGTTCTTGTCTGGTGATGGGCCACACTGGGAATTACTGCAGCGAAAACAGTCTTTTTGTCTTTTTTGTTTCATCGCTCTTTTTTCTTTTTTTCCCTGCTTCTCCCAGTCAGTCATCTCTAATTGGGACAGCGACTGCAGCATCTTGGCACAGACAACACAGTTTCCTTCCCAGTCTTTAATTGATAAAGAAAAGATCGGCAGCCCGGAGCCGTTCAGGCCCAAAAACACCAAGCTGTGCTGCTTGTTCTCGACGGGCTTCAGACTGCTCTCCGACTGCCACCTTGGCTCAAATGCAGCGGTGAGACCCGCGTGGCTTCGACAACTACCCAGCAGCCATTTTGGCTCAAAAACCTTCTCTCTGGATTCTGATGATGGGAGCCGCCGCCACGGACGTGGCACGACTGTCATTACTCTCATCTTTCTCTGGTGCGAGGCTTGAGTGGAGACGGGTAGAGATCGGCTTCGCCGCCCAACGTTATGAATTGCTTTGGAAGGGAAGCAGCCAGAAGGAGCTCCTGTCCAACAGATGGTGCTGTAGCACCGAGCCAATGAGTGCTGTGCGAGTCCGGTTGAAGACAAGCGAGGGCATTCTACTGCCAAATGAACATACACTAGTTTTCTGGTTAAGATGGTTTACATCCAAATGTAGGAAGAACTGTTCTGTCTGTAGTGTGTTCTCTTCTCCGTACAGCTTTATCACATCCAATAGACCTAATGGTCTTAGTTTAAGATGATCATTTATTCATGAGTGTTCTTATCAGGTGATGCTGGAAATTAGAAGGCTGTTAACACTTTCTGCCGGGGACTGCATGTGCACAACTGCTGACGTTTCCCTCAGTAATGGAAAAGATTTCTGTTTTGCAGCTTGAACTGGCAGAGGTGTCCATGTCATTCCTAATGGCTTTTCTGAGCCATTGGCTAACTGGAAAAAAATGGAAATGCCATCTCCACCTGCAGCTGAAAAGCTCCTCCGGGCTTGTGTGGCTGACGAGCTGTACTGCACTCAGACTTTCAACTCTTGTTGTTCAAATGGGCCCACTTATTACAATTTTCAATTTTTTCTTATATTTTCTTATATGTCCATAACTCTAACACAGTCAGAATTCACATGTCAATCTCTCTTTATCATTTATAATTAAACAGACAAACACTCCTTAAAAAACATGCACGGCCTAAGCAGTAATGACAGAGAGTGTTAGAGATACAGACACTGAAGAATCTTTCTGATAGCAACGATTAAGCCCAAATAAGCCAGCTGGCTACATCAACTCAGTTGAAAATGTCAGATCAAAACCATTCTAGACTAACATAAATACAGTAAGTGGGCTACTTAAGCAATGTAGTAACAGGTCTGGTCCATACTTGGCTTTATTTCCAAACTAACTAAGCAAAACAAACAAAAAGAGGAACAAAGGAAGAGACACACACTCACTGCTGACTCCCACCCCCCGTACTGTTAGCTGACTATGCTAAAACGCTAAAGCCTGTCCTCTTACTGTGCACCATGGCAATGCCAGAACACCATTAAACGACACCTGCTCAAAACTACAACGTAGACATCATTAAACACCTATACACAAGGACTGCATACAAGATAAACATAGCTAGTTCAAATTAATAAATATCTCAATTAGGATTTTATTTTTATCTTATTATTATTTGTTTACGTTTGTTTTATTTTATTTTTATTTTAGTATTTTTTATATTTTTTATTATTATTATCTTTTTATTATTTTTATTATCTATTATTTTTATTATTATTATCCATTTTTTATCGTGATTGTTTTATTGAGTATTTTTATTAGCATTTCAACTTTTTATTATCTTGGTGTATGTATTATGTTTATTTTATATTCTTTTATATTCTTTTATAATAATTTTCTAACATTTTTTACACTGTATTTTATGCATCTATATTAAATGTTTATTTAAAATTTGTATTTTATTTATTATTTTTGCTCATTTTGTTTTCAATCCCTTTAATTGTATATGCTCGGCTACACTGAAAATGAGGATCACCACTCAATGTATTTGAAATAAGGTTGATTGAGTTAGCTTATACCTAAATCTTAGCCAACATCAGTGTTGGATTAATATGTAAAGGAGTCACATATGCAGAGAGGAGCTACGCCCGCTACATCCATATAAATTTACAAATAAACCAAGTTAACCAGAAAATAACCTGTTAAACAGGAATATACTCTGCTGCAGTCCAGGCCTTTAAACTCCCTCAGGCTTCCATACTGCTATATATATATATATATACACTGCACCCTCCACAATTATGAAAATGGTAGACAAATGTAACTCAAGTGAATGAAAAAAAAATCCTTGACTAGGAAATCTTTTTTTTTTCTTCATAAAATCACCTCTTCCACAATTATTGGCACCCCTAACAATTCCTAGAAAACGAATGTAACTGAAGCATTTCTGTCATTTCTACTGTACTTTAAAAAGTTCATTTGAGTATATAGGAAACTTTCATTAGTAATCCATCACTTCCTGTTTCCCTGGGGTATAAATATGACGTGACACAGAGGCCTATTTTTCTTATCCACTCTTCAACATGGGAAAGAGAAGAGAACACACCATTCAAGTAAGACAGATGTATGGCGACCTTCATAAGTCAGGCAAAGGCAACAAGAAACCAGCTAGAAGATTAAGTGCTGTCTTGTTGGCAAAAGACTGTTTTCATTTTTGCATTGTTGCCTTATATTATTAAAAAAAAAAAAAAAAAAAAAAAAAAAAAAAAATATATATATATATATATATATATATATATATATATATATATATATATATATATATATATATATATATATATATATTAGAAGCCTAAGAACACATCTTGAAGTGGGTGCCAATAACTGTATATGCAAACCACATCAAACTCTCTTTAAAAATCAAGGAGAACTGATGTTTCCATCCTGCCCTGTTCTCTCTGTTTAAGTCCTGTTTTCATTCCCATGTCTCAGCCATGTACCAATGTTTTTGTCTTCTGTCAGCCATGTGGTTCTGTTTGTTTTGTCATGTTGCTCCTTGTCTCCACCCCTGACCTGTTTCATCTATCTGTGACCCCTATGGTTTTCTATGGTTGTTTCTTTGATGTCTCCCGTGTTCCAGTCTGTTTGTTTCCAGCTTGTGTTCGTAGTGCTTTGTGTTTTGTTTTTGTTTTGTCTTTATAAAATATATTGGTTTAAAGCTTGCGTTTGCATCCTCCTTTCCGTTCTGCCTTCATCTCAACGCACCCAAGTCTGACAAATATGGGTCCTTTAAATGCTAGAAAGCCCACTGAAACAATCCTGTAATGATTTGGAAGACTGACTTTACGCTTTATGCACTTAGTCTGGAGATTGTTCTTGACCTTTTCACTTTCTGACAGGTTATTATTCCTATTAAATGTGAAATTGCGTAAAGGGCCCACACATTTGTTCTCTCTTTCCTTCTTTTTTCTAAATAAACGTGATGTAGTAGTTCCATATAGTCCACACTGTTAAGAAGTAAACAGTCATTCAAAGTATTTTGTTGTGAAACAAGGCATTATAGAGGGGCTTTCTTTACAGTTGTGGTGATGGGAACCAGAGGTGGCGATGTCTACAACAAATATAGTTATTTTATTTACTATTCAAAACCACCAGAGAACCTATATGTGTTTTCTTAGTTCATATGTCTAAAGATAATTATGGTGAAAAAGTGGAAAATCTGAAAATGAAACCTTTTCTTTGGGGTCTAGTTTGCCTCTGCGCCATGCAAGTCTTTCTAAAGTACACTTCAGGCCAAAACTGCATCTCAAATCTATCATAAAAGAATAAGTTCCACATCAGGCAGTGTATCTGTGCCCATTTCATATAATATGGGTCAATGAGGAAGTCGCCTGGTTCTTATTAGCACCACTGTGAAAAACTCAGCAGGTTACTCTAGAATAGTCCATTTAACATCTGACCACTCAGCGTTTCACATCCAACCTTTTTTACTACTTACTGGAATTATTCTGAAGATTTGCTGAAGATTTCACATAGTTTCAGGCAGGTTTCAGTCCTGATTTCATTTTGAATGAATAATAAGCTGATCTAAAAAAGGTCATTTATATAAATCAGTAGAGATGGAAGGATTGATCGGCCGCTTTTTAATCAAAATACGTGATCGGCGATCAGCCGATATTTCTCCAATTTAGTCAATCTCGAGAGCCGATCGATGGCGGTAAACAAATGAGCCTAATTTGTGTATTTACAGGTAGCGTTTCATTCAGGAAGAGGAGCCCTGCGTGAAACCCCCTCCGGCCAGCTTCCTGCAATTCCTATCTGAACCACTAGGTGGAAATACATACCGTTTCATTTTCGTCAGACTGACTAAAGCAGCGGCCTCACGAGAACAGTTTAAGCGTTCACCACATGTTTGGAAAGAAAACATCGTCCGTCTGCCAGTTTGTTACCGTATGTGACTCAGACTTATCCAGGGCTGTTTGTAGCATCTGTAAAATTAGTAACATCAGCGTCTCTGGCGGGGGAACCAAGACAAAGACATTTAACACTACTAATCTGATACGGCGCGTACACCACGCAGCTGAATACAGTGAGTATCAGCAAACAGCAGAGCTAGCACAAAACAAATAACCCAGAGAACCGTACAGACCAGATCTGACCGGTACGAACAGTATAGCAGCAGCAACAGTCAGAGAGCTAAAGGAACCACAGCCAGAGTGATTGAGTTTATAGTTCTAGATAAGCAGCTCTTCTCGGCTGTAGAAGACGTTCATTCTGCTGCTTAATATTCCACCTGGATCCCCGCTCTGCTGTTCCTAGTAGGAGATACTTTTCAGATGTGGCTCTTCCGGAGCTGTACCAAGCAGTTTACTCCCACATAGACCAACTTCTAATTTAGTTACAAATATTATGCTGTTTCCACCATGTTTCATGACTTGCTTGCGCAACTATGTAGCCCTGCCGTAGCATATAGCCCCGCCCTCGATCGGTATCGGCTATCAGCCGATCGCGCTTGCAAGGTGATCGGCGATTGGAATCGGCCTCAAAAACGCTGATCGGTCCATCTCTATAAATCAGTCTTAACATCCAAAACAGATACAGAGAGGTTCTAAAACGATCAAGCAAAAAATTCATTATCACTGTTAGGACTGATTTATGCTCCCTCTACATGCGGAAATGTCTGCGTGCGTTTCAAGTGATATAACCGTCACTGCCAGTAGAGGGCAGGTCGGAGTAAATCAAACATGGTGGCGGTGGAAGAGCTCGTAGTTCTGTATTTACTTTAGAAACAATGCAAAACAATGGTTTGTATCTGCCCTGTGGCAAACTTATATCATGGTTAAAATTTCGAACCAACTCTCACAACCAATCTATAGAAAGTTCCGCCGTTTCTTCTTCCTCATGTTCGTATGGAAGTTGTCGCATCTTGCACTGCCCCCACGGTCTGCAGCGGTATTGCTCTGTCCCATTCGTACCAGTAAGCTTTCTGAAAACGTGCACATTATGCACGAAATGAACGCAGAGTACAGACAGAAAGCTCCACACGTATCCGTATCCGTATTTAACGCTGAGTATAAATAAGCCTTTACTGACATAGAAACACACAATTATACAAAATATTAGAGCTAAACTAAAAAGATATAGGCCTTTTAAAATGATACTCTTTGCTGTTGGCTTGGTATAGACGTGGCTCTGATTTACACACCAAGCTGTTAGTTAGGCTAATGAACATTTGTTCTTGGCTGTCAAGATTGAACTACCTGCCAAATTAAGGGTATGTTTCATTCTGATTTCTTAAGTGGCCGTTGTTAATGACTGCAACCAAATAATTTCTATATTATCAAACCACAAAAACAAGCACTGCCCCAAAAGACACAAGCTGAGCTACTGGTTTCAAAGGACTCTTACACATGCTACTTGTGTTAATGTGAAGAACTAGACCATTTTTTTGGTAACAAACTTGGAACAATCACAGGGAATGAATAGGCCCCACTGGTAATTAAGATAAACAGCATTTAAAGAGCATTGGAGTGTTTTTTGTGTAAATGTGAATTGGTTGCTAAGCTATTGGCCAGAGCAATGCATTGTTTTCCTGCTGGCAGCGTGCATCAAGCAAACGCTGTGGTGCATATTAATGGAGAATAACTCTATCCCGAGTTTTGGAATCTTCAGGGCAGTCAGTCTGAGCAGTAATGTAATGTTGGATCGGGAAGGCTGCTTAACAGTTCATCCATAAAACATGCACAGTCCTCCAACTGCTCTGTGTTTGTGAGTGTAGGTGGAAGCAGATGAGGTCAAAGTCTAAGGTTATTACTGCTGCATTTATTTAACATCATGTGTGTATATATTAATTACATAATAATTTATTACAGTGTTTTATGAATTCATGAATTGCTTGAATATTTGATTTGCATTTTTACTGTGTTGATGTCAAACAGTGATGTAAGGTTTTTCACAATATTGAACAATCCACTTCAATCCAACAATCCAGTTGAGCGAGAGTATTAGAAGAGCCCCAACACTAGACACCTTTAAATCCAGACTGAAAACATTCCTGTTTGAGCAGGCTTTTAAACCTCTTTCTTCATTTTTTATGTTTCATTTTCTTTCTTGTAAATATTTTCTCAGCACACAGTCCAACAGCACTTTTAAACCTTATTCTTATTTCCTACTTCTAGCTTGCTATAACCATCTGAGTGCTTTACACTCAAGAAAAACAGCCTCAGCGTATTTATTTCTTTTAACCGATTTATTTAAATGCTTTAAATGTTTCTTATTTCTTTATTTCTGTAAAGCACTTTGAGTTGCAACTGTGTATGAAAGGTGCTATACAAATAAACTTGCCTTGCCTATATATTTTTGGACAGTGACATATATATATATATATATATATATATATATATATATATATATTTATTTATTATTTTTTTTTTTTTATTTCTTTCAGGTATTAAGTAAGTAATTAGAACTATTCGCCACTTGTGTTTCCATCTATCTCCATTATCTGCTGCTTAATCCCGCTAGTTGGAGTCACAGCTAGGCTGGAGCCAATCCCAGCGTCATCGGGCGAAGATGGGGTACACCATGGACAGTTCGCCAGTCCATCACATGGCCAACACTCACTCACACACTCACACCTATGGGCAATTTACAGTGATCAATCAACCTATTATGCATGTGTTTGGACTGTGGGAGGAAACCGGAGTACCCGGAGGAAACCCACTCAAGCAAGGGGCGAACAAGTACACTCCACACAGAACAGCCCGGACCAGGAATCCAACCCTGATCTCATCTTGCTGTGAGGAGACAGTGCTAACCACTACACCACCATACTAACCACTACACCACCATACTAACCACTACACCACCTTACTAACTACTACATCACCGTACTAACCATTACATCACCATACTAACCACTACACCACCATACTAACCACTACACCACCATACTAACCACTACACCACCATACTAACCACTACACCACCATACTAACTACTACACCACCGTACTAACCACTACACCACCCTACTAACCACTACACCCCCGTACTAACCACTACACCACCGTACTAACCACTACACCACCATACTAACCACTACACCACCATACTAACCACTACACCACCATACTGACCACTACACCACCGTACTAACCACTACACCACCGTACTAACCACTACACCACCATACTAACCACTACACCACCTTACTAACCACTACACCACCGTACTAACCACTACATCACCGTACTAACCATTACATCACCATACTAACCACTACACCACCATACTAACCACTACACCACCATACTAACCACTACACCACCGTACTAACCATTACACCACCGTACTAACCACTACACCACCCTACTAACCACAACACCACCGTACTAACCATTACACCACCGTACTAACCACTACACCACCCTACTAACCACTACACCCCCGTACTAACCACTACACCACCGTACTAACCACTACACCACCATACTAACCACTACACCACCATACTAACCACTACACCACCGTACTGACCACTACACCACCGTACTAACCACTACACCACCGTACTAACCACTACACCACCGTACTAACCACTACACCACCTTACTAACCACTACACCACCTTACTAACCACTACACCACCGTACTAACTACTACACCACCGTACTAACTACTACACCACCATACTAACCTCTACACCACCGTACTAACCACTACACCACCGTACTGACCACTACACCACCGTACTGACCACTACACCACCATACTAACCACTACACCACCATACTAACCACTACACCACCGTACTGACCACTACACCACCGTACTAACCACTACACCACCGTACTAACCACTACACCACCATACTAACCACTACACCACCATACTAACCACTACACCACCATACTAACCACTACACCACCGTACTAACCACTACACCACCGTACTAACCACTACACCACCATACTAACCACTACACCACCATACTAACCACTACACCACCATACTAACTACTACACCACCATACTAACCACTACACCACCATACTAACCACTACACTACCATACTAACCACTACATCACCATACTAACCACTACACCACCATAACAACTACTACACCACCATACTAACCACTACACCACCATACTAACCACTACACCACCATACTAACCACTACACCACCGTACTAACCTCTACACCACCATACTAACCACTACACCACCATACTAACCACTACATCACCATACTAACCACTACACCACCGTACTAACCACTACACCACCTACTAACTACTACACCACCGTGCCACCTTGGATGAAAACAAAAGTGGTTAAATATTTATTTTCTCACATTATCTGTGTAGACATATCTTCCGAGCTCTCCTATTGGTTAAGTAAAGAGCAGGTCTAACAGGAGGTCTTAGAATGCATAAACAGTTATAAGGTAATATGCTAAGACATCTGTCACAAGCAAGTAATGGAATGTTGACAATTATGTTCTGAATAAAATATATCTAATAACAGTCTCTACATTATACACAGGAACAAGTTTTACTTCTCCTGAGCAGTTACTATTTTGTAGATAGGCTATAGGTGTGTTGTAGATAGGCTGAAGTGATGCGTTTTGTCATTGCTGATAAAAAAGGTCTCTAAGATTTCAACTCCACTCCAGAAAAACTCTGGTGGCGGGAAGCTGCCAGGTTGCCATTTGCTGTTGTTAATTAATCATATTTGGAGGAGCTCCAGCATAATGGCCCTCAGCCAGTGTGTTCAGCACTACTGTAGTAATAAAAACAAACCCAGAGACTCCTCCTGCTTTTAGATGGTTTTACTAGCGTCTCTTAGCTCATACATACTGTATCATACATGTGTATGAGGATGTGTGTGTATGTGCTAGCTGACTGAGACTGGGCCATGTGCCAGAGTTAATAAACCATCAGCCAGAAAGACACCCACGCCACACACGCCCAACCATGCCACCCCATAATGTCATCCATAATGAAGCAGCGCAGTATGGGATTCACTTATGTAATGAAGGAGATGGAGCTCAGCAGGATAGGCATCAGGGTCAAGGGTCCTGTGAGGCACTACACTGTTCCGTTTCCTTCTGCATGGAGTAATTAGATTAAAGTGAATGGTCCAGTTGAAGGTCATTTTGGTTTTACCCAGATTCTGGATCTTGTGTCCCGTAATTATTTATCATTCGGTATTGTATAAGACAATCAGGAGTCCAGCAGAACTGTTTTCTGTCAGTCCTGAAGGACTTTTTACATGAACCACTAATTTGTTCGGTCCTCTGTCTACTGTAACTTCGTTATCCACTTCAGACTACAAAAGGAAAGTTCCAGTTTTTGAGAATTTGGTCCTCTCTGTGTTTCTTTCTCAAGATCTTACGGATTTATTTTCTTTCTCAGTCTTTGTTTCCTTCGAGTTTTTTCTCTCTTGGTTCCTCACAGTGGTTCTTCCTTATGTTCATGGGAATGTTTTCCTTTTTGAGCTGTGGTTCCTCACAGTGGTTTTTCCTTATGTTCATGGGAATGTTTTCCTTTTTGAGCTGTGGTTCCTCACAGTGGTTTTTCCTTAAATTCTTGGGAACGTTTTCCTTTTGACTTGTGGTTTCTCATAGTGGCTCTTCCTTATATTCTTGGGAATGTTTTCCTTTTTGAGCTGTGGTTCCTCACAGTGGTTCTTCCTTATGTTCATGGGAATGTTTTCCTTTTTGAGCTGTGGTTCCTCACAGTGGTTCTTCCTTATGTTCATGGGAAAGTTTTCCTTTTTGAGCTGTGGTTCCTCACAGTGGTTTTTCCTTATGTTCTTGGGAACGTTTTCCTTTTTGAGCTGTGGTTCCTCACAGTGTTTTTTCCTTAAGTTCTTGGGAACGTTTTCCTTTTGATTTGTGGTTTCTCACAGTGGCTCTTCCTTATGTTCTTGGGAATGTTTTCCTTTTTGAGCTGTGGTTCCTCACAGTGGTTCTTCCTTATGTTCTTGGGAATGTTTTCCTTTTTGAGCTGTGGTTCCTCATAGTGGTTCTTCCTTATGTTCTTGGGAACGTTTTTCTTTTGACTTGTTGTTTTCTCACAGTGGTTCTTCCCTATGCTCCTGGGAATATTTTCCTTTTTGAGCTGTGGTTCCTCACGGTGGTTTTTCCTTATGTTCTTGGGAACACTTTCCTTTTGACTTGTGGTTCCTCACAGTGGTTCTTCTCTATGCTCCTGGGAACGTTTTCCTTTCTGAGCTGTGGTTCCTCACAGTGGTTCTTCCTTATGCTCTTGGGAATGTTTTTCTTTTGAGTTGTGGTTCCTCACAGTGGTTCATTCTTAAGCTTTTGAGAACGTTTTCCTTTTTAAGTTGAGATTCCTCTCAGTTGTTTGTCCTCATACTCTTAGGAACGTTGTCCCTTTGAGTTGTATATATATATATATATATATATATATATATATATATATATATATATATATATATATATATATATATACGGGCCAATGTGATGCAGATTAAACAGCCAGATCGGTATCCACGGGATTTCAGTAATACTGGACATTCTTGTCATAAACATTTATGCTGATGGTTCGGTACAAAACAATGTTCAGTGTCTGAAGACATTTAGAAAAAAATGAACAGATGCAGCACCAACGAAAGATCTGAAAGCAAAATTTAAAGAAACCAAGGATCCAAAGCAAAAAGCCACTGCGGCCGAATAACGTGCCCTTTTTACAGTGAGCTCGAACCACTGGAGCTTCATAATCACTTCTGTGATGCTGAAACCAGGAGTGACAGCCTCTGCTGTTGGCAGTCATTGTTTATGTGTGAGGTATGTGGTCTTTTAGCGAATGTGGTTCAATTTAGGAGCTGACCTGTCCAGACTAACAGCTTAACAATCAGATCTGAGCACTTCTACCTTCTGTGTGAACGTAGCCTCAGAAAATGTTTCCTTTGAGCCTTAATTTCTCTTCAGTGTTTCATCCTCATGCTCTTAGGATGTTTTCTTTTTCTTTTTGAGTCTTGGTTTCTTTTGAGTATTGGTTCCTCTTGATGTTTCTTCTTCGTTCCACTGAGGGAGTCCACCGTTACCTTTACTCATTAGCGGACTGGACCCACATTTCTGGAGCTGCTTTGGAACAGCGACTAAAGTAACACAGCGTATTGAACCTGTTTAAATTGAAATCCACAGACAGCTGAAGTTCCAGCAGCTTGTGAGAGGTTACTGCTGTCAGAGCATTCAGTGCTCTCCCTCTGTTCCTCTGTCATTCCCTCTGTCTTTTCAGGCAGACACTAACTGCTTAAGCGCAAGCTTTCAGACAGGGATCCTGTTGCAGCATTGATCCGGCATAACCCTTTCAAACACATGTTGCTTTTGTCTGAAATGAAACGCTCATCTAAGCTATAATCACCCGACATTTGCATACCTCTTCAAACCAACATCTCCTTTGTTGGTGCTGACAGCCTCTTTTTTTTACACATTTGACATCTACAATTAGTCAGATGCACAAATCAGTCATTGCAGGGAATTTCTATGCAGAACTTTAGCTAGAAACAGCAACAATGCTTGTCAGAAAGGTCGTTTGGCAGATGTGAGCTGCTGTAAACCTGAAGGAGCTGCGACTGTGAGGCAATGTGATCATTTGGGACAAGACAGTTTCGGGACATCACTGATAAGATGTGTTGGATCTATGTCAACCAGAACAAATGCTCTACCTCAAATGTTAGGCAGTGCTAGTACGTAGATCACTGGATTAGCTTACAGTCTCCCTGTCTCATGTCCTTTCTCTATTTCTTATGCACTCTCTCTCACTTTCTTTCTCTGCTTTTCTTCTTACAGGGCTAAAAATATATGTCCACAGGAAGCAGCAGCACAAAATTCAACTCATTCGAAATGCATCTGGTTTTGACACTCGATTTACTAGGACTGTAGCCAATCACACAAACTGCACACAGGGCTACTGATCTACTGTCTGCTAACTGCACTGTACCTGGAAGGCTCAGTGTACTGCAATAATGGAGCCATCAACAAGCTTGGGACCAAAGAGAAGACACAAGTTTATTGGCCCAGTGAGCAGCGCTAACCGACTTCTAAGGTCTCTCCTACTAATCAAGCTTATTCATTGCATTTGATTGTATCATTAAGAAATTGAATTGCATCAATATTTAGATAGACAAGCTGCAACTCTGACTGTACTGCAAAGTTGCTCATCTCTACACTGTTACTGCAACCAAAACCAAGTTAATCAGGCAGAATTAACCAGGATGATCATAAAAAACATGAAAATATGTGTGGACACTTTACATACAGTCTCCAGAGAAGTCTTTAAAGGGAAGATTAGCTCGATTAGTGGGCTGAATGTGTGTAACTCGTTTACAAAAACAAGTGGCTACCAAAGCTGCCAAAGTTATTAACTAATAACTGATATACTAATATACATATATATATACTAAACTATGGTATACTATATTAACTAATAACTGATATACTAATATATATATATATATATATATATATATATATATATATATATATATATATATATATATATATATATACACACTAAACTATAGTATACTACAGTAACTAATAACTGATATACTAATATATATATATACTGTACTATAGTATACTATATTGACTAATAACTGATATACTAATATACATATATACTGTACTATATTATACTATATTAACTAATATCTGATATACTAATATACATATATACTGTACTATATTATACTATATTAACTAATATCTGATATACTAATATACATATATACTGTACTATATTCACTATATTAACTAATATCTGATATACTAATATACATATATACTGTACTATATTTACTATATTAATTAATATCTGATATACTAATATACATATATACTATACTATAATATACTATATAAACTAATAACTGATATACTAATATACATACATACTGTACTATAGTATACTATATTAACTAATAACTGATATACTAATATACATATATACTATACTATTTTAACTAATAACTGATATACTAATATACATATATACTATACTATAGTATACTATTTTAACAAATAACTGATATACTAATATACACAATGTTGCTGTCTAAAGAAAAATCCGTATCACCATTTTTGTAAATTGTGATTCATCTACATCATTTAAACACAACAGCTGCTGTTTATGTCCTGCAAAAGTTTCATGATGGCCATAACAACAGAAAACCCTTTGGACAGTGACAATATGTATAAAGATGTATACAGATTTAAAACTCTGATGCCTACAAAGACAAGAATGGACCAGCCCCTCCCTACCTTATGGCAATGGTCAAGAGTCAATCTGTTCCTCGAGCCCTTTGGGCTTCAAGTACAGCTGGGCTTGACCTGCCATCCGTCAAGATCTGTCCTGGCACCCAGATGGTGGAATGAACTTCCACTGGCTGTCTGAATAGCAGACTCTCTCGAGGTCTTTAAAGGCAGACTGAAGACCCATTTCTTTGAGAACCACATAGATGTGCACTAATCTTAAGTCTTTATCATCTTCCCAGGTGTAGGTACTGCTATGTATTGCACTTATGCTGTATTTAACCCAGTATTCTTCTTTCTAGGTATAAGCACTGGCCTTGTAGTATGAAATCTATCCTATTAGCTATTATAAATCTATCCTATTTATAATGGCTAGATTACATACTCTGGGTGAACACAAAGTACCTTTGTAAGTCACTCTGGAGACGAGCGTTGACTGAATGCAGTAAATGTGAATGTAAATACAAATAGAAATTTTAAGTTAGCTTCTTATTAAAACGATCCACCTGTTCCACCCTAAATGGTGTTGTAGGAATGAGAGCACTTCTTCATATTAACGCTGAAGGAAGTCTAAGTTGCTTATATTTGCAATTCAGTACAATAGTACACAATACTGACCTTTTGCACTTGCACACAGAAGAATTTGACCTCCCATCCGTGCATTGAAACACCCACATCTGAACATACTAGTGACACTTGCTTGGAGCATGTCCACAGCATGCACAGAGTAGTTGGGGGATAAGGTGCCTTGCTCAAGGGCATTTCAGTCAATGTCCTTTCGGTTCAGGGGATCGAAACAGCAACCTTCCGATCACAAGCCTGGTTCATTAACCTCCAGCCCTTTGTTATCAATACATTGATAAATCAAATATGCTATGTAAATATAAAATGATCAAATGTATCAATACAGTTTACAGAGTCACTGCACTGCAGAATGGACTTACCAAAACGGTGGCAACACAACTGTGTGACGTTAATGGAACACTGTATATAGGGCTGTTATTCTACTCTGGGTTCAACTTTTGAAGAATAAGGGTAAAAGTCAGTGCCATAGCAGTCAGTGAGTAAACTTTGGGAATGACCTGTGAGTTGAAATAGTGTTATTTTAGTTAAATAATGATATTCTTTTGAAATGAGATGTTAGGACTGCTTCCATTTTTATAGGATTTTAATAACACTTCAGAGAAACCCGCTTAACACCTCTATAACTGCCTTTATAACACCCTTCTAAAGCCTCATCAAGCAGCTGGTTATTACCTTGCTACTAGGTGCTACATTACGAAGCAATAATACAGAGTGTAATGGTAATGGGAAGCAAATATTTACTGACTATAACCTAAATATAGATTAATGAAAGCACTGTAATGGACACCTAAACTGCTGTATAAAATATTACGATGTTTAATACATAAAATATTTAGTTACTGCTTCATAAAGTAATAAACAGCAGTCACTTTGTAAGTAATTAGGCTTAATAAGACAATTAAAGAACATAGTAAAATGCTTCATTCACGCTACTTATTGCTAATTAAAGCAGCAATTAATGGTGATTTAGCCGATTCTAAGGTAAGGTGTGTTTTGTTTGGAGGTTTGAGTGACACTAATCAGTTTCAGACTATCATTGATTATCTATACTAAAGTTGGTCATGTCTCAAACCATTAGCAACTAATACATACATCTAATCCACAAACTACTGTGCAAAAGGCACCTAAGCTCATTATTTAAAACTCACCTGATATCACCAGAACAGATAAGAATAAATACAATACAAAGTAGCATAAATATCTTGTTTTGAAAGAAGTAGATCATATCTTGATTTTGAGGAACAAAGTGTAGTTCCAGATTTCTCCTGAACGCCGCAGACATTGTATGAATGTATTCAGTTCCTTCAGCAGCAAACTTGATTTAGCTTAATGAAGTACTGAGCAGTCAAAGCAGTTGAGATGAGATGAGATGAGAACTGTAAAGGGTTAAATAAACACACTGACATGTAAAATGCACTATTTACTGTATTAAAAGTATTTAAGTAATTTTAAAATAAAATGTTTTGCTGAGTCAATTAATAATAAATAATGGACAAAAATGCATTTTAATTATAATAACTATTATAATTATATAATTTATAATTTAATATATTATAATAATTATTAATTATTATAATAAGAGTCTAAAAGCTGGAAAATGCTGCACATCTATAAACCAAGGACAATGGAAACATAAAAGCAACTTGTGATTATTTTTGCATTCTGCATTCAGTACTAAAATATTTAAATAACTGCATGAGAAGTTTTACAACTCGACTAAATAATCCTGTATTATTTGTTTGTCTGATAATATATCAGTTTTTATTATTTTTTATATTTCTAATACATCACAGTTTTTAGTATTTTTTATATTTCTAATACATCACCGTTTTTAGTATTTTTATATTTCTAATATATTACAGTTTTTATTATTTTTTTATATTTCTAATACATCACCGTTTTTAGTATTTTTTATATTTCTAATATATCACAGTCTTTATTATTTTTATATTTCTAATACATCACCGTTTTTAGTATTTTTATATTTCTAATATATCACAGCTTTTATTATTTTTTATATTTCTAAAACATCACCGTTTTTAGTATTTTTATATTTCTAATATATCACAGTTTTTATTATTTTTTATATTTCTAATACATCACCGTTTTTAGTATTTTTTTATTTCTAATATATCAGTCTTAATTATTTTTTATATTTCTAATACATCACTGTTTTTAGTATTTTTATATTTCTAATATATCACAGTTTTTTTGTATTTTTTATATTTCTAATACATCACCGTTTTTAGTATTTTTATATTTCTAATATATCACAGTCTTTATTATTATTTATATTTCTAATATATCACAGTTTTTATTATTTTTTATATTTCTAATACATCACCGTTTTTAGTATTTTTATATTTCTAATATATCACAGTTTTTATTATTTTTTATATTTCTAATACATCACCGTTTTTAGTATTTTTATATTTCTAATATATCACAGTTTTTATTATTTTTTATATTTCTAATACATCACCGTTTTTAGTATTTTTATATTTCTAATATATCACAGTCTTTATTATTTTTATATTTCTAATACATCACTGTTTTTAGTATTTTTATATTTCTAATATATCACAGTTTTTTTGTATTTTTTATATTTCTAATATATCACAGTTTTTAAGTATTTTTAATATTTCTAATATGTCACAGTTTTTTTAGTATTTTTAATATACTACAGAATATGCAGCTCTTTTAAATAACAGTTTCTATCTAACCTTTATCCTATAATGGCCTCAGTTTAGATGTTTCAGCAGCTGCTGAGTTTAAACCACGGTGGTGATTAGAATGTTAAGTAAAATCCTAGCACACAACATTTTGGTTATTTTATAGCTTAGTTGAAACCAAAACAGCGATATTTTTAATCTTGTCTGTAACATTTCTATGATTTTCACTGGTTTCCCCAACACCTAGGTACTAAGTTCAATGTTTAAACTAGTTCGCATGGTTCGAGACATTTTGACTGAGCAATGCGTAGACCTGAACGCTTACATCACAACTACCCTACATTTAAACTTACACACAGCTAGTGCACCCAGCCTCTGTACCTCTCATACCTTACCCAGTTTTTGTGCAGTTGTCCTATATATTGTGCAACCTGAATGGACTTTGTGTACCTGCTTTAAAGATGTGTGTTGAAATGAAGCACTTGACACGGGAGCTATAATCACCTAACACCTGCGTACCTATTTAAATTCACCATCTATGCGTAGTCGGATTAGTGCAGAAATCACTTGTGCACTGATCCGTGGTAGTCCAACAGGTATCCTTCTATTGCGGAGACTTTGTCCTATTTGTGCCTGAAACTGGCCCATAAGGCTTAGAAAACCAGGCCCTCAGTCTTAGAGACTTGTTCACTAACTCTCTGTCTCCCTCTGCAGTAAGGAGGTCAAGTGCGCTAATCATGCCTATGCAGAGACACTTTAGGTGGGATTGAGGTCGCTGAACCTGAGGGGTCAAAGTTGACCTCCTTCACCACTCAATACGGAGTGTCCCAATTACTGCTAGAGAGGGGTTTTGCGGTCACCATGACAACTTGGATCAAATTCACCGGAGCGGTTGTACAAGAGACTGGAGACATAACTGGGTTAGGAAGCTGTTCCATTAACTAGAAGTGAGAATAGAATACAGATTGACCTGGACATTAAGAAAGCTCATCTGTCCTATAAAAAACTCCATATTGTAGCAGCCCAGCAGGAGAGGGAGTACAGTATTATGTCTATAGCTCGCTGCTGTAGCTCATGATCCCAGGTTATTATTATGTTATTCATTATAACTCAGGACCTCCAGTGTACTATTGATTTCACACACTAGTAAAAAGTAAAGCAAGGAGGCTAAAGAACTGCTATAAATACCTCCTTTTTAAATGTATCTCCTTTTTGTCGACCTTCATCTACATATTTTAAACACGACAACTGCCTCTTACATTGTTTGAAAATGTAAGGATGAATGGATCAATAAAAAATGCTTAAAAATAGAAAATAATCTGGTTCCATTCACTTACATTGGAAGTAAAGTTTTTGGACTGTCCTTTAAAGTAGCCATTTTGAAGATACTTATTTTTCTTGGACAGGGATGATATGTTTATTGAGCAAACATTGTAACTTATTGACCAGCAGTCAGCAGAATGGATATTATTTGAGTGGAGACTGATTAAATTCTATATATATTACATATTTTATATTATAGTGACCTGCTCAGGAGGCATGGCACAAAGTACTTGGAAAAAAAGTCTGGTTACATTGACTTGCATTAAAAGTAAAGTATGTGTAATCCTTCTAATGTAAAACTATAACATTTTGGAGATGGTTTGTTGCAACAGCTGCAAAATAAGAGCATTACAAAGTTATTACACTGCCACCTATACTAAAGCATTGCCAAGACCAAAGTCCAGGATTTGCAGACCCTTCAGCTATTGTATTGCTGGTTTTACCCTAAAATAAGGAGAACATTTATCATAAAACTTGCAATGGCTTTAAACTTCAGTAAACATAATAAATAACTGCATTCTGACAAGCAAAACTGCTGTCCCAGTAGTATTGGTACACTGACGGCTATGTCTCTTCAGGATGCGTAGCAATGGTTTGGCATTAAACGTATACAATCTTTTCACTATTCAAAATGTAATTGATCAGTCAAAGTCACTGTTTGGTATCTAAAGTGTTCTTGTGGAGCTTGGCTCTGGAGCTTGGAGGGTAACGTAGCTAAGGAGCAGCGCAAACTCGAGACGGTTTAGTTTGAGGCGAGTGTGCAATGATTCAGATGCTAATTGGCTTCTATAAGCCTCCCTCACTCGTTAGCTACATTAGCCTCATAGCTCCAGCGCAAAACTAAAAAAGCTAACTTCAGATGCCAGACATGTCTTGGCTGGGCGACTGCATTCGGAATGAGGGGTGAAATTATGCAAATGAGATTGTTCTCTATCGCTTTAACAGAAAACTGGCTTGTTTTTAATTAAACTTGATGGCTAATTTTACGCTTTCGCTGAGCGCACCGTGTGTGTGTGTGTGTGTGTGTGTCTTACTGGAATACGCAAGGCATGTTATGAATTCACTGTCAGTGCCAGAATCACTGTGTTCTCTTTGGGCCTCTGTATCTGAAATCTCACACCACTCGCTGGATATCAAGCCAGCATACATGGTGTGTGTGTGTGTGTTTGAGGATACGCTACTGCACTCAATCTACTTGTTGCGTATCAAACCAACCGAGCAGACCAAACAAGTATTCTCTAAACACAACTCACACACACTTGTCTTCCTATATTTGTGAGGTCATCCACAGGTTTCTATTGATCTTGGTATTGCTGGAGCTAAATAATATAAAACCTACACCTAAACCCAACCTAAACTTAACCTGAACCAAAACACTGTGTTTCTGCCCCATTAGATTTTGCTACTTCAGGCTAGATTAGTTACAGATTTAAATCTGATCAACTCTGTTTTACCTTCTACATCCAGCCTTTTCTGCTGCCCAATGCCATCATGTACCTATCAATACCAATGTGCCACCTCTAGTACTAAATTCCGACATCAGAACACACTGGCACACACACACACACCAGTTTTTGCACATACAAAGCTGTTCTTTCACAGGACTTCTTAACGTGCGTTGTTCATTTCAGCTGTTTCTGTCTCAGTTGCTGCAGCAGTATATGCGACTGCAGCGGTTACTCCTGCATCTGTGCCTATTAGTACTTTACACTAGGGGTGTAAGATAATCGAAAATATCGAATATCGGGATATTTTGTTTCGTGATACTGTATCGATTCTCAAAAACACAGTATCGATACACAGATTCCTGGCAGACAGTGAATCATTGTGTGTTGTGTTTAAACCTCTGACCTCTAGATGGCAATGTTGTAATCCATTTTCAGCTCCACTCCAACATTAACAAGCAGCACAAGGGTGCAGTGCTATTGTAAACATTGACAAACCTGTTTATACAGTGGTGTGTTTTAATAGTAGGATTTGAAAAATCGCACTATATTACTTTGCTTGCAGTATCGCAATATATCACAATATATTGAATCGTGACCCCTGTATCATGATACGTATCATATCGTCAGGTTCTTGCCAATACACAGCCCTACTTCACACACTAAATAATATAGCTAAATAATATAGCACATACACCTAAACCACAACTTAACCTGAACCAAAAGACTGTGTTTCTGCTCCATTAGTTTTCCCCAAAAATGTGATTTGTAGTGAAAACAACAGCAAAATGTCCTCATTTTACCCAGAAATGTCCTATTGTCCTTACTTCTGAGGACATACAGCCCTCACAAAATAGCACTACAAGAACAAACACACACACACACACACACACACACAAAACTCAGTAGCTTTTACATCCATGCCAAAGCAAATTTGGTATTCACTCTACCTTCTAGAATATTCAACGGCTTAACCAACTGAGAGACTGCTCCAATTTCTCCTCTCTCTCCCTTTTTTCTCTCTCTCTCTCTCGCTCTTTCTCTCCCTCACACACACACACACACACACACACACACAAGCTCTCAGCTTTAATCAGCATGTTTCATATCAAAGCCAGGTACAAGAGAGCCATGGAGAAAAGCAGATGCATCATATTGACACAGTGTCATATCTCTGTCTATGTTTATTATTTTTATGTATTTGTTTATTTGAGTTTATTAATTTTTAACATCATTTGAAAACGCGAGCTGTTTACTTCAAGTCAAAAGTTCCTGACAAACGGACCAAAAGAAACAGTCCAACATGACTTGAAATAAAATCTAGTCACATTAGTTTACTGTAAAAGTCAAATGTTTCTTCTGTTTTTTTTTTTTTTGAGCTACGGTTTTGTTCTAACAGTGATAATAGGTCTAAGATTCTTACTGTCGCTGTCCAAAGAAAAACAAATATCTCCATTTTAGTTTTTCACATAACTGGAGCACGACAGCTGCCCTTTACGCTGTGTGATGAATGAGATAAATGGACCGATAGAAGTGCTCAGAAATGAATATAATCTCTTTACATTCATTTACAATGAAAATAAATACTATGCTCTGTCTTCTCTTTTCACGTTGCTATTTTGGAGACACTTATTTTTTTATTTGGACAGCGTCCATATTTTCAATGTAACTCACCGTCCTCACTCCTCCATTTAGGCTGTGCTGGATGTGGTTTAGAAGTCAGATCTCCGTGTCTTCTGGGATGAGTCTCAGACTCTGTGGAGCAAACACAGTAATCAGATCCCACTGGAGTCACGCATACGTGTGGCGCAATGAAAAGGCCTTCGATTTAAAAGTAAGCCATGATGTTCAGCTTTATCGATCGCTCTATAAACCCCACAGGAACAAAACACACAG
>CM038702.1:54825497-54870497 GCA_021613375.1 Megaleporinus macrocephalus
TTTCTGTTAAAGCCCTTGAATTAAAGCTGGGAGTCTACACTTCAGTCACAATTTAATGCCATTTGTCTGCATTCACATTAAATCCATTGTGGAGGTGTACAGAGACAAAATTATAGACTTGACTCTCTACATATTCTCTATACGTACTCGCTCTCTCTCTCTCTCTCTCTCTAATGTGGGTAGTGTTGTAGCTGTTCTGGATTGATTTTGTGGTTAATTTCAGGTGTGGGTTTTCGAGTGTCTCTCCTGCAAATTGATAGCGCTCCGCAAAATCAATTTAACCCCAACACACACACTCACTCACTCTTACACACTTCTACGCCTCTCATACTACATTTAAATAGAACTAGCGGAGGCAATGCAACACATTCTGTCTCTCTCTAGCTCTCTCTGTCTGAAGTGTTTGTATGGGAAAGAATCAAGTCAATCTTTAAAGTATTCGTAGTCGTCCAGCCTGAAGCCCATGTTGCTATGATCTAATCTATTTAAATCTATGTAAACACCTTTAAAACCAGCACAACACAACAGACTCTAACAAGAATCCATGAGCTGTATGAAGAACAACTAGCAAGTTGAACCACTGACTGAGGAAAAGGTGTGAAATACAGGGGTGTTCTTCTGGGAGCACCATATCAACCTCTTGACACCATGAATGTCTAAAAATCTCAAAACAAAGTACTACTATTATTATTTTTATGATTTGCTTGCAGATCTGCTGACTATTATTATCTGACTATTATTATTATTATTATTAATAATAATAATAATAATAATAATAATATGATGTTATGCATTCATTGTTACACTACTTCACCCATGATCGGCAAGCTTTTGTCTTTCTTAACTTACGAGAGATGCAGCACATTTATCATTTTCAGAAGAACAAATTGGCACCCAGATGGTGGAACGAACTTCGACTGGCTGTCCAAACAGCGAACTCTCTTGTGGCCTTTAAACGCAGACTGAAGACCATCGTCTCTTTGTGAAGCACTTATAAGCACTGATCTACTGAAGCACTGGTATAAACCGTAATTGCACTTGATCTTCTAGGAGCACTGGCTGAGTATTGCAATTATACTGTATGTACTATTGTATTTATTCTCTTCTCTGTAGGTATTCCTGTCTTACTAGGTATTGCACTTTGTCTAATCTTATATGTTGTTGTCTTCTTTCTAGCTATCAGCACTGGCCGCTGTTTATAGCAGTGTTTGAGCTCTAGTAGTTTAGACTTAAACCTATTGTACTAGATAGAGATACATACTCTGCCTGAACACATAGCACTTATGTAAGTCACTCTGGATGAGAGCGTCTGCTAAATGGCGTAAATGTAAATTGTTAAACTAAACCTTTTGTTGCCATTGCTGTGCCACTATGCACTATGCAAGCAGCCAATCAACACTGGATTCATGGGAATACCAAGGGATATTTACACACTGACTATATGTATGTATTTAAATATGCATGTATATGATATACACACCCACTGGATGTAACAAGCAGCCTCTCACTGGGAGTTTGTGACGAGAATATGAAACCCTATGAAATTCACACTATTTTCTTGTTCTGGTAAACCATTACAGCCATCAGACTTCAGATCCCCCTACAGACAGATCAGGTCCAGATCTACAGCAGTGCAAACGCATGCATTGCACTCTCAGCTTGATTTCATGCACCCACTGTTGAGCTTTGTAGAAACTGGAGTCAAGCACTCTATAGTCATTTGATGAAGGCTATAAATAAGTTATCCATAATTACCAAAACACAAATGCATCTGAAATGCCTGAAACCTTTCTGACACCTCTGCAACAAGAGTTGATTATTGTTATGATGTTGTGTTAATGAGCAGGCCAATCACTCCATTAGTAAAGACATGGCTGGTAAAAAGCCAGAGCCGTTCTACGCTGTGCCTCCCAGAGGAAATATTCACATGCAGATGACATGAAAAAAGCATTGTGTGTTTGTGTTTTATGCCAAGTTTTATTTCAAAGCTGTTCTGACACATTAGTCTGCCTATTAGTTTTGGATTTAGAGGTCTCTGCTCATTCAAACAAGCAGAAGCCTAACTGCTCTAAAGCGGTTGCCAAACAAACAGGGAAGCCCAGCTACATAAATAGACCACAAAACAGCAGAAATGTTCAAGACTGGTCCACCACACCAGATCTCAACTTATCATGTTCAATAGAACTCACCACACAAGCCATACCTCAAGACCTCCAACCACTTAGTAGTGTAGTTTAGACCACTATAGGCGATTCTGAGTCAAGCTCGAGGCCTGGACATATTGAGTCATAGACCAAGAGTGGAATGGCCGAGACAAGACTGAGACCAGATTAAAAATAGAATGCTTTAGTGAACATAAGGAAACACAAGGGAGGTCCAGGATTCTGCTGCAAGTAAAATCTGTGCTATGCCAGATGCTTATACTATTATAAGCACAATCATAGCAAATATCATCATCATCATCATCATCATCATCACTTTTATTTCTATTGTGCTTTGCCTATGTTGAAGGACGCTTTCCACCTTAAACAAGTTAGAGAACTTCTGAATGTTAATCTCTCCACACTTTACAGTCATTGAACAGCGAGTTTCAGACCTAGAGGATGGCAGTAGAGCTTTGATTTAAGAGTTTGAGACTGTCTTCACCGATCGCTGGATCATGTCAAAGACCTTGAAAACAGGAGCCGGCGGCAAATATTAGCCCTGCAGTTGTCCTGTAAATCGGTCGCTGAAGTTTGGAGCATGATGATAAAAGGTGGCCAGTGCCGAGTACTGAACCCAGGGCAGTGCTGCGCCAGTGTAAGGTGAATATCTGGGAAGCAGCGAGAGCCAAAGGGACAATTAGTGTCAATTTTTTCAGGCCTTTTCAGTCAGTGTGCGGAAAACTGTGGAGGTCAGGAGACGGCTGCTGAATACCACGCAGTCATTAAAATCTTTAATGCCTCCAGAGCTTTTACTATTGTGTGTACAATAAAAGAAGCTAAGGACTTTTTTTGAAAACCTTCAGCAGCGAAGTCTGTCTGGGTAAGTGACATGGGTGAGATATAATAACTGATGATTTTAGTCTTGAAAGCTATTACAGCTACCCAGGGCTTGTAAAGAACTGAGAGTTTTTTTCCTAACCTCACTAACCCATTTCATTTCACACATGGAAATGGTAACATGAGGTTGGACAGTTAAAAGAAACTGTTAAAAGAAAATGCTGTACGTGTAAAACTGGTGAGAAGTATTGGGAAGTATTGGGAAGGACACCATACGCGTGCCGTGGCATAACCTTATTTCTGAAGTTTCACTTTAGTGTTTTTTCCTCATTACCTGTTCACAAGGGGTAAGCAAGTTTTCTCTCCCTATTTTCCCCCCTTCTTATTCTTCCTCGGTCACTTAGTTCCTGTTACTGAGAAAATGGACAATTTCTATGACGTTATATTCTCAGCTGCTACATCTGTATAATCCTAAAGGCTTTTATTCCCACACTCAATAACGGGTACATTATTTTATATTATGCTTGTTATGTCACAGGGACAGTCTTTGTTTTTTTTCTGGAAAAAGGAGGAAAAGCATGACGGATAACATCAACGTTCCCACTTGGGATGTTAAGCAGATAATAGACAACAAATAACACAATTAAAAGAAAGGAAATTATCAATGTATTGAAAAAAGATAACGTCCACATAGCACTTTGTATTAGATACTCATGTTAATGACCTGGAACATGAGAACACTGATAAACAAGAAGTCTCCATTTGTTAGCAGCTTTATATATATATGTGGATAAGGAAGGCAGAGTGGAGCTGGTTTTAAACAAACACTACAGGTATATACACGCCCCAAATAAACAGGATGGACATTTCTTTGCTGATGTGTTTGGACAAATTAACATGACGAATTACAACAATATTATTCTTGGTGATGATACTTGGGAAGATTTTAGTCTTCCATTCAAGATAAACAGCCCCCAGTGATGGCACTGCCATGTAAAAGCTCCAGTGCTTTGTTGATGTATGTAGGCTCTCTAACCCGCATACCAAGACTTTTTATTCAGCCCTACAGCATCTCTAATCACACCCATCTATCCAGTGGCAGATATTGGTTCAGCTATCATATCATATGTGACGACACCTATTTTGCCTCGAGACCAGCAGGATGTTCTTTTGTATGTTGACTTAATCCATTTCGGCTGTTGGGTAAGAATCCAATGAGGAAGAATAAACTGATCCTGAAACAGTATAGCGTATATGAGAGAGTTGCAAAACAGCTTTCACTTGAGAAAGAAAATCACTAATGGACACACACACAGGACCCCCAGAGGAACCACCAGGTACTATTACCTCATTACCTCATCATTCTCATTCTCTACACAGCAGTGCTGCTGGAGTGTTTAAACAACTCAGTGTCACTACTGGACTAAGAATGGTCCATCAACCAGGACTACCCAGACAACATCGTCCTGTGAGCACTGATGAAGGACTAGAGAATGACCCACACCAACTGTGCAGCAACAGATGGGCTATCATCTCTGACTTTACACCTACACGGTGGACCAACAAGCTAGAGATGTCTATTAGAGTGGACAGCAGCACTACAGAGTTTAAAAACACCAACACAACACCACTACATCTGTGTCACTGCAGCGCTGAGAATGACCCACCACCCAAATAATACCTGCTCTGTGGTGGTCCTGTCAGGGTCCTGACCACTGAAGATCAGGGTGAAAGGGAGCTAATAGAGCTTGCAGAGAAGCAAATGGACTACAGTCTGTAACTGTTGAACTACTAAGTGCTGCTATACGGTAAGTGGGGCTGATAAAATGAACAGATATTGTAGCAGGTGGTATTAATGTTGTATTTGACACTGAAAATAGGGGCAGGGGGTGGGGGGGCATCTCTTCTTTACAGTAAGGAAAGGCACCTCATCGAGGATAATGAACAATCAGATATATGACATTTATTTAAACGCTTTTAGCAATTCATTTAAAGAACTTTCTCTTCCAAAATCTATCAACACAGCTAAAGTAACTGTCATCCATAAGGAAGCAAATGATCCCGAGCTGTGGTTCATACAGGTCTATTAGGTTCCTAAACATGGGCAACTCGATTAGACCGTGTAGTGTTGAGTGTCACCCACTGTGTTCAGCCTGTGTTTATTCAGGGTAAGAACTATTACATAAATCTGCACAAGGGTTAGGGTTAGGGTTAGCAATAACAATACTGGGTTCTGAATGTTAAACATGTGATTTATTGTGTAACTATAGAATACTTGTGCAAAAGGATACAGCATGTAGACCATACTCTGCTTAGTCCCCCAGTTATAGATGTACCCATCCCCTCTCCTCATTATTATTATGCTCAGGTTATGATCATCAGATATGAAGCCTAGCAGATCCTGGAGCTCCCCCTACCATCTGAAAAGCCACTCCAAAGTTTTGTTTTATCACTCTAATTCTTTCTGTTCAGTCTGCTGTTCTTCATTTATCTTCTTGGTATGCTTGTCTTTTTTGTGTATGCTGCTGTTAGTGAAGTTTTTTCTTCTCCTGTTATACTGGCTTTCACAGGCAGCAAAACAAAATGAACCCCTCTGTACATAAGTTAGGTCATCACACTATTTAGTTAGCTATGCTCATCTCAAACCATCTACTCATCTCAAACCATCTGTACATCTACACAACTCATATCTAATCTACTCATCTCAAACCATCTGTACATCTACACAACTCATATCTAATCTACTCATTTCAAACCATCTGTACATCTACACAACTCATATCTAATCTACTCATTTCAACCTATCTCCATATCTACACAACTCATATCTAATCTACTCATCTCAACCTATCTCTACATCTACACAACTCATATCTAATCTACTCATCTCAAACCATCTGTACATCTACACAACTCATATCTAATCTACTCATCTCAAACCATCTGTACATCTACACAACTCATATCTAATCTACTCATCTCAAACCATCTGTACATCTACACATCTCATATCTATTCTACTCATCTCAACCTATCTCCACATCTACACAACTCATATCTAATCTACTCATCTCAACCTATCTCCACATCTACACAACTCATATCTAATCTACTCATCTCAAACCATCTGTACATCTACACAACTCATATCTAATCTACTCATCTCAACCTATCTCCACATCTACACAACTCATATCTAATCTACTCATCTCAACCTATCTCCACATCTACACAACTCATATCTAATCTACTCATCTCAAACCATCTGTACATCTACACAACTCATATCTATTCTACTCATCTCAACCTATCTCCACATCTACACAACTCATATCTAATCTACTCATCTCAAACCATCTGTACATCTACACAACTCATATCTAATATACTCATCTCAAACCATCTGTACATCTACACAACTCATATCTAATCTACTCATCTCAACCTATCTCCACATCTACACAATTCATATCTAATCTACTCATCTCAAACCATCTGTACATCTACACAACTCATATCTAATCTACTCATCTCAACCTATCTCCACACCTACACAACTCATATCTAATCTACTCATCTCAAACCATCTGTACATCTACACAACTCATATCTATTCTACTCATCTCAAACCATCTGTACATCTACACAACTCATATCTATTCCACTCATCTCAAACCATCTCCAGATCTACACAACTCATATCTATTCTACTCATCTCAAACCATCTCCACATTTACACAACTCATATCTATTCTACTCATCTCAAACCATCTCCACATCTACACAACTCATATCTAATATACTCATCTCAAACCATCTCCACATCTACACAACTCATATCTATTCTACTCATCTCAAACCATCTGTACATCTACACAACTCATATCTATTCTACTCATCTCAACCTATCTCCACATCTACACAACTCATATCTAATCTACTCATCTCAAACCATCTGTACATCTACACAACTCATATCTAATCTACTCATCTCAACCTATCTCCACATCTACACAATTCATATCTAATCTACTCATCTCAAACCATCTGTACATCTACACAACTCATATCTAATCTACTCATCTCAACCTATCTCCACACCTACACAACTCATATCTAATCTACTCATCTCAAACCATCTGTACATCTACACAACTCATATCTAATCTACTCATTTCAACCTATCTCCATATCTACACAACTCATATCTAATCTACTCATCTCAACCTATCTCTACATCTACACAACTCATATCTAATCTACTCATCTCAAACCATCTGTACATCTACACAACTCATATCTAATCTACTCATCTCAAACCATCTGTACATCTACACAACTCATATCTAATCTACTCATCTCAAACCATCTGTACATCTACACATCTCATATCTATTCTACTCATCTCAACCTATCTCCACATCTACACAACTCATATCTAATCTACTCATCTCAACCTATCTCCACATCTACACAACTCATATCTAATCTACTCATCTCAAACCATCTGTACATCTACACAACTCATATCTAATCTACTCATCTCAACCTATCTCCACATCTACACAACTCATATCTAATCTACTCATCTCAAACCATCTGTACATCTACACAACTCATATCTAATCTACTCATCTCAAACCATCTGTACATCTACACAACTCATATCTAATCTACTCATCTCAACCTATCTCCACATCTACACAACTCATATCTAATCTACTCATCTCAACCTATCTCCACATCTACACAACTCATATCTAATCTACTCATCTCAAACCATCTGTACATCTACACAACTCATATCTATTCTACTCATCTCAACCTATCTCCACATCTACACAACTCATATCTAATCTACTCATCTCAAACCATCTGTACATCTACACAACTCATATCTAATATACTCATCTCAAACCATCTGTACATCTACACAACTCATATCTAATCTACTCATCTCAACCTATCTCCACATCTACACAATTCATATCTAATCTACTCATCTCAAACCATCTGTACATCTACACAACTCATATCTAATCTACTCATCTCAACCTATCTCCACACCTACACAACTCATATCTAATCTACTCATCTCAAACCATCTGTACATCTACACAACTCATATCTATTCTACTCATCTCAAACCATCTGTACATCTACACAACTCATATCTATTCCACTCATCTCAAACCATCTCCAGATCTACACAACTCATATCTATTCTACTCATCTCAAACCATCTCCACATTTACACAACTCATATCTATTCTACTCATCTCAAACCATCTACACAACTCATATCTAATATACTCATCTCAAACCATCTCCACATCTACACAACTCATATCTATTCTACTCATCTCAAACCATCTCTACATCTACACAACTCATATCTATTCTACTCATCTCACACCATCTCTACACCAGCTACTGGGTTCCAGTCACAACAGCAACATAATATAAAATACAGATGTTACTCTCTCTGAAACTTTCAGTGTAAAATCTTGATACAGTCTGTGATACTAATAAAGGTTGAACTTCTCGTCTTTTTAGTCCCTTCTATGTTAAACACTGAGCGAAGCTTATAAACTGTTTAGAGTGTAATATGGAAAATAACAACTCTGAATTAAAGTGGTCCAGGATTCTGCTTAAAATGTGGGAGGTGAAGTCGGCTTCCTATTCATCAGCTAGTTTTTTGCAACTTCAGCCTACATCTACATCTACACAGCTCATATCTAATCTACTCATCTCAAACAATCTCCACATCTACAGAACTCATATCTACACAACTCATATCTACACAACTCACATCTACATAGCTCATATCTAATCTACTCATCTCAAACCATCTCTACATCTACACAACTCATATCTAATATACTCATCTCAACCCATCTCTACATCTACACAGCTCATATCTAATCTACTCATCTCAAACAATCTCCACATCTACAGAACTCATATCTACACAACTCATATCTACACAACTCACATCTACATAGCTCATATCTAATCTACTCATCTCAAACCATCTCTACATCTACACAACTCATATCTAATCTACTCATCTCAACCCATCTCTACATCTACACAACTCATTTCTAATCATCTCATCTCCCATCTCTACATTTACACAACTCATATCTAATCTACTCATCTCCGATCTCTACATCTACACAACTCATATCTAATCTACTCATCTCAAATCATCTGTACATCTACACAACTCATATCTAATCTACTCATCTCAAATCATCTGTACATCTACACAACTCATATCTAATCTACTCATCTCAACCCATCTCTACATCTACACAACTCATATCTATTCTACTCATCTCAAATCATCTGTACATCTACACAACTCATATCTAATCTACTCATCTCAACCTATCTCCACATCTACACAACTCATATCTAATCTACTCATCTCAAACCATCTGTACATCTACACAACTCATATCTAATCTACTCATCTCAACCTATCTCCACATCTACACAACTCATATCTAATCTACTCATCTCAAACCATCTTTACATCTACACTAATCTACTCAGCTCATATCTGATTTACCCATTTCAACCCATCCCTACACCTACACAACTCACTACTCATCTCATAGCTGATCTTGTTATTCCAATCGCTGATATACTAATATATTTTTTTGGATTGATGGCAGATTTTATATCATTTATTTTTGGACGGAACGGTTAAGTGATCCCCACACATAAAATTGAAAAATAAACAAACAAACAAACGTCAACAAATATCAGTAGTGGTCTCGTTTTGCTGAATGCATTCCTTGGGGGGTAAGGACAGCACTGTGTAAAACACTCTCTGCTGGCAGAACATTATATCAAAAAGTCCAATTATTCAAATCAAGCTGCTGATAAACAAAGCCAACAAACTGTTTCAGCCACAAACACAAACACATTTTACTGCACGTTTACCTTCAACCAGCCAGAGCTAGAGGCTCAGCAGAACAATTCACATTTAGATCAGAATGCAACACCAGCATTCTCTCTCTCTCTCTCTCTCTCTCTATCTCTCTCTGTTTTATATTGCTGAGTAGGCAGGAGAGAGCAGTGCAGAAGCAGCTGAGTGAGCGTGTGGCTCTTACCCTCTCCATTATGGGCAACAATATGCTTGTACTGTAGGTCACCTGGCACTGCACACACACAGGGCAGCGGAGTCAGCGATTAGGCAGCGATCAGCTTAATATGAGCGAGCAGAACCAGTTATTTAACCACCAGCCTCAGTGGATACCCCTCTCTCTCTCTCTCTCTCTCCCCCTCTCTTTAACAGAACGCGTGCGCCCCTGCGGTGGACTCGGAGAGATAAGAAAAGAATAGACTCTATAATCCCGCCCTGTGATTCCCGCATTACAAACCACAGTTCTACAAATCAGACTCTACCCATACACACGTGCACATACGCATCCTGCCTATAGCACCACTGAATACTAACTTCACTTTAACCACTGCCTCACTCTGCAGTGAGAGGCTATAGACAGTATAATCACCTGCTAACACTGACAAGCAGCATGAGTAACACTTATTACTACTACTTGTTTTGATTGAGTACAAACTAATATATGGTATTTTTCTGCAAACTTTACTGCACAGTTTGGATTTAAGGAGTTTAAAACACTGAACAAGAAATATGCAATAAAAACACCATAACTTTTATACTGGCTGCATGTATTATTTTTCTTCCCATTTTGTTAAATTAAGCAAAGAAACAATAATTGTTTATTAGAATGTTTAGCAGCGTGTTCTCTGTAGAAGATGTGTTTACTTATTTTCTTTTAGAGAACCAACTACATCTGTTATTTAATCAGGGCTGCTATTGTAAGATCTATAAGTTGCACAGTACTGCTAGTATTGATTGGGAACAAAAGGGTCAACATTTTTAAATGGGCAACAGAAAACTGTCCCTCTCAGTAGATACAGCCAAGCAAGCTCTCCCATTTGTCAGGACTTCAGGAGCCCGAAAGCCATACACATAACACTGTGTGTACATGCATGTAATCATCTGTAATTAACGGCAGTAAACGAGCTATCTGAGCAATGTGTTTTCATGGGCTTGGGTAATCAGATAGTCAGAGTCAGGTAGTAATTATATTTCTGTTTTTCAACCAGGAAAGAGACGAGACCTAAATGTAGCATCATACTCCAACTTCGGACGAGTCACTTTAGTGAAAAATGCGAAATATTTTCTATTGTTTTCTCTATATTTTTTATTATTTTCTCTATATTTTCTATTATTTTCTCTATATTTTTTTTATTATTTTCTCTATATTTTTTATTATTTTCTCTATATTTTCTATTATTTTCTCTATATTTTCTGTTAATTTCTCTATATTTTCTATTATTTTCTCTATATTTTCTATTATTTTCTCTATATTTTCTGTTAATTTCTCTATATTTTCTCTTTTTTTTTATTTTAAGTGAGAACCTGATTACTCAGCTAAACCTCAGCTCTAGTGATCAGATAACTGCAGAAATTTGATATTAAGTGCATATAGATGCACTCATTGATCACCAACACAAATCCATGGTGATAGGCTTAGTTTTGCCAGGTTTCAACCAAATGTTAAGGTGGACACTGAAAGGTACAAACACCAGGGGTGTAGATTTGCTCTTGACACTGGCGGGGGACCAATAAATCTACCCCGCCACGCCATGCCCACCACCTGCTGTATGCTGTGCGCCAAAGATGAGCGTTACTATTAACGTTATTATGATGGACTCATTTCATTAGTGAACTAGACTTTAAGTGACATGTTTCTTTAAAAAACAGCTTTTTTTGCTGCCATCCTCACTCGCTTTTCACACCCATGTGTCACCCACGCAGCACCTGAGTCTCATAGGACTGGAAAGTTGTTTTCCTTTTAGTTTTGGCTCTGCTAACAACCAAATGTAGCTACAGACTCTCACGTGACAGCAGAGAATAGCACAGCCAATCACACTGGCCATATTTGTTACTGCGAGGTAGAACACATGATTTAACCCTTTCTGCACCTCTAGGTTAATGAGATGTTGACCAATCCGGGTCTATTTTTCAGAGGGGATCCAAATTATTGGTGGGGACAATTCAATAATCGCTGGATATTAGTGGGGACATGTCACTTGACATACACACTGTATGGACAACAGTACTGGGACACCTACACATTACACCTACAAAAGCTTTCTTGACATCCCATTTTAGATCCTTAGGTATTGATATAGAGTTGGCCACTGCTTTGTATAAACAGCTTCCACTCTTCTGAAAGCCTTCTACACATTTTTGGTGTGTCCATGTTTGCCTATTCATCCAGAACAGCATTTGTGTGTGTGTGTGTGTGTGTGAGTGTGTATACGTGTTCAAATCAGTAATGGAATGGGTCTTACAAGCTTAAAAGGTCCATGTTGAAACTAGAATGGGCCAAAAATGTTCTGACTTTTTAAAAAACACTGAAATTCCCCTTTAAATAAAAAAGCATTATTTTTAGCTGTGCAGAGAACTGAGCCTAAACCCAGCATCTCACACACTCCTGCTGAATCCTCACATTAAGCTCGACATTATCGTCTTGCCACCATTAACCACTTTAACCACTCACGTCTTAATCTCGGCCTGCATTATCATCAGGCGAGCGCGCGGCACACGCTAATCTCCCGTTTCCTCCTCCTCTTCCCGTCTCCTCACTGCTCTTATCTCCAGGGCCCGTTTATTAGCGGGGGGACCAAGGTGCCTGAAAGGCTGCTGGGGAATAAATCGATGGGCGTTTGACTGCGGATAAGGCCTGTTTACTGCCCGGGGGAAAGTGGCCGTTATATCATTAACTGGACACTGTGTTCTTGCGCTGACCTTTCGGAACAGGTCGAGACGGGTGGACGGAGACTTGGGCCTGTGTTTAATAGATGTGTTCATGTAGAAAATGGAGACGAGGGAAATTGTGTGTGTGTGTGTATGTTTGTGTGTGTGTGTGTGTGTGTGTTCAGAGAACATGCAATGGTGTGCATGTGTGTGTGTTTTCTTATATACAGGAAAATAAATGGAAAACAAGCAGGAAAATGTCAGGCCATAGCTGACGTTTTAATGGCTACATGCTGCAGCCGATACGAAACCACATATTGCTTCAGTCAACCTCTACCAGAGAGGGAGTGATAGAGAGGGAGTGATAGAGAGAGCAAGGGATGGAGGGAGAGTTGCAGGGAAAGAACATGAGGGGTGCACTTCGTGTTGGCTGGTATAATGTGTGGGTGAATCCGAATTAAATTAGCCTGAGGGGCTACTAGCAAGGTGGTCCTCTCCAAGAAGACTGAAAAATGGTTTATGTACGTGTTGATGGATTTATTTCTTTTTTCCATTCGTTTCAACTACATAACGTCCACTAACGGTTATGTAAGCACAGTTTAAGGCGATGCTAGTCCGCAGTCACTTACAGTGTTGTGCCTGTTTTTGTGACGTGGAAGTGATATTCAGAGTACAGCAGGGTTATTATCGTTAACTAAAACAAATGAGATAACGAAAACTGAAATGGAGATTTTTGTTAACTGAAATAAAAAAAACAATAATTAAAAGAAAGACGATAACTCACTGGAACTGTATTAGCCGTTTACAAACCTAACTAAAACCTACTGAAATGATTGTGTTTGTTAGTTTATTCATACGCCTTGTGGACTGATATTGAATCGATTTCTTCCACTCAAACAGTTTTACAAGCAGGCACTGTACAGCACCCTGATGCCACTTCTTGTTTACAGTCAGTTCTGCTCTCCACACTAGCCTGCAAGATGACGACAGCAAGAGTTGGGAGAAAGCAGCAGAGTCTCCATCTCAAAGTCCATTTGAGAAGCTCACACAAGAGGGCTAATTGCGAGTACTTTGACAAGCTAGCCTCTCTGAGTAGCCCTCCTGAAAGAGAAGCCACATCCCGGCCAGGTAGCCCCGGGAAGGAAACAACCATAACGGACTGCTTTCACTGGCGATTGGAAAGAGGACGCATTGGTGAACACATTTCTCAAGACTACATGACTATGTAACTGTGTTGCCTTTAAAAAGTTAAGCATTTCACTCAAACCAGAATTCAACTCCCCCTGTGCTGCAAGAGTGAATAACCTTCGTTGACTTTTTATTACACAATACTTATTCTGACCTTTTTGAATTCTGCACCTGAACCATAGCACACAGTGTAAAAAAAAATAAAACTAATATTAGAACTAATGAAAACTAAAACTAAGCAGTAAAAAAAAAATAATAATAATTAATAAAAACTAGCAAACCCACTCTAAAAACTCATTTAAACAAACTAAATTAGAGAGAAAAAAACAAAACTATAATTAAGAATCCAAAACTATTATAACCATGGCGTACAGCAGTTTCGTTTCACTTTAAAATAAGTTTTCTGAATGAGGCAGTGGTGGCCTGAAGGTTAGGGATCCGATCTTGTGACCGGAAGGGGGCCAGTTTGATCCCTGTGACCGGCAAGCCACGACTGTAGTGCCCTTGAGCAAGGCACCTAAAACCAACTGCTCCCCAGGCACCGTGAATAAGGGCTGCCCACCACTCTAGGCACGTGTGCTCACCGCCCCCCCGCTGGTGTGTATGTTTAGTAGTGTGTGTGTGTGTATATGTGGGTGTTTTACTGCACAGATGGGGTAAATGCAGAGGTCAAATTCCGCTGTGTGCAAAACACATGTGGCTGATTCTATTTCTAAGTTCTAAGAATGAGGTGTACAACCAATCAGAATGGAGGTCATTTACATGTTTGAGTCATAAAGGCAGAGGAAGAAAAAACATTGTAAAGGATAAAGAACAAGTGGGGCAAGAAAAATAGTTACTGGTGTTTGTTTAGGTTCATAGATGCCACTGACTCTCTCTGATATGGTGGAAATGTCCACTGCATTATCCAACAACTGAAAACACAATGAAAAGAAAAACTCTTTAAGCCAATTATGAAAACTGTGTGATTACATTAAAGGTGAATACGATGTCTAACCTGTTTTTCATACTTGGCTTTATTGGTATTCATACCCTCTCGCTATTAGTTTAAAGAGGACAAGAGCATTTCTGAACATCAGTTTGTGCCAGGTGTCTGTCCTTTGGGCACCAATGAGAATGTCATATGCTGACGATTCCAGTTAGAAACAGTGAAAGGAAGCTGTCAGCCATAAGAAACAGCGGGAGGAGATCGACAGCCACAAAGAAGATGGATAGAAAATGAGACCCATGAGGATGGCGTCTATGCCAGGCCTCCTGAGCCCCACCTCCTGTTCCACAGTGAGCCCATGAAACTGTGCCTGACGTTGTATGCTGGGTGCCAAAGCCTGGAAAGAGGGTGGTGATCTGGGGGCAGCTACTTCTCTCTCCCTCAATGCTGGTACACTTGTTGTCTAATAAGCCAGCTGAGGTTCATTTAGCATCTGCAATGCAGGCACCTCCTAAAGGGAGAGTAAGAAAAGGATGAGCCACAACACAGAGAGATTGAGGGAAGGACGGAGAAGTTGTGAGTTTAGCCAATAAGAGGTGGCCAACTTTTGGTTTCGGTTTAATGTATTTGTTTTGAGTAGAAGTAAGGGGATGTGTTGCGCCTACTGCTACCCAGACTCCAGCCTCAAGTATCCCCCCCCCCCGGGCCAAAACAGACCGCAGTACAGTGGTGGCAAAAACCAGGAGAAGGATGCAGAGACACTGAGAGACGTCTGCACATCAAAGGAGGAAGCCGTCCAGACCCTCATCCACCTACACCTGGCCAGCTGGCGGGAGCTGCACATTCTGATTTAGGGAGCTGAAATGCACAGGAGTCAAAAATGCAGCTGGAGGAGCGGCAGGTTGCAACCCGTCAGATGGTCGGGAACCTGCTGGCGAAGCATGACTACCCAGTGTGTGCAGGGGCAGGAGCCCTGCTCTCATCCCACATCACCCCTCCCATTCCTGCACCACAAAGCTTGGAGCCCTCCCACTCACCCCTCCCCTCCCATTCCTGTTGCAAGAAGGCCTGAAGCTCTCCCACTTTGCCCTTCATTCCCTGCACCACAATGTTGAAGGGTTGCGTCTCCTGAACCCCACGTCTAGGTCACGTGGTCCAACCCCTATCCTGGTGTAACCCCTATCCTCTTTGACAGCAGGGGTCTCTGACTTTCAAACCCTAGCCCTGTGCCCAGGTTTGTTTTTCTGCCCCTTCCTTCCTGGGCTCCACTGCTCTTCCACTGCTCAGCTTGGGTTATGCATCAGGCATCTGTCCCTTGGAAACCAATGAGAGCCGCTAGAGGCGGCAAGAAGGCTGTGCCCAAATCTCATATACTGACAACTAAGAACAGCCATGAGAGAAAGTGGTAGGTGTGGAGAACAACAGCAACCAGAACGTCTCGACTCCACGAGTTCACTACTTCATGCCTTAGTACAGGCTGCCGTGAGTACACACTGAGAGTGGCCATAGTGCATGCTAGCATAGGCTAAAGCTAGCATAGCTGCCTATACAACACACCTAAAGCTGAAACTGATGAAAAATATACTGCACCAGGAGAAGAAACCCAGACACCACCATCCTCACAGTCTACCACCTTAGATTTAACTCCTAGACGAGGATCATCTTCTCTTACGTCGAGCTGTTCTGAATCTGAAAAGACTGACAGTTTGCAGATTTTGTAAGAAAGTAGTCGTTAAAGATCTCTCCACAGCTAACCTGTTCCATCATCTCCCAACAAACCAGCACACAGAGTATGAGGAGTATGAACAGAGCATGAGGAGTATGAAGAGAGTATGAGGAGTATGAACAGAGCATGAGGAGTATGAACAGAGTATGAGGAGTATGAACAGAGTATGAAGAGTATGAGGAGTATGAAGAGAGTATGAGGGGTATGAAGAGAGTATGAGGAGTATGAAGAGAGTATGAGGGGTATGAAGAGAGTATGAGGAGTATGAAGAGAGTATGAGGAGTAAGAAGAGAGTATGAGGAGTATGAAGAGAGTATGAGGAGTATGAACAGAGCATGAGGAGTATGAACAGAGTATGAGGAGTATGAACAGAGTATGAGGAGTATGAACAGAGTATGAGGAGTATGAACAGAGTATGATGAGTATGAACAGAGCATGAGGAGTATTAACAGAGTATGAGGAGTATGAACAGAGTATGAAGAGTATGAGGAGTATGAAGAGAGTATGAGGGGTATGAACAGAGTATGAGGGGTATGAACAGAGCATGAGGAGTATGAAGAGAGTATGAGGAGTATGAAGAGAGTATGAACAGAGTATGAGGAGTATTAACAGAGCATGAGGAGTATGAACAGAGTATGAGGAGTATGAAGAGAGTATGAGGAGTATGAACAGAGCATGAGGAGTATGAACAGAGTATGAGGAGTATGAAGAGAGTATGAGGAGTATGAAGAGAGTATGAGGAGTATGAACAGAGCATGAGGAGTATGAACAGAGCATGAGGAGTATGAACAGAGCATGAGGAGTATGAACAGAGCATGAGGAGTATGAACAGAGTATGAGGAGTATTAACAGAGCATGAGGAGTATTAACAGAGCATGAGGAGTATGAACAGAGTATGAGGAGTATGAAGAGTATGAAGAGTATGAGGAGTATGAAGAGAGTATGAGGAGTATGAAGAGAGTATGAGGAGTATGAAGAGAGTATGAGGAGTATGAAGAGAGTATGAGGAGTGTAAACAGAGTATGGGGAGTATGAAGAGAGTATGAGGAGTATGAAGAGAGTATGAGGAGTATGAACAGAGTATGAGGAGTATGAACAGAGTATGAGGAGTATGAACAGAGTATGAACAGTATGAACAGAGTATGAGGAGTATGAACAGAGTATGAACAGTATGAACAGAGTATGAGGAGTATGAACAGAGTATGAACAGAGTATGAACAGAGTATGAGGAGTATGAAGAGAGTATAAGGAGTATGAACAGAGTATGAGGAGTATGAACAGAGTATGAACAGTATGAACAGAGTATGAGGAGTATGAACAGAGTATGAACAGTATGAACAGAGTATGAGGAGTATGAACAGAGTATGAACAGAGTATGAACAGAGTATGAGGAGTATGAAGAGAGTATGAGGAGTATGAACAGAGTATGAGGAGTATGAACAGAGTATGAGGAGTATAAACAGAGTATGGGGAGTATGAAGAGAGTATGAGGAGTATGAACAGAGTATGAGGAGTATGAACAGAGTATGAGGAGTGTAAACAGAGTATGGGGAGTATGAAGAGAGTATGAGGAGTATGAAGAGAGTATGAGGAGTATGAACAGAGTATGAGGAGTATGAACAGAGTATGAGGAGTATGAACAGAGTATGAGGAGTATGAACAGAGTATGAGGAGTATAAACAGAGTATGGGGAGTATTAACATAGTATAAACAAAGTATGAAGAGCTTTGGGAGTCCGATGTAAAGGACAAACCTACAACAGCTAAGCTGTCTGGCTAAACACACACTCAGCAAACTTCAGTGAGTCATTCACTGAAACAGTGTCTTCACCTGATGACGCTGTGACAACGACTAGAGGGATAGAGCAGAAGATAATAAAAGGATGTATGGATTGATATTAATATCCTTTAAGAAGTGTAAACTAGTAAAATATAAGACTTTTATAAACACATTTTAAATAATGTAAAACATTGTTTATTATTGTTATCTACAAAATTACAGAAAATATCCAAATATATTTTTTTGTATATCACACAACCCCAGAGGACGGGATGACAAAAGCTGCGAGTGGCATGAGGAAGCTGCCTGTGCCCCATCTCCCAGTCCCTGTCTCCTGTCCTGCAGTGATGCCACAAGACTAAGACTAACGTCCGATCCCGGGGGTCAAAACCTGGAACAAGGGCAGTGGCCTGGGAGATGGAGCAGTGAACTCTCTCTCTCTCAGCACTGGTACACACATTGCCTAATGAGCGTCAGCAGAGACACATTTAAAAAAAAGGCACTAGGAGGAGAGGGAGAGGGAGCAAGGGACAAGCAGCACCACAGCAAGACTAAGAAGCACTGAATGTTCATGCATTCAGCCACAGGGAGGTGGCCAACTTTTAGTTTTGGTTTACTGCATTTGAATTATGTGTGGAAATAAAGGGAAAAGCTTGCTGTGACCTAAACTCCCGCCTCAAGCTTCCTTTCCTCCCCGGGGTAGCACAGGCCGTGCTACACAGTACTCCAGAAGAGTCATTACCTTTTTAATTCAGACTTCAACTTCGCCTCTGTGAGCGGGACATCCATTAGTGTAGTCACTTTTAAATTATGAAACTCACTTCCTCCAAATGTCTGCGCTATTTCTTCTTCTAACTTCTTCCCCTCTTCTAAACACTACCCAAGGATGTAAGAGTGAGTTTGGACATTGGTTGGGAAACATACGCTACTATGAATCAAAACCCACCCATGAATAACACTTTGTTGTGTTATGGTTTCATTTCTTATTACTTTTGGCAGCATTATGTAGAAATAACAAGGAAAAGGAGTCTATGTTAGGGTTAAAGTTCTAGAGATACAAGGCCAGACTAGACTAGACTGGACCAAATGTTGTTATCATTGCAAATTTGCAGATTGCAAATTATTTTTGTCTTCTTTTGCACATCACTTTTGGTGTGTAAGAACTAGAGATGGATCGATCAGTGTTTTTGAGACTGATTTCGATCGCTGATTGCCTTTTGGCGTGATTGGCCGATAGCCGATACCGATCGAGGGCTGGGCTATATGCCACGGCAGGGCTACATGTAGTGCAAGCAAGTCATGAAACATGGTCTACACGCAATCATTAAATACTGACCCTTAATTTAAAACAAAAAAAGCTAATCAAATAAATGCTGTCAAAACTGCAGACTCTGATTATTTACAAACAACTGCAAAAACTGCAATCGTTAAATGTGGATCTTGAATTGCTGCTGCTGTTCTGTTAGTACCGGTCAGATCTGGTCTGCATTGTGTTCTGGGTTATTTGTTTTGTGCTAGCAGCGCGTGCTAGCTCTGCTGTTTGCTAATACTCACTGTATTCAGCCACGTGGGGTACTCTTAAATGCCATATCAGATTAGTAGCGTTATATGATTTTACAACTTTTACAAAACGCCCTGGATGCGTCTGTGTCACATACAGTAAACAACTGCCAGACTGACACGTTTTCTATCAGCACATGCTGTGAACACCATAAACTGTTCTCGTGAGGCCGCTGCTTTAGTCAGTCTGTGGAAAATTAAAGGGTATGTGGAATTGCAGGGAGCTGGCCGAAGGGGGTTTCACGGAGGGCTCCTGAATGAAAAGCTAGCTGGAAATACAAATTAGGCTCATTTGTTTAACATCATTGATCGGCTTTTGGGATCGACTGCATTGAAGAAATATCAGCCGATCACCAATCACATATTTTGATTAAAAATCGTCCGATACGATACATAGCCGATGGATCCTTCCATCTCTAGTAAGAACGCTAGGTCTAATATTCAGCAATTTTTCTGCATTAAAGCTCTCCACACTAGATGCAACTCTTATCTTATTTGGCTTTGAGAATTTCATTTCCTTCTATCAGTAAATGGTTTCCACTGTGGAAAAAAAAATCTTCTCATTTCAGGTACTGAAACTTAATAAACACTTTCACACACAGCTCAAATCTACATAACACAGTCTTCAAGTGTAAATAAGATCTCATTTGCTCCTCGAGTAATGGGCCACCAGTGACATGGTGCAGCATTTCCACTTCGTCCAGCAGATTTGTCCAGCAGAGCGGACAAACGCTAACACTGGGCTACAGTCCATTCCAGAAAAGCGACAGGGTGAAGCGTGAACTGCTTTATCACTTATTCAGAAGGTGAAGATCTGCCTATCCACACCATCTAGTCTTATTTTTATTCTATTCTAAGTTCTCTTTGCTGAAGCACAGCTGCTCCGTCATCTCGGTTGTCGCCATGCCAAGCAGACGCAACTGTATTTTTTTGTTCACAGAGCGTTTTACCCCAGATTTGGATGTAAAAACCTTCAAATTAAAGCTGAAAGTCATTCATATTTAATTTCCACTCTAGCATGCTGTGGTAGACCAAATGCTCAAATATTTATGGACTTGACTGTGTGTGGAAATATCATAGTATTAAATTCTATTAATGCAGCTCAACACAAATCAAAATGAGAAAAAAACACACACAATAGACTAGTGGTCTGGATTGAAGGATAAAATGTAAATGAGGGGCCGCATGAAGCTGTCTTGTGGGCCAGATGTGGCCTGTGGGCTGGTAGCTAGTGACCTCTGCATTAGAGTGTGAGCCAAAGCGGGCGCTGAGGAACCGAGGATTTGCTAGCTTCCCTCTGTGCTGTCTGAATGGATCCAGCCTTGATCTCTTATCTCCAGAACAGATCAGAGAAGAAAAGAATTTTCTGTAGGGAACATTGCTCTCATATCAACACAGACACGAGATAATCTCCCACTCTGTGTGTGTGTGTGTGAAATGTCTCTAAATGCTGAATGTTGGCAGAATAGTAACTCTGACCTTCTGATTTAAAAAAGAAGTTATTTAGGCATAGAAAGAAAAAGGTGTTTACTTTGTTTTCCATGGTAAATGAACAAATCGGGGTATGTTAATTAGTTCTGGAAATTAAATATACCAAAAGAAATACGATAAAAAAGAAATCTCTACATTTGACTTAGCTTTTTTGTCAGACTCGTCAATACGAGCGTGACTCCTAGAATCAATAATTAGCCCTACGGGACCAATCAGGTGCTTAAGTATTGACAGAACAGCCATTCAGAGTTGCCTGGTCAATGGTTATACACCGGCAACTGGCCTTGGGTTTACTTTTGACCAATTAAGTCTCTCTCTTTGCCACCGCTGACCAATAGAGTGGTAAAGAAAGAATGGGGCAGACCTTTTAGAGCATGCTGAGTTAACTCTTTTAACTGTAACAGTTCTACACTTCAACCGTTCACTTTTATAAACTTGTGCTCCATTCGCAATGCAACGGTGAGGTCCTGGATAGCTATTCAGTAAGACTGGACACTTTGGGAAAGTGCAAATGCAATGTAGCATAAAAGTTTTGTTCCTCAATAGAACTGTACTTCAAACTAAGTTGGAAGCACACTGGAATATCATGGTATACTACAGCATTTACATATGCCTTCACATTAACTAAACAGACGTCCACATGCTATTGTATTTAAAGCTCTACATGGTATGAATACTGTATAAACATGCATAAAAATAATTATGATGACAGTAATTGTAAAATAATAACTAGCTGTGACTTACATATGTTACAATGAGCATACATCAATACAATTATTAGTGACAACCTATTTATCAACATTACACCACTGGCTTTGTTTGGGGGATGTCCCAGCTGCCATGATGCTTCACCATTTAGGCTACCAATGAATAATACTTGGAACTAAAGTATTAGTACTAGGCTTTACCTACTCATTACTGTCACAGTTACTAAATAAATAAACAAAACTATGCATGTAGATGACAAAAAAAATCCTTACTACTTGTTAATTTCCCCACTAAAATTAAACTAGATGTGGAACCAGGCTAGAAAATTGATTGGTCAGTCATGGCTCAGTGTTTGCGTGATTGTGACCCATTTGGTACATTAAGGTTGATGGTCTGCCTCAGCTTTCCCCTTAGTGCTTTTCAGCTTTCCATTCAGTGCTTTTCTTGTTTCTCCTGACTCTCCTGACCTGAATGAACAGAGTTTTAACCCGTGTATGGTGTTCATGTTTTAGTTACTCAGCCACATGATTTGTTTTTTAAATTAATGCAGCCCATAACAATTTACAGACAAATACCAGATACTTACTTTATCCCATTTACAGGCAATGAAGAAGACATATGGTTAATATTATATATTATTTACCTCTGCTAGATCATATTAAACAATAGTGTTAAATAGTGTCTATGATAAAACGCTATAAAAGGACAAATCAATGTCTAAGTATGGGTGGAAAAACATTTCATTTGAACATATCTAGATTGTAACAATGTTAAGAAATGTTGAGGGCTCCAGCATTGTCATTACAATGGCTGCAGAGTTTCCTTTTAACCAATTAAGTCTCTTAAGAATAGGGCAGACCTTTTAGAGCATGCTGAGTTAACTTGTTTAACTGGAAGGAACAGTTCTACACTTCAATCGTTCACTTTTATAACCTTGTACTCCATACGCAATGCAACGGTGAGGTCCTGGATAACTATTCAGTAAGACTGGACACTTTACCTGGTACCTGGTCATAGTAGTAGGAAGGGGACATCTGTACAGGAGATGGTTAATATTTACCATTTACCTCTGTTAGATCTTATTAAATAATAGTACTAAATAGTGTTTCTGATAAAATGTCTGTATCTACATACAGGAAAAACATTTAATCTGAACAAATCTAAATGAAACAATGTTAAGAGATGTTGAGGGCACCAGCATCTTCATTCTGATGGCTGTGGAAACTATGGTATTTGAGGTATCACCAATGCCTTGCCCAGCTCATTGAGAAAGATCTGCTTCCTCTGGAGCTTTACCATGCCCTACCATGCCCTAGGTCCTGCTTCTGTAACTGTAGCCTCCTAGTCCTCCTAGGTACCGTGCTCATGAGTGCTGCATTTTTTAGAGTGGTTGCCACAACAGTGTGAAAATGTTGAAACCTTGTGTGTGAATAGTAGGAGCAGGAAAAATGTCTCTCACCTACAGGCCATGCGAGGAGAGGACAGAGCGAGGTGGACACAGCACCTCCACACCTTTATTACTCATGGGTCCAGTGGACCCTTAAACGTGTGTAATATAAATGTGTAGGGGGCTGTACAGTGTGCGGTCATTAAAATCGTGCTATTTCATTTGTTCTTCACAGAAAACGAGTCAAGGCCAAGATGAGGTCGAGTCTGAGGTTAACCTAATATGATTTCATTATATTTCATTTCTTTTGGTAAACATTGAAAATGGGTCCCAGAGATTTTAACACCACACAAGGGTTAAAATAAAAGACAAATATTTTCTGCTTTCTGAATTTGATCTGATCAATTTGAGTTGAGTTGATCAATATTCTTTTGTTTTCTTACAAAAACAGAAAAAAGGTAACACTTTACAATAAGAGTACACATAATGATAATTAAAAGAGTAATAAGCAATACTAAGTGGTTTAGTGATTAATTAATCTCATTATTTGAGATTATTTAAGATTTGTAGTTCACTAATGTTTTAAATAATGTGACTGAACTGATAGTTGGGAAGTAAGAACTAAGCCTTGATGAAGCTTTTATTGAAGTTTATAATAATGTCTAATAAAGGCTTTATGAATACCTTGTTAAATCATTCACCAAAAATGACCAGAAATGTTCTCATGTGAATATTTTGTAATTGTTTACATATTAATTAAGGTAAGAACTGAAACACCTGATAAAGACTATCAGATGAATAATTCAGCGGCTGCTCCTGGAGGACTCCCGTCCTGCATATTCAGGTGTTTCATTGTTCCAACTAATCAGCGCCCAGTTTCCCCAAAGATCACAGAGTTGAGATTATATTAACTGGTAGGGAGAGAACACAGTGTAATACTTGCTCTGCTATTTTACAGTCATCCATGTGCTGATGCTTATATTTTCAGTTTCTTCATTTCTTATATTATATTATATTATATTATATTAAAGATTTTTAATGTACTACTTAAGGACCATAATCAATTATTTAATGTTCTATGTGATCCTCATTGTAAACTTGTCTGCACATCTTAAAGAGCTGCTACAATGTTACCTACCATTTCATAATAGTATATACCTTAGTTTTTACTGACCCAGTAGTTGCATCACATTAATAAACTACTTAATAATAGTTAAACTAACATGCTTGTTATCACTACTCTAATATTTTTTTTATAAGTTATGTATTGCTTAATTATTTATTTCTTGTAGGTACCATTAATAGATGTACTTTTACTGTACATCTTATTGTATTATTGAATAAATTAATGAATCAATAATACAAGACCCTAATTACAAACTTCTAAACAATGTTTTTAAACTTTCCAAAACTGATTTCAGCCTCATTCACTAAATAAAAAAACATGTACACCATGTAACCCATGTATTTCATGAGGATTCTGACATTCACCTTTGCAATAACTAAAAAATAAATAATCTACAAGGAATAAACTGGTAAACGAGGCTTAATGACTCCAAACCTAAAAACACTACAAACTTTTGAACAGTGACTGCCAACCTTTCAAACTTATTTAAAACTTTTGAACAACTGTTCCTTTTCCTACAAACCTCTGAACAATAATTCTGTACTTTTTTTGTATGGCGCTTTCAAACTTGGAACGTTGAGTTCAAATAATTAAATAGGTGTGTCTAAACCTTTGAATCCTGATTCTAGCTTTTTTTCTAGAACAACTATGACAATAAACTAAAACCTCTGAACAACGATTCCACATGTTTGAAGAGTCTGAAGAGTGATTCTGCACTGCTAAAGGGTATTTGTAGATTAGAATTTAGAACTTTGCTTATTAAATATCTGTACATAAACGTTAAGAACTTTGTTTAGCTTATCTTACACGGTGCCTATGTAGATGTGGTGTTTTGTTACAGCATTTATGATTTATGATATCCATGATATCTTACAAATACATCTTTCTATCTGTCTAGGAAGCTACTCTGAGTCTGTACGGCTTGTTTTTCAAAGTGCAGCCTTGGCTATATTTGGTTGGATGTCATAGCACTTACTGCCAGTTTGTTCTTTTCCACTGTAAAGATAAATTGCTGCTCCTATGTGACTGTCAGCTAAAAGTTGAGCTGTTACTTTATGAATACTCCAGAAAGGCATGTTCCACTGTTCCTATTTTTGGATGTTGCTGACATACATTGCTTATGTAGATTGCATTGTTGTGTTCTCGTGACGCTGTCTCTTGAGGCTGACGTCACGCACCTCAGGAGAAGAGTAAATCTAGGCCGAGCCCGTCCCGGCACTCCGCTGCCTCACTAGTCTAATGAGAGCAGATATATGGACTTCATTAGGACTTCATTGAAGTTGCACTTGCGACTGAAGTAGTTTTCTGAAGCGCTTTTTAAACGCTATTTATTTATTGTTTTGTGTGTGTGTGTGTGCATGTTTGAGGGCTTTCCCCAATTTTTTGCCTGTTCATCATGCTGTGCTTCATGCATTCGTTGTTATCCCACCGCAGAACCACTCGCGTATTCCTCATTACGTCCCTGTTGCACACTGTATGTCACACCTCTTCAGTTGATTGCGCTTCAACATTGATTGTAATGATGAAACGAAGCACCGCAAATGCATATTTTATAAGCACATTAAATCACGGTGCCTATCTCTTTCTCTCTCACATTGATTTCTGGTAAAATATAGCACATGAATATATTAATGAACTAAAGGCCATATTATTATAGTCTTTTATCTTTTTAATGTGATTTAGTTTCATATCTGACGGTTTTATCCGCATCTCAGTCTCACGGCTGATCATTAAGAAGCTATTTCCCTCTCACACGCCTCTCTTCATGTCTCTCTTTCATTTCATTGTTATCCTTTTATTGCTCTCAATCACTCTCTGCTACGGAGGTGGATATCCACTCCATATACAAGAGCTGCAAAAACAGAGAAGCTGTTAAAAGTGGGTCTGAAATGACCTTTTGGGTCTTGCCGCAGGCCTCCTGGACCCCCATCTGGCGTGTACGTGTGTAACAAAGTGTGCATTTCTATCTGAAGCAATATGTAAATTTAGAACATTGTCGCTGTCCAAAGAAAACCATGCATCTCTATTTTTGTCGATGTTTAGTTTTCTGCATCGTAGTAACGCAGCAGCTGCTGTTTACATTGTGTAAAAATTTGATGATGAATGGACCAATACAAACCTTTGAAAATTCCTTTAAAAAAAATCTGGTTCCATTGACTTACATTAAAAGTAAAGACAGTTTTTGGTCTCTTGCCTGTAAAGTTTCTATTTTGGAGATACTTTTCAACAATATGCTAGTAACTCATGTGGTGGGCACTGAGGCGCCTCTATACAAAGACAGATGTAGGCTTTGCCATGTTAAGTCATAAAAGCCTGGATGATCATCTTTGTCTGAGAACTTCATGTCTGTTTTTCTTAAAACAAAGCTGAATCATGGACGCTTCAGACCACAGCACTCCTTTCCACTGTGTTTTAGACCATCTGAGATGAACTCAGGCCCAGACGCCTGTATAGAATTGATGTAAAGGTTTTCTATTTCAGCAACAGAGCTGTTGTAGTTTTGATGCTGTGGCAGACTTTGTCAAGTGAAAATGGTTTTCGGAAGTGCCTCCGAGTTCATGTGGCCGTATTTAACACGGCAGGGTTTCTCATGCAGTGCCATCGGAGGGCTTGAAGGTCGTACGTATTCAGCATTGGTTTCCGGCCCCACAGACTGAGATTTCTCTGGATTCTGTGAATCTTTTCAACAATATTATGTAAAGTCGACGTGAAAGGCCTGCATTCTTTGCAGTCTTGCGTTTGGAAATGTTCTTTTTGAATTGCTTGACTGTCACAAAGTTTGGTAAGTAATGTGCTTGCAATGACTGAGCCTTTGGCGGACACTCCAATTATGACCGCTCACCCGTTACCAGTTCTTCTGCTTTTTGTAGAATGTTTTGAAATTATGTAACTGGAATATTCTACAAACTTCTTCTATATTCTATAAACTTCACTCTTATTTTTCGTCTGTCTTTACTCTTTTTGGAGTGTGTTGCAGCATCAAATTCAAAATCGGGTCAAAAGGTTCAAGAGATCAAAACATGAATCCACTGTCACACAGGTTTTGAAGGCTTAACCAATAAGGGCGTACTCACGCTAGGCTCTGTGATCGGGGCCCGGGCATGGTTCCCTGCCGAAGAAGGGTTCGTTTGACTAGTGTGATCGCTCTAAGTGGGCAGTGGGCAGTCGTGGCCTGAAGGTTAGGGACCCGGTCTTGTGACCGGAAGGTCGCCGGTTCGATCCCCCAGGCCACAACTGAGGTGCCCTTGGGCAAGTGGTGGATAGGGCTGCCCACTGCTCCGGGCACATGTGCTCACTGCCCCCTAGTGTGTGTATATGTGGGTGTTTCATTGCACAGATGGGTTTAATGTGAAGGTCAAATTTCGCTGTGTACAAAAAAACATATGTGAAACATAGTTCTCTGGGACAGTTAACCGGGCATGGTTCAGAGCTTGAAGAGGTGGGCCAGGGCACAATTCGCTTGGACTCGGGCTCGGTTCGCTTCTAGTGTGAGCGCTATCCATGCCCAGCCCAGCACGGAACAAGCAAACTGGTGTGAGTACGCTCTAAGAGAGCTTGCTTGGCTGTGTCTACCTAGCAACCAATCCAGGTTGGACAATTTCTTTAGTCGGTTTAAGACTTTAACCTATAAATTTTCATATCTTGAAAACTGTGGAATAAGAACTTTGCTAGAGTACTTGCTGAGTATAAGCACACAAAACCTTATGATCATATATAAAAAATGCACAAAAATTCAAATAAAATAAATGTTTTTAGCCTAGAAGGCCCCCAGGCTTCCCCCTGTTAGTAGTATTATTACTTTCAGATCCTCGCTTCCTTTAAACCCCAGCAACTCGAAACTTTCCTACTTACTCGATAATTGAATTCTCCTCCTCGTGACTGCTTCACTTGTTATTGTGTGCGCTGCTACTGTAGAACGTCCTTGGATATTAGAGAGCTTCTATATAAAGTACACATCTGTTTAATTGCCTAGCGCAGATGAACTGAAGCGACTTTCCACTTTTAAAACGTTCATGTTTATCAAATGAAAGCAAGAGAAGAGCGGAGAGGACAGGAAGCGCGGGGCCGAGGAGGTGAAGAGGGGGAGATGGGAAATGTCAGAGAGGAGAAAAGGAGGGTGGAGAGCAGAGATGGAGAGAGTGAGAGAGAGGAGGAGACACTGACAGCAAAAGATAGATGGAAGTCTGTATCCAAGGCTGAGAGGATGATACCAGACTGTAAATTGGGCACCTGGGTCTCATACTGCCTTTGGTCTCAACACACACGCACGCCACACTGCCAGAAACCCAATATGTCTCCACACAGAGGGTTTCGCGCCAGACAGGGTCCCACTCAGGAAATATTTACTCTAGAACAGAGCTAATCTGGTCTTTTAATACACTCGTCTTTTTAAGGGGTTTATAAACAGACCATCACCTTTTAAATGAAAGATTTCATAAGTAGTATATAAATACTGAACAAGTTAAAGGTTCTATTCATTAAAGCAAACGTTTGGACAGATGTACTGAATCTATACTGTATATAAGTATATAAGAATTCTCTGTTTCCTTGATATCACAAGAGCCAACTCATTTACATATTCAGCCTACAGCAAACCCGCCCACTCATATTGAAGTATCTAAGGTGAATTTCAGCTCTGAGTGCTTTTAGAAGGAGGTAAAATACAGGACAGCCAATCAGAACAAAGATAATTTAGCTGCTCAAAGACACCGTAAGAAAATGGACAGTAAAATTCACTGGACAGCGATTGAGGTGTGTCTGATTATCAAAGTTGTGAAATGTTTACACCACAGCCATCACTTTTCTGGTATGTGCAAATCAGCCCCAAATACTGAATATTCCTATTCTTCTATTCTTGATTATTGATAATCAGCATCAGAATCAACCCTGATAAATAAATACAACAAAAAATATCAGTCGACCTCATCATTAGTTTATTTAAATCCTGGTATGAAGCTATTTATACACTATAGTAGTTCCTTGAAAATGTTTTTTGTACTTACTGATACATTTATGGTGGTTATTAGACAAATCATAAAACCCTGAAAAATTCCCAGTACATACTGATTCATTCATAGTAGCTGAATAATATATAGTAATTACTAAATAACTAAAAAAGCAATTACTGCGTGATTTATAATAATTACTATATCATTTAGAGAACTAACTAAATCATTTCCAGTACTAACTAGTTATTCATAGTAGTTACAGAAAAATTCTACATAGTACCTGATAAATTCATATAGTTATTACTAAACAATTTATCATTTATAGAACTTACTGAATAATATATAATAGTTAGTAAATAATTTATAGCAATTACTGAGTAACAATAATAATAATAATAATAATAATAATAATAATAATAATAATAATTAATATATAATTTAGATAATTAAATCTGAATCATTTTAAGTACTTACTATAAAGCTAAGTAATTGATTATTTTATAGTAGTTGTTGTAGTTACTGAACAATTCATAGTAATTACTGAGTTACTTACAACAATTATTACAACATTCACAGAACTTACTGAATAATATATAGTAGTTACTAAATAAGTCATAGAGGTTATTAAAAAGTCATAGTACTTGCTAAATAATTTATAATATTTACTGCATGATTTGCAGTTATTACTGAATAATTCAGAATACTGACTAAATGATTTGCAGTAAATTTATATAAGCTTATATAAGAAGTTGAATAATTTATTGTAGTTTTTGTAAAAGTCGTGATAGTTACATAATAACTTCTAGCAGTTACAGAAGAATTCATTTTAGTTACTGGATAATAACCCTAAAAAGGAACCACTGCCTTGCGTACATGCACACATAGCAAGGGCCTTACACACACACACACACACACACACACACACACACACACACACACACACACACACGTACGCAAGGCAGTGGTTCCTTTCAGTGCAGTTCACTGAGTCCATCTGCAGCATTCTGAGATATTTTTAAGGCGTGTACAGAAGAACTCAGCCACAGAGGCAGCTTCTTTATTACACAGCTTTTAGACTCGTCTCCAGGACCTTGAGTAGAGACCACACAAAGAACATCTTATCAATGCTAAAGAGCTTCAAAGCTATTAAACATCACCCACTGACGCTCACACACTCGCTCACACACTCACTCACACACTTACTCACACTCGCTCACACACTCACTCACTTACACACTCACTCACACACTCACTCGCTCACACATTCACTCACTTACACACTCACTCACACACTCACTCACTTACACACTCACTCACTCGCTCACACATTCACTCACTCACTTACACACTCACTCACACACTTACTCACACTCGCTCACACACTCGCTCACTTACACACTCACTCACTTACACACACACTCACTCGCACACTCACTCACACACTCACTCACACTCGCTCACACACTCGCTCACTTACACACTCACTCACACACTCACTCACACACTTACTCACTTACACACTCACTCACTCGCTCACACATTCACTCACTCACTTACACACTCACTCACTTACACACTCACTCACTTACTCACACTCGCTCACTTACACACTCACTCACTTACACACACACTCACTCGCTCACACACTTACACACTCACTCACACTTACTCACACTCGCTCACACACTCGCTCACTTACACACTCACTCACTCACTTACACACGCACTCACTTACACACGCACTCGCTCACACATTCACTCACTCGCTCACACATTCACTCACTCACTTACACACTCACTCACACACTTACTCACACTCGCTCACACACTCGCTCACTTACACACTCACTCACTTACACACACACTCACTCGCACACTCACTCACACACTCACTCACACTCGCTCACACACTCGCTCACACACTCACTGACACACTCACTCACACACTCACTCACTTACACACTCACTCACTCGCTCACACATTCACTCACTCACTTACACACTCACTCACTTACACACTCACTCACACACTTACTCACACTCGCTCACTTACACACTCACTCACTTACACACACACTCACTCGCTCACACACTCACTCACTTACACACTCACTCACACTTACTCACACACTCGCTCACTTACACACTCACTCACTTACACACACACTCACTCGCTCACACACTCACTCACTTACACACTCACTCACACATTCACTCACTCGCTCACACATTCACTCACTCACTTACACACTCACTCACACACTTACTCACACTCGCTCACACACTCGCTCACTTACACACTCACTCACTTACACACACACTCACTCGCACACTCACTCACACACTCACTCACACTCGCTCACACACTCGCTCACACACTCACTCACACACTCACTCACACACTCACTCACTTACACACTCACTCACTCGCTCACACATTCACTCACTCACTTACACACTCACTCACTTACACACTCACTCACACACTTACTCACACTCGCTCACTTACACACTCACTTACACACACACTCACTCGCTCACACACTCACTCACTTACACACTCACTCACACTTACTCACACACTCGCTCACTTACACACTCACTCACTCACTCGCTCACACATTCACTCACTTACACACGCACTCACTTACACACGCACTCGCTCACACATTCACTCACTCACTTACACACTCACTCACTCGCTTACACACTCACTCACTCGCTTACACACTCACTCACACACTCGCTCACTTACACACTCACTTACACACTCACTCGCTCACACACTCGTTCACTCACACACTTACTCACACTCGCTCACACACTCGCTCACTTACACACTCACTCACTCACACACTCACTTACACACACACTCACTCACTCACACACTTGCTCACACAGTCACACACACACTTACACACTGACACTTTCTCATACACTCACACACTTGCGCACACACTCACACTTTCTCACACACTCGCTCACTCACTCACACTGTTTCAAACACTCGCTCACACACTCGCTCACTCGCTTACACACTCACACTTTCTCACACACTCGCTCTCACACTCACACTTTCTCACACACTCACTCACATACTCGCTTACACACTCACTCACACTTTCTCACTCACACACGCACTCACTCATACTTGCTCACTCACTCACACTAGCTCACTCACTCACTCACACAGGCACGGAGGCAGGGAGGGTGGGTTGGTAAGCTAGTGAGTGTTAAAAGCTGAATGCCGTGTGTGTGTGTGTGTGTGTGTGTGTGTGTGTGTGTGTGTGTGTGTGTGTGTGTGTGTGAGTGAGAGAGAGAGAGAGAGAGAGAGAGAGAGAGAGAGAGAGAGAGAGAGAGAGAGAGAGATAGTGGCAGATGAGTCCTGTCTGTGCCTGTAAATGTATGTTGTTCCACTTCCTTGCTTTTGACTGTGTTTCCAAGGAAACGGACTTCTGCCAGAATCAACAGGCACACTGATGAATTACTGAGGCCAAACTAAGCTGGGTCTGACTGACTGGTGGTTTTGTAATGAGCTGTATTTTGCATCACGCTTGCAAGGCTGAGATACCCAAATGAACTCTGTCGGACATCATCTTTTCCACTGATGTACGAAACACAACCAAACCCTTTAAGCAATTATCAGTCAGCACTAAACCTGCGTGAGACCGCGCGCATGTGCGCCTCACCTGGTGTCCTGCCAGAGAAGAATTGGCCTGCCATAGCCGAGCACAGCGCAGCAGCATGAACACACATCAGCATTCATCTGCAGCTAATGAGGGGATTTACAGGGTCTAAACACACACAAATACACTCTAAACTACGACGCAAAACTCAAATCAAAACCTGAATCAGGGAAACAGGTTCAGAGAACGCATCCTGATAAATCCCACGTTGCGAGTCAGCGTCAAATTAAAGGGATTATACATTAAACAGTCCAAACAGATTATGCGTCCATCTCAAAACCCAGTGAGTGTCTACACAGACAGCATTTTACATCACAGCATGCGGCTCCTAACTCCTAGGCTGTCCCAATTCTCAGACACCTTAAATACACTGTCTACTAAGGTACCTTCCTTTGGCTCAATTGTAAGGAGGCATTAAAATGGTTCCTCAGCCACTAAGACAATTCTATGATGATGCAACGCAAGTAAAGCTTTTTCCAACATGACGGACGCAAGCAGCAAGTGGAGCTACGAGCAACTTTGTCATTTGTAAATGCTCGTCTTCTTAAACGGACTTGTCTGACTGCAGCATGTCAAAATCCATGTCTATTACACTCCTTCAGAGTAGAAATGGGGAGTGGATTGGATTTATGGCAGGCAGTGAAACTATAAAGTAAATAACTAAGAGTCTTTTAAAAAATATAGCATCGCTACTTCTAATATTTTCATATAAACAGACTCAACAAACAACAAAACCAACCATAAAGGCTTTTGTGCTTTAGATAGCTCACATTAGCTACACTTTTAGTGAACTGCAGACGTAATGGATTGTTCACAGAGACCTAATGACCACGACAACACAAATAGTCAACTACTGATACCTAATCTTATACAGTGAGGAAAATAAGTATTTGAACACCCTGTGACTTTGCAGGTCCTCTCACTTAGAAATCATGGAGGGGTCTGAAATTTTCATCTTAGGTGCATGTCCACTGTGAGAGACATAATCTAAAAAAAAAAAATCTGGAAATCACAATGTATGATTTTTAAATAATTTTATTGGTGTGTTATTGCTGCTAATAAGTATTTGAACACCTGCCAATCAGCAAAAATTCTGGCCCTCAAAGACCCCCTGTTAGTCCGCCACTAAAAAGTCCACCTTCACTCCACGTATTATTCTATTCTATTATTCTTATTCACAATCAGTAAGACATGAAACAGGACAACTGCACTGTATTAAGGAGAGGACGACCAGGGCCATGTATTGCAAGATTTTGGGGAACAACCTCCCTCCCTCAGTTAGAGCACTGAAGATGGGTCATGGCTGGGTCTTTCAACATGACAATGACCCAAAGCACACAACCAGGAGAACCAAGAAGTGTCTCTGTAAGAAGTATATCAAGGTTCTGGAGTGGCCTAGCCAGTCTCCAGACATAAACCCTATAGAAAATCATTGGAGGAAGCTCAAACTCCGTGTTTCTCAGCGACAGCCCAAAAACCTGGCTGATCTGGAGAAGATCTGTGTGAAGAAATGGGCCAAAATCCCTGCTGCAGTGCAAACCTGGTGAAAAATTACAGGAAATGTTTGATCTCTGTAATTGCAAACAAAGGCTACTGTACCAAATATTAACATTGATTTACACAGATGTTTAAATACTTATTTGCAGCAGTAACACACAAATACATGATTTAAAAAAATCATACATTGTGATTACCAGATTATTATTTTTTTATTTTGTCTCTCAAAGTGGACATGCACCTAAGTTGAAAATTTCAGACCCCTCCAAAATGTCTAAGTGGGAGAACATGCAAAGTTACAGGGTGTTCAAATACTTATTTTCCTCACTGTATATATACATACAAGCTAAAAGATTATATATTATATATATACATACGAGCTAAAAGATTATATATTATATATATATACATACAAGCTAAAAGATCTAACTCTAAAACGGGATTTTATTATTCAGTCAACAAAGATTTATAATCAATGCAGAATATACACTGATTAAACTGTCTGACTAACATTACACTCTTGTGAATGGTTAAGTTATTAAAGCTGGTTTGCCCCCTGGCTGCACACGCTCCCAGTAATGTTTTTAAATAGGAAACCTGTCTCCAGTAGTTGAAACAGTATTTATGTCCTGTACAGCGTTAGTTACTCTCCACTGTACATTAATAGTTAAACTTCCTTGGTGTTCAGCTCACTGATGAGCTCACCTGAACCTCTAAAACCACCTGCCTAGCCAAGAAGGCCCCCCATCACCATCATCAATCGTCACCACATTCTGTAGGGGAACAGTAAAGAGCATCCTAACCAACTGACTCACTGTCTGGTACAGGAACTGCAGCATCTCGCTCTGCAGCGGAATGTAAAGACAGCTGAGAAGATCATCGTGGATGTCTTTACCTGCTATTGACATCTCCTACTGAAGGCCACAAGCATTGAGAGTGAAGAGTCCATGACAGGTGGGAGGGGCCCCTTCCAATGCTGGTGTTGAGGCCCATCTGGCAGAAGTGTACTGGAAGTGTTCGTTTCATCAGATTCCACAACAGTTTCCTCCCAGAGGCGGTCAGATTACTGAACACAATAATGCCCCTCAACACACACCTGGACTAATCTAGACCCTAGAGCATAGACTGATCACACACCTTTACTATCACTGCACACCTGTGCTTCTCAGCTATTCAAATCTGCTAACGAGACTCAACCTTTTAGTATAATTAAAAAATTAAATCATTTTAAGTTCCTTAATCGTGTATGTTAGGTAGTCGTGTGGGATGTGCTACTGTTGTGTGAAGTATGTATTCTGCTTTATTGAGGCAAGATAATAAAGACCACTTGACTTTAAACATGTGTTATTATTGCTATTATCATCATTATTGTTAATAGTATAATTATTATAATTCATGTAAGAAGAAGAAGTAGAAGCAAGTCTCTTTTCTTCTCTCTCTTTCTCTCTCATTAACACTGGCCAAGTCCCATGTTTGTTTGCCTGCTGGCCTCATTGCCCTGAGCACCCATGGCTGATTAAACTCTTTTTCGGCCTTTCTCTCTCCCTGTAGATTCAGAGAAGCCTAATGACCCAGCACTGAGGGAGAGGGGCTCGCCACAGTCAGCTGATCTATCTGATCTCGCCCTGAGTGATGGATGCCTCCTTCAGCTTTACCAAATTACCCTGAACATCCCCACAAAGCAGAGGCAGGGAGAGACAGAGACACAGAGAGAGAGAGAGGTAGAAATAGATGAGAGGGAGACAAAGAGAAAGAGTGATAGAGGGGTGGAAACTGAGAGACAGGCAGAAAAAGACGGAAAAGTATAAGAGAGAGATAGCGAGAGTCAGAGGGGGTAGAGATGGAGAGAGGCAAAACGAGAGAAAAATAGAGAAAGAGGGGTAAAGAGAGAGAGAGCAGGGTATAAAAGAGAAAGAGAAAGAGAAAAAAATAATAATAATAACTGGAATTGTATTAGAGCAATCTGACATTCAAACTTTGATTTCTTCAGATGCACTGGTTTGTACACACTCACGCACTGTATATATATATATATATATATATATATATATATATATATATATATATATATATATATATATAAAATATTCCCAACTGAAATTACATTTAAGTCTAAAGGAAATAGTGTGTATGTACGTGTGTGTGTGTGTGTGTGTGTGTCCTGTGCTGCAGCTTTGGCTCTGTCTCTGTTCAGTACCTGATAAGAGAGAAGCCCAGAGGGAACCATCTCTGACCTTTTCAATCCTACCCTCAATACCCACTTTCTCTCCCTCTTACATTCTGTCTCTCGCTCTCTCTCTGGTTGTTGGGTATTGGAGAGAACAGGACGAGTATCTCCAAGGGCAGTTCCAGGTCAGATTCCTCTGCTGTTAGGGGGATTCATAAGGGACGACGCATTTGAAAAAGCATGTTCACAATCCATCCCTGCAGGTACACAGAGCTGATACGGCCGTGTACCGCTGCAGCTCAGAGCTGCTCTGTCACTCAGCTGAGACACACAGTGTGTGTGTGTGTGTGTGTGCATCCACCTTCTTAAAACAATGACTTTACCAAAAATGAAATCTGTGTAATCTTCCCTCGTTTACCCCTAACGTAGCCAATGAGCTGAGATATGCTGGGTGCCTCATTAGTTTTGTACTGGAGATATGAGGCTAATGTAGCTAATAGGCAGAGAAAGTTAAAGGTTTCTCATTTTCATCGCGCAAACTGGCTGTCTGAGTCAGACCAGAGCTGAGCTCTTAAATAATCTCACACTGACCTGCTTATTTAGTTTATGACACTATATGGTTTGATATATGTTGCTAGCCTTTAACATACATACACAGTGTTTTCACTGAGGAATATCACATTAGGCAATATCTATCATATCTGTTACTTTTTTCAATAAATAAAATTGTAAAACAGCACAATACGCTTATTCACCCTCAGCCTGGTAGACATATGTGTATGTGAGACAAACTTTTTAACGGACATATTTTTTGACAACGTTTGGAAACTGTAGCGTTTATAGAAACTGAGACTGGCGGTCTGTCCAGGATGTTTCCTGCGATCCCCTTATTCAGCGGTGGGACAGCCTCCAGCACACACCCCCTAACCCAGAAGGATGAGTGGTTTAGAAAATGAATATTTTAGCTTTAATTAAGTTGTCTGTTTTGTTCTTATTGGTGTTCATTGTGCCTGCATTCTGTAGAAAAAAGACTTAAACCTGTTTTCCAGATCAGAGGTGCTCAAACTTTTCTTGGTGTAAACAGGGAAATGTTTGTTGGGGACTAAAGGCCACCAAAAAAATACAAATATAAAGTTAAGTAGCTTTCAAATCGGGTTTTAGAGGTATAGTATGTTATACTTTGCAGCTAAAATTATTTGTTGAATTATTTTCAAAATAAATTATTTTATTTTATTTTATCTTTTATTTTTTTATTTTAAAAATAAAAAAAAGAAATTTAATAAACTACACAGCATAAAATTATTGCCAGTGTTTGGACAAATTCTTGTATTTACAAATAAAAGCATTTATTTCTTCTTCTGTTGGTTAAGTCAATAGAGCATTTAATCGAACAGAGGGTTTAATGTTTTTGCATCATTTCAAAAATGGAATTTAAAATGCTTTTAAATCATTTCAAAAATTGAAACCACTAAAAAAAATCAATGGACATATAAGGTTTACAGCATTTACAGGTTCACAGTGATTATATTATTATTATTATTATTATTATTATTATTATTATTGTAGTATAAAATTATGCATAAGTAACTTTCTGGCATGACCTTAAGGACCAAATTTGGCCTACAGCAGCCCTACCCTAACTGTAGCACTGCTTCTGTAACGTAGTGTTGACTCTCACACAGGCCAATGGCAAACCTTCACTACTGATGATGTTTAGTCGAGCAGATATTCTAGTGATTTTATTCAAAGGCATTAAAAACATATTACTATCTGAATGTTTTGTAAAAATTAGCTTACAAAGACATATTACACCAAAGACACCATAAACTGGTGTGAGAGTTTAAGAAAACAACACGTAAAATGCAGACTATGGACACCACATACACTTAAACTATACCTACAAGGCTCTGAGTGGAGGGTTGAGGGATCAAAGCAACTTTGCAGAAAGCACAAAATGATTCAACAATGGAAGGATTCCTCTTGATGCCTTGACAGTGAAAAACCAACAATTACAAGAGCTGTTGTCAAAATCAAGCAAAGAAATGTTTCAAAACACACACCAGATGTGAAAAATACAAATCATAATGAGGTATCTGTAAGTACCTCTGACCTCTCTAACCATCTCACTCAGACAGAGATAGTCAAAGGACTGATCACTAGTTTCTGGGAAAATATTCCAGTAGTGGGCCTGATTACTGCTATTCTAGAAGATGAGCTTCAGGTTTCCACCATTCAATCCAATGCTAAGCCAGCACCTTGCAGACCTTCGTCAGCAAACAGCAGAAAAAAGCCTTAACCTCATTAAGCAGGCACAGAAACATCACAATCCTGCCAGCTGATAAGGGGAGATGCAAAGTGGTGTTGCATACTGAGGATTACCACTCTAAGGCAATTACTCTATTCAAGGACAATATCACATATGAAGGGCTAGAACATGATCCCGCTAGCGAATACAAGAAACACATAATTGGTTGTCTACAATCACTGGGGAAACAACATGGTGATAGATTGCAGTGTCTATTACCGTCTTTACCCTGGAGAAACCATATCCTGTATGTATGGATTACCAAAAATACATAAAGACGATGTCCCATTTAGACCAACTGTCAGCAGCATAAACTCGGGCGCATACATCGCTGTAAAATACCTGAGCACCAATTTTATCCACCTAGTTGGCAATACTAAACACCACATACAGCAATCCAAGGACTCTCCCTGAAACTGGACGAGACAATGATGTTGTAGAATGTCATGGCAATGGTTATGTGTGCGGTCCTTCAAGATTGTAAGGGGGGACACATTCAGTGTCAGAGCACAACTCAATTCCACACACTACATATTCAAAGATATGTACCTACAGAAGCATGGCTGTGCAATGGGCTCTCTTGGGTGTCCCATTGTGGCCAGCCTCTACATGGAAGAGGTAGAGAGGAAGGCATTGAACACCTACAAGGATGTAAGTAGTGCTGGGTGATATGGCCAAAATTTATATTGCGATATAGTCCTTAATTTCGGTCGATACAATATTATTCCGATATCAATATAAATAATTTGAAGGCCTCAGAAAAAACTGCCAACAATCTCTATAATGGAAGTCTGTATCTACTTTATCAATATAAATAACTTTGACTTTAAATTACAAGAGAGGCAGAGTTTCTTATTCTTATTTGTTTGTTATTCTTCTACTGGAAGTGTTGCACACCAACCATGTAAACGGAGCTGACGCAGAGACTGTATGTGGCATTTCCGCACGTAGAGGGAGAATAAATAAGGCTTAAATCAGCCTTAAGTTTATTTAACTTTGCCTCGTAACACAGCGGTAAAACATACTATACATTTATGTACTGCTGCCACCGTCAGGTGAAAAGAACAATTGCAACATACAGACGGGGCATAAAGGGTGATTCCGCGAGCCAATAAGAGTCTGGCTGCACCCCTGCCGTAAATAATGCAAATCGAAATACCAGAAAAAATCTATTACCATTATTGAAACATATCGCGGTAAATACCGATATTGAATTATTGTCTGGGCCTAGATGCGAAGCTCCAAACCATTAGTTCAGGAATTAATCAAAGGTGTGAAAATTAAGAGCCATGAAAGAGTCCTGTTTACAGATCATATTATTTCAGTGCCTATAAAAGTCCACTAGAGAAGAGATCAATGAGAACAAACTTCATTTTCTAGACTGTGCCATAAAGGTCATTAGAATCTTATAAGCTGAGGAATATAAGTTGCCCATCCACAACGACCAGTATCCTATGTTGGACCTCAAATACTGAAACATAAACTGGGAAAAACCATATAGCAATGTCATGTGGAGATGATATCCAAAACGTGTTTCTTTGGAGAGTGAGGATAGGCTTTTCTGGCTTTTCCCTTTTCTTTAGTGTGCTCTAAGCTCTAAGTCACAAGGGATCACCCTCTTCTCTTACATATGCCTTATGTATGGGCCGGTATATTTATGTCACCCCTGTACTAGAAGTTTCCATTACTTGTTGTTAGCTTTGCAGCTCCTGTAAGGAAGTAACTAAAGTAACTAAAGAAGCAAATCTCAGAATCCACACATGTCTACGCTGATCAACTACGTTTGAGAGAAGGAGGAAAACTGTGTAATATCAAGTTTGACCAAACTATCACTATAACTACCATCTGCTCAGTAACTCCTGAATAAAAGCATGTGTCCTCAGGGCTGAGTGCCTCTAAATGCTGTCTGTCAGTCAGCACATAGACAGCTGTCCATGGTGCTGAATATACAAAGGCTAATGTCTCCTGTTGGTTTTCGACATTTCCAGTAAATCTGCTCCAATTATTATGCTAGAGAGCTGCAGCAGCCAAACATACGCTTACCTGCTGGATATGTATAATGTACACTATGTAAAATATCTGGCATTTATTTTCCCATTGTTTCTATAGCAACGGCAGTAGAGTTTTGTGAATAACAAACAGATGGTACGTGTGGAAATACCATAATACCATATGGAACAAGCATGTGTGTGTGTGTGTGTGTGTGTGTGTGTGTGTGTGTGTGTGTGTGTGTGTGTGTGCGTGTGTGTGTGTGTGCGTGTGTGTTGTGCATTTCTATTGAAAAGCTCACTCAGTGAATATATTATGTGGGTGTGCAGAAACAAGTGAGGAGCCCCTCTAAATAATTTAAACATAAGTTCTAGTTTACTGTTATACAGTGCACAACAGCAATGATCTCAGCTACAAATTCTGCAACTTATTCAATTGTTTAGATATGAGCCTTCAATGGGAATAATTAAAAACATCTGAACTCTCTTATTAAGACTCTCTCTATCATGCAACACTAGAAGGTTATATTATTGTGTATAATAAATTAATATTCATTTACAATTAATAGGAGGTTTTCAACAGAGTGAGGTTGGAAAATGTAACTTCACCACAGTGTTAATGACTGATTTGCCATCTATTAGACTGCTCATCTACTTACCTCAACCATCTGCCTACCCTAACTAGACACTTTATTAGGTACAACACCACTGTATATCTTATCGGCTCCATTTACCATAGAGGTGCATTTTGCAGTTCCACGATTTGCAGTTTATCTGATTGCTGAATAGTAGTGGATCATTCTCAGCACTGTACCTACTTACCCTAATCATCTGTCCAGCTAACTGTATCTAGGCCATCAACTTACCCTACCCATTTATCTAGACTCTTTATTTACCCTGTCTACAATCTATGCAGAACATCTATCTACCAACCCTAACCATCTATATAGACCATCTTTTTAGCTTTATCATCTATCCAGACTATGTACTTATGCTAAGCATCTACTTATCCTAACCATCTATCTAGACCATCTATCAACCTTAACCATACATCCAGACCATCTACCAACCCTAACCAACTATCTAAACCATCTACTGATTCTAACAACCTACCAATCATAACCATCTATCCAGACCTTCTACCAACCCTAACCACCTATCTAGACCTTCTACTTACCCTATCTATCCACCCTTATCATCTATCCAGAATATGTACTTATGCTAATAATCTACTTATCCTACCCATCTATCTAAACCATCTATTGAGTCTAACAATCTACCAATCATAACCATCTATCAAGATCTTCTACGTACCCTATCTATCCACCCTTATCATCTACCCAGACTATGTACTTATGCTAACCATCTACTTATCCTATCCATCCATCTAGACCATCTATCAACCCTAACCATCTGTCTAGACCTTCTACTTATCTATATACCAACCCTAATTCTTGATCTAGACCATTTACCAATCCTAACCATCTATCTAGACCGTCTACTTACCCTATCTATCCACACTTATCATCTATCCAGACTATGTACTTATGCTAACCCTCTCCTTTCCTACATATCTATGTTGACCATTTACCTACCCTTATCATCTATCCAGACCATCTACCAATCCTAACCATCAATCCAAACCATCTACCAACACTAACAGTCTACCAACCCTAACCATCTATCTAAACCATCTACTGAGTCTAACAATCTACCAATCATAACCACCTATCTAGACCTTCTACTTACCCTATCTATCCACCCTTATCATCTATCCAGAATATGTACTTATGCTAATAATCTACTTATCCTACCCATCTATCTAAACCATCTATTGAGTCTAACAATCTACCAATCATAACCATCTATCAAGATCTTCTACGTACCCTATCTATCCACCCTTATCATCTACCCAGACTATGTACTTATGCTAACCATCTACTTATCCTATCCATCCATCTAGACCATCTATCAACCCTAACCATCTGTCTAGACCTTCTACTTATCTATATACCAACCCTAATTCTTGATCTAGACCATTTACCAACCCTAACCATCTATCTAGACCGTCTACTTACCCTATCTATCCACCCTTATCATCTACCCAGACTATGTACTTATGCTAACCATCTACTTATCCTATCCATCCATCTAGACCATCTATCAACCCTAACCATCTGTCTAGACCTTCTACTTATCTATATACCAACCCTAATTCTTGATCTAGACCATTTACCAACCCTAACCATCTATCTTAGGCATCATGCAATGCATGTGCAGTCATGTATTATACTAAAACATTCTGTAATGTTGCATTTAGAGGCTTTAAACTCTGGTTTCTATCACCACCATTCTGATCAACTCTAAGTTTCTTTAAAATGACTTAGAATACTCAATAATGTCTAAATTAAAACCAAAACAAACTCAGCTCACCTGTATTAAACAGACAGGCATATCAGTTAACAGCCAATAATCTTTTTTTTTTTTTTTTGCAGTGAGAAATTTCATCAGTCCACAACAGATAAGATGCAGATTCTACTCTAAGCCCCTGAGACTGCTCAGCTCTCTTTAAACACACCATCATAAGCACAGCTCAGCAGATGGAAATGTCATCTCTGCTGCGGTACCTATTAACAAACATGACACACAGGCTAAAGATCATTATTAAAAGCTCTATCCTCCTCTATTGTTACCAAGCACTCGATACCGGCGGAGCAGGCTTGGTGATTAGACTCGCAGTGCTGTATTATTCATTGTGCTGGGTTTGATATGAGTCTATAGGTGCTGTGCTGTAAAATCACTGACACACTGATCTGAGCGCTCAGCCGTTATTGATCCTCCGCAAGTCCATTATCAGAAGAGCCTTACAAGAGAGACACTCAATTTAGACCAGCATTGCTCCACTTCTTTATCAGCCCTCTCTCTCTCTCTCTCTCTCTCTCTCTGTTCCTGGCTTTGTCTGTTTCTCCTGCCTTCCTCTGTTCCTGTCCCTCTTATTCTCTTTCTTTTTTACCAATACTTCTCTCTTTCCCCTTCTTTATTTCTTTATCACTTCTTTCACTTTCCTCTCCACCTGTCTTTGGTTCTGTTTCTTAGTCCTTCACTCACCCTCTGCCTCCTTCTCCGTTTCTCCACTTCTTATTCTTGCTCTCTTTTACACTCTACTATCTCTCTGTCTATACAGCTTACCTCTGCGTCTGCCTCTTTCTTTCTCTCACTCTTTCATCCTGTAACATTACTCACTTGTTCCTTTTCTCTGTCTGCTCTTTCTCACTCTTCTTACTCTCTCACTCTTCTTTCTCACTCTTTTTACTCTCTCACTCTTCTTTCTCACTCTTTTTTCCTGTAACACTACTCATTCTTTTTCTCTTTCTCTACTTCTCTCTTTTCCTCTTCTTTTCTTCATTTATTATTTTCTTTTTCTTTCTTTCTTTCTTTCTTTCTCTTTCTTTCTTTCTCTCTTTCTCTTCATCTCTCTCATGACTACTTACTCACTCACTCCCTTTTGCTTTGTTCATTTATTCATTTCTTTCTCTCAATACATCTCTCTCTCTCTCCTTCACACATTGAAACGTCTCTCTAAGTCACACTTGGAGTCGTTCTTTGTTGTCGGTAGCTCACTCTGGGCACAGTGTCCTTTCTAAGGTGTAGTTAACCTCGTGATAAGAGTGCTGGTGGAATTAGCTGGGATAATTTAATTAGCTTTATTCCGTAATTACACTCTTTAAG
>CM038702.1:54872997-54877997 GCA_021613375.1 Megaleporinus macrocephalus
TGGTGGTCCTACAGAGGACCATTGAGGAACATGGGTAAAGGGGATCAACAACGTATGCAGTGAATCCGATGGAAGACAGTCTGTAAGTGTAGAACTACAAAGTGCACCTGTATTGTAAAAACTGATAAAACAGTGTGTGTAGTAATGAGGTTATGTTAATGTTATGGCTGTTCAGAGCATGTCTCCACTGTTAATGAGCCCAAAAGAAATTCTATTATAATCTTTAATAACATTCTGTTACATCAACTTACATAAAAGTTAATGAAATTAACATTTCAGGGCTGCTTGTACAGCACAGCGTGAAGAGGACAGCAATCTGTGACATCACACTAATGGCATCTTTCAAGACAGTTTTCTTTTTATTTTAGTTTATGCAATAAATTGTTGGAAAGGCTCTTATGAACCAGCATCCTCTCCTTATATGAACAACCCAGCATATTGTCGATGTCCAATGAAAAACATGTCCATTTTATAGATTTTTACTTTTCTACATCATTTGAACATGTTAAAGGGTGTTTACATTGTGTGACAAATTTATGATGAATGGACCAATAAAAGTGCTCCAAAATAGCTTGGAAAAAATTCTGGTTCGATTGACTTACATTGAAGATAAAGTATGTTTTTGGTCTCTCCTGTAAAGTTGCAATTTTGAATATACTTGTTTTTCATTGGACAGCGATGATATTTTAAGCATTGTTGTGTGAAGTTGTGAGCGTATGAGTCACTAACATTAACTCATTTGTGCTGCATTAGTTCAACTTCAGCTGTAATTTTGAAGTTAGAAGCAGAGAAAACTAATTTGTGGGGCTTTTTTGGGCCGATGTTTCTTTTCAGCAGTCCACAGAAAGAAAGTGACAGGGAAGTGAGAGACAGATCAATGAGACACACACAGAGACAGCCAGAGAGAGAGAGAGAGAGAAAGTTGAAAACAAGAGAGGAAAGAGAGATAATATGATCAGATCCTTTATTCCTTTCATGACCCTGAAGCTGTTTTTTTAACAGTCATCTCTCTCATTCAGGAATTCTAGGATATTATTAGATGTCTTGTAGACCTCGGTTCAGAGCGGGACTCGTGCAAGGACACTGATCGCTGCTGTGATGATGATTTTTTTTATTTAGAACTTGTACTTTTCATCTGCATAATGAACAAAACATCTAAAATCCTGCTTTACTATAGAAAAGATTTGACCCTCGTCATGTTTAACCACCCCCACTTCATCCTGGTGCTGGACCTGCCTCTTCTGCTGCTGAGGATGCTGCAAACACACACTCTACCCAGCAACAGTCCAAACATACAACAACCTGCTATGACAGGCTTATGCTGTGGTAATGTCAGTGTTATGTAGCAGGACTCATACACAGAGCAGTGATACTGTTACTGTTCCAGAGTTTTCTTATCACAGTGATGACTTGCTGACACACACACACACAAACACACACATCCACACAAACAATGAGCAGAGGTGTTTTATATTTCCTCCCCAGAACGCACTCACTAGTCTCCTACCTTTGTCTTGTGCTTTGTTGGGGCCCCAGGTCCGGAAGTAATCATCCTACAGAGAAAGAGAGAAAATGACTTAGTTCTTTATCAGCACTGAGCAACAAACAGGCACACGCGTGGATAGACCGCGGGGAGGTCTTAAGCCCCTGCCCTTCTGCCCTCAGACTTTACAAGAGCCCTCCTGATCGGCATGTATAATAATTGTGTATTATATGGCCATACTTTAAGACCCATTTCACGAAGCAAGGCTCCGTCTCGCTCACAGAAAGAAAGAGCTCGTGGGTCAGCTCAGGTTCCTCAAGCTTCATCGCTCTGGCGCAGTAGCGACAGCCTGGGGAAGATTTCACCCCTGTTAACTCTGACTTGCTGCAGACAGATGCATCACCACAGCGCTTGAAAGCCTACCAGTAAAGGACTGATCATCTGTTTGATAGGTCCATATCCTACTTTGGACTTATTTTATTCCCACAAATGTTCATATTTGTATGATTTGTATGCAAAACACAGTCAAAATTGAGTTCACATGACCTGTTTTAGTCACTGTGCCTGTGTATATAAGACCGATGTCTATAAACCAAGTAAATTACAAAAGAGGTGCAGGCTAAAACACTCCAGTGTGAGTAGGTGGAGCTAAAATGTTGTTGGTTTGTGTGACATCACAGAAAAAATGCATTCAAACTAAGCTGCTTTTGCAAATTTATTTCAACATATGTCCTACATGAACCTTTAACCATGTTTCCAAATGCCGTTAAACTAGTTTATTTAAATAAACGAGAGTAAAATTCAGTTTTAAATCATGTGGGTCTGTATATTTTGACCAGTGCCCACATATTACATCTTGGAATAAATTGCTGAACCAAGTTTGTTTTAATGCAAACAGGGCAACCACAGAGGGTAGACATTCGGGAAATGAGGATTCAAAGCTCTAACTTGGGGTGTTTTTGGTTGCCTTCTAGGAAATAAACAAAACAAAAACTTCCAGATACTATGTTTGCTTTCCTCTCGAGCATGATTAGGCGGTCTCTCCAGAAAAGTGTGTCTACTTTGCTCTTCACATTGGAGGGGACCTATGAATCTACCTCTATGAATCTACCTCACCTTAATAAAAGTAGGGAACACTCCTTGTTATTCATAGCTACAGACGATGTAAGCCTGCTGTACGCTGAGCAGCAAAGCCGAGTGCAGCTATTAACGCTGTTATGATGGACTCATTTCGTTAGTGAACTTGCCTTTAAGTGACATGTTTCTTTAAAAAGTAGCTTTTTTTGCAGCCATCCTCACCCATGTGTCACCCACGTTACACACTGAGTCTTAAATGACTGGAAAGTTCTCCTTCCAGTTTTGGCTCTGCTAACAACCAAACGAAGCTACAGAGTCTCATGTGACAGCAGGGAAAGGCACAGCCAATCACACTGGCCGTATGTGTTACTGCGAGGCAGGACCCGAGTAGAGAACGTGATTGAACCCTTTCTGCACCTCTAGGTTAATGAGACATTGACTGATTGGGGTCTTTTTGGGTGTGTCTCAAAACCTAGTGAGGTCCTACATAGGCGGCACTTTACGTCATAGTATGCCTCCCGACAAGTAGACTGTCCCAGTTCTTACAAACCTTAAACATGCTGTCCACTGAGGAGCCTTATTTTAGTCTGATTTTAAGGAAGCATCAAACACTTCCTCAGCCGCTGAGACAATCCCATGATGCAACACAGGCAAATCTACGAGCAGTGAAGTGGTTTTAAAATATGTTATTTTGATTCTCTGCTGTTTTAATGTGTTTCTTGTCATATAATCACACAAAACTGTATTTTATTTACAACTCTGTAACGAGTCGTTGACCATTTTACAGTTTTATACTGAGCCATTAGCATTTATGCTAGCGAATTTTCAAGCCTTGGGCTATTGTTTTGTTCCGGTCGCGTGCTGCAGTGGGCGGGAACAAGCCGTGACGCAGTTGCTCTCCAACAAGTGTGTCTCAAACATCTGTTTTATGAGAAGAGATGTCAGACAGAACGCTGCCTACTTAAACGGCTGCCTACATAGTTAATGCCTACCTAGACAGCTCACTAGGTTTTAAGACACACCCTTTTTCAGAGGGGATCAAATTATTGGTGGGGACAGTTAAATAATAGCTAGAAATATATCAGTGATTTACTGGTCATTGGCACGTTATTCAAAGGATATAATTAGTACATGTTCACTGTTTGCCGGCAAGAAAAAGATTAACCCTGTTAGAAAGAAAAAAAAATAAGGATTATGGTTCCCTGGCCTTCTTACAGCTTCATAAGATTGCCAAGATCAGCTATACTGTGCAATCCAACGCTGTGAATTCTGATCAGTTCCAGATAACTGGATCCAAAAACACTTGACTGACAGAAAAGCCCACCAGGGGGTATCTGTCCTTCATATGCTTCATATATTTGACTCAGCAAAGGCAAAGCAATATGCATATTAAACACACATCAGAGTCGGAATGACGAGCGGCATTTGCATTTGACTCTTATTCTTTGGCTCTTCACTCAAAGGAAGGGATGTTGCTTCACACACACACACACACACACACACACACACACACACACACACACACACACATATATACATATATATGACTGTGTGTGTCTTTTCTAGCTTTATGCACACCCCTGTGACTCCTAGAACCCATTAGCATTACCTGACAGCTTGCAAAGTCTCTGTGCTTCTGTCCTGAGTTCTGAGACACGTAGTATGTATTCTTTTTTAGTACATGCTTGTTTTTAGCCACTGCCTGTGACGACTATGAGTTTTGTCCCAGTGAATATACTATGCACATATATCCTGCCTACAAACCTACAATTTTAAGAATTCTATGATATAATATACTGAGATTATTACTCTATACTATATGACTTCTGCATATTTGTTTGATTTCTTTGTTAATTGTGACGTTATGCAGCTTTTCATATATATAAAAAAACCCAGCATAGACCAGAATGCATTCCTAAGCTGCTCTAGCGCTGGTTTAGTACTGGTTTTGCTGGTTGACCAACATACCAGCATCCAAAACACAACATATGCTGTTTTCACTGGTCACCTGCCATGCTGGTCTATGTTGATCTTAGTCATTTCAGAATTGTCTCCAGTCATATTGTTGAAACCTGTGAAGCTGCTTAGGACTAACATATTGTGTATTTTTATGCAAACAACTACAACTAATATGATTTTATATTATTGGAAACAATGATTTCATTTATTTATTTATTGATTTTAATGAATGTGTCACTTCATGTATCTACACTTATTTGTTCTCTTGAAAAAACACACACAAAGGCACACAAACACTGATGTGTGGCTAATGCGGCCGAGCTTTAGTGTTTGGTCGGCGTACTATAAGCAGTCACCCCTCTTGTCCGCTGTTCCATCAGACTTCAGGCTTAAAGTGCTGCTCTGCAGATCAAATTCCTGCTGTTTCCAACAAGGCCGAATCCATAAAGAGAAAGGACTGTTTATTTATTTACAATCACAA
>CM038702.1:54880497-55060497 GCA_021613375.1 Megaleporinus macrocephalus
CTCTCCCTCTCTCTCTCTCTCAATTCAGTTAAACTCAGGTTGTTTTATTGGCACACAATAATGATGTGTTTGTATTTCTAAAGTTTGGGGAAGAAGAAGAATGCAATAGGAAATCGAACAAAACTAATAAGAACAGCGTGGTTCCTAAATAAGCTAACAGGGTCCAGAGCAGTAGGGACATGGTCCGTGTGTTTAGAGTGTGTGTCTGTATGACTGAGTGCAGGTGTGTATGCAGATACGGACAGATAAGCGTCCTCAGGATTTGGACGTTTACTCATTTATTTATCGCTCTTTCTTCTCTTTGATATTTGAGCTTTCTGAGATGAAGTGCAGCACTGCTGCTGTTGTGTTGTTGTGCTTGTTGTGCTGTTGTTTAGTTTCCTGGCAAGTGTTGAAGTTTTGTTCAAGGTGATATTGCAGTTTGTGTGGTGTTGATTGGGTTTTGCAGCTCGGCCTAACCCCGAGCCTGAGAGGTGTTAGTGTGTGTTAGTGAGTTAACAGAAAGGACAGTGTTCTTTGCTTAATTCCTGAATTGCTTTACAGTGTTATAGATGTACCAGGCTGTACCTATACTAAATAGGTGCTTCCTTTGAGGTACAGCCTGGTACATCTATTAATCTGAACCTAGAGCTTTCTAGGTACCTGTGTTCCTTTCTCATCCCACAACAGAACAGTGAAAGGAGACTATGTGGAGGTCACATGATATTTAATTCAGTGCTAGTGTTAGTCTGTCTAGCTGGAGCTTTTTTTTTAACTAACTTTAAGTCATTAGATTTAAACGATGACATAGGTCCCATTTTAATTTTTTTTAATTTAAGTTGTCTCTACTAAGGATTATGTAATGTGTAATTATGTATGTATCTATTTCTCAATTTCTGGGTGTTTTGATGGTTATAACAGCAACTTCTCTCCCATTTAATCACACACTGCTAATAACATGAGTGTAAGTTAGCAGCTTTAGCAGACGTACTGTAAGCACTGTAAGGAATTACCTACATTAAGAGACTAATTACACTGGAAATGTCTTCCTTACTTATTACGGTGGAAAGAACTGCCAACAAAAAAGCCTTTACAGAATTGTATGGGGTTTTTTTTAGTTTTAGTTCTGTTTCCACCTCAGTTGAAAGAGCTGGAACAATCATAATTATAATAACCAAGATCAATGCTTTCCTTATTTCTCTGTAAGTTAATGCCACTCTCAGCATGTTGGCTAGACTTGTTGGCTAAAACAACACACTGCATTGTCATTGACCTGCATGCTCATACATATTCCCACAAGTACACTTAATCAGGAATATAATCAAGCAAAACATAAAAAAATGAGCACAAACGCCCTCTAGTGGCTGGTGTAATAGTGTCAGTATTAGATTTCTGACTAGCTCTTGTCACCTTAGCAAACTCTTTGCTAAGTTATAACTCTAGAAATAGCAGTCAAGACATTCTATTTATTTTGTATTCGGGCTAAGTGCTTATGTTATGATGCTTGGTGAGCTTATCGCCTGAAAGAGTAAAGAATTAGCTAATTTGCCTTTGGCTACAGCTGAAAGAGTTAACAAAGATGGAGGAGTGAACCTTCGGTTCTGTTGGTTCCAGACTTGCACAGATAAACCATAATTGTGGAACCTTCTAGTACTGGACTGGTGAAAAAACATTGGAATGGAAATATGAAAAACCATAATTTCCTGGTGCCAAAGGTTTTAGTACTTTGTGTAGCGAAGAAATACCCTATAATTAATATTTATTCAAATTTCTTCCTGAATTAAGAGTTTTGCCATTGCTATGAGCTTTCGGATGTTTTTCTCAGTGAAGAGTTTTGTCTCATTTGCCAAAGTCTTGATTAGTAAGCGATGCCTCACTTTATTGCCAAAAAGGACACTTGGTTCACTAACCGACTCAATATTTCGTAGCCAAACTCGAATGGAAAGCTTCACACAGAAGTCCAGCATGGCTGTTGTCTCTATTCCTTCCGTGCCCGAAGAATAATTCAAGTGTTTTTCATGCTGATATAATTAAAGCTGGAGAAGTCATTAATTTCACTTGTGTCTAACATTAATTTGCGCTTTGTTTCCTGAGATTTGCATCCTTTTAGAAACAGCACTGCCTTTTTTCAGATTTACTGCCAACTACTACTGTTATGCAGCTCCAGGCTCTACCATAGACCCTATTATAATTTAATATAAATATTAAATAGTGCCGCGCTTAAATAGCAGCCCTGTCTCGCTCCTGGGAGAAGAGGTTTGTTCGTTTATTGCAGATTTTTATATCAGGCTTGGTCCTTGTAAACATTGATTTAAGAGGGTCACATGTTTTATCTCCTCCTAGAATTATATCCTTAGTGCCAAATTAAATCAAATTCCCTTTGAAATCAACAAAGTATGCATTTATTTGGCTTTCATTTAGAATAATATGTTTCTCGGTTAGGGTGTGTAGAGTATAATACAAGCAGTAGTGCAGCCATTTGGGAGAAATCCAGTTGGAGTTCTATACAAGATGTTATGTGTAATAAAGACGTTTAAAACAGTGTACAGTGTAAAATTGCCTCAGTAATTGTTTTCACACTAGATCTTTTATACGCACCCAAGAGGGCTTGCTCTGTGAGTTTGGTATCGTTGGTAAAGTGTGGACACTGTTTTCTGGTCTCCCTGAAATCAGTGGCCTGGTGATTAATTCATTTTGTAGTGTGACTGCTTAACTTATTACGTTACTTTCTTTTTTTTAAGATTTGTGATGGTGGGAATATATTATTGTAGACAATTAATGCTTTGCCGCTTGAGCTTAATCTAAAGATTGTAATCAAAAGCAGAAAACAAATGAAGATAGTGCCTACTACATTGTATACCTGCACACAGACACTACACACAGCGACATACGAAATTAAGCAATAAATCCACATTTCAGATTAAATTCTTATGTGTGAAAGCAAACAACCGATAAGCCCTCACTTAAATGACATCTGTCCTGGGGACGGACTCATGTCTTCAAGACAAGTGTGTCAAAACTAATCCTGCTGTTGGTGATCTACTGGCCTGGAGAGTCTAGTTCTATCTCTAATTTCATACTGACATGCCCTGCTCGTCCTCTCCTCCCCTGTTTACATCCTGTCATGTCTACGTGGTTGTCTCCACCCTAGCCCCGCCTAGTCACACCGGTTTCTCGTTCGTCTTGAGTCCTGTCACCTGCTCCCTCTCGCTAGCCTCTGTCCCCAGTTTGTGTTTGTCGGTCATGGTATGTATGTTGTTGTTGTTGCTATGGTTAGCTCAGTTCCTGTACCTGCCCGTCTGTTTGTTTATTTAATATATTGTTAATTTAAAAGCTTGCGCCATCCTCTTTCGACTGCTCAGCTCGACCCTGCCTGACACATACATACATTTGGTTAAAAAAGCCTTCAGGAACATCTGAATCATGAAACTGGGACGATGCTCTACCACCTTCAGGCTATTCGTGTACCACTGACCTACAGGTATGAACCAATAGCCAGCCAGTCTCTATTTTCCAAGAGAAAGGACATTCTGTGTTTAGGAGAAGATGGATGTAGCTCACTAACTGGTTACATTTCTAGTGTGATGCATGAGCTAATAAGCACATGATGTATGAATCTTACTAAATGTGGGTTTTAATATTCATGCCAATTTGCGGAGCCAGGAATGAACCCAATTTAGATGTTAACTAAAAAAGGTTAGCTATCAGCATGGTCAGCTACACTGCTGTACCGTTACACAGTGATCACATTAAAGTTATAACCAGTGCCATATATAGTCAGTAACTGCAACAGTCAGCGGCCCTTCTCTCATACTTTCCCAGCCACCGCTGACCTGAATAGCAGAATAACGTGGACTGGAGTTGTAACTAAACTATCCAGGGTGCTCCTCAGGAGAGCAACGTTTTAAAAAGTGTTATTTTTATAATGGCAGTCACACATTTTTTGATGCAGACAGAGCTGTGGTTTGTGGAGGGGTGAGAATTGTTTTCAGAGCAGGAGGTTCTGAAGGGCCTGCAGAAGGATGCTACTCGTTAGTCGCAGATTAGAAAGCGGCTTTAAGCCAGGTTGGAGGGGTTGGACCATCCAGGTAGATGTTAGACAGGAGAACACGATCTCTAGAGAGTGTAAAATTCTTTGCAGTGCAGGAGAAGAAACGTTTTAGGAAAAAAAATGCTCCACATTACAAAAATAAATAACAAAATAAATAATTTATTAATATTATTTTATTATTTTGCTTACTGCCAACAGAACAGAGATGCATTTATATGAATTGCCACATATATCCATGCACTATTTGATGGTTCTAAATCCCATTTTTTGTTATTCAACATGAAAATTTGATTTTCCTATTGCAGGAATCTTCAGCTCTTCAGAGTGGATAACAATGGAAACCTCAGTATCTCCTTCTACTGCACACTCTTAAAAAGAGCAAGAGTGCAAGTGTCGAACTTTTGTAAATGAAAAATAATCTCTCCGCGATGTTGAGTGTCTATACGAATGTGAGGGTTTTTCATAGAGCCGTACATCCAACCACTCAGGAACTGATTTCACCCATTCTCAAATTCACATTTAAAAAGTGCTGCTGTCAGTCTAGTCAGGTCTGACTATTTCAGTCCATATCAAAACTTCAGGACTTACATAAAGCTCTACATGTGAGAGCTCTCTCTCTACAGTTCCTAATTCACGTCTGCCAGCTCCTTTCTCATCTTTGTCTAACGTTCACTGTAGTCCATATTTCAGATTCTCTACTGGAGCAGGTTCCCTACTCACACCTTCAGATGGGTTTTGATCTAAGCTGAGCTGGTCTGGGAGAAGCCCCGTGTCCTTGCTGGTGGTGATGTGGGTCTCAGTTCTGCTAGCTCCGTTTTCAGCAGGGACGCTGTCCTTGATTTGCGCTACAGTGGAGTAGCGCAGCGCCAGCTGAGAGCAGTCTGTTCTATGTGGCAGTAGAAGCTCTATATCTCCATCTATTTGAAGTGGCTCAGGAGAGGAGTGTCAGAGCCACATATTCAGCAGGACAAACCCCTTCAAACACTTGGGAAAAGCCCCTTTTAACTTTTTAGGCGCAGTTTCTTGGATAAACCTTGCACAACTACAGTGCCATGTCGGCTCATGTCAGAAATCTGCTTTCTTCTGTTTCACGTAATTGACCGTCCTTACAAATCAGTTATTTTCAGGTCTAAATATCTGCATGTAGCTGAATGGCAGGTCGATGCAGTATTTCAACAGTTTGTTTGAGTTATCTCTTCTTTATTGGTTCATGTCAGTTTGTATTGTTTTCTATCACTTTGTTTTTCTGTATAGAATTTAAAGGGAAGTTGCCTTTGAATTACTTACCGTTGCTAATTTAATACACTTCACTCACACTCATCTAAAATGCTTATCGTGGTATTTTAGGGGCTACTGAACACTCATGAACAGTATTCACACACAGACACTGTGTTAAGCAGGCTGTTCTGCTGGCCCTTTAAGTTGGGGCTGAGGAAAGGACTCTGTTTATGTTCACTCATAGCGGTGAGTCGACTCTTTTCAGCTCTAAAGGAGAGTTGGTTTAGTGATTCTGTTTTCAGTAATAAAGTTGTCCTTCTCTGGATTTTTGGTTATAAAGTGAAATTTGCCTCAACGTTCTCACTAGAACTTCTATAATACAGTGAGGAAAATAAGTATTTGCGACTTCGCAAGTTCTCCCACTTAGAAATCATGAAGGCATCTGAAATTTTCATCTTAGGTGCATGTCTACTGTGAGAGACATAAAAAAATCCAGAAATCACAATGTACGATTTTTTAAATAATTTATTTGTGTGTTACTGCTGCTAATAAGTATTTGAACACCTGTTAGTCCGCCTCTAAAAAGTCCACGTCCACTCCACTTATTATTCTAAATTAGAAGCACCTGTTTGAGGTCGTTAGCTGCATAAAGACACCTGTCCATTTCCCACAATCAGTAAGACTCCAACTACTAACATGGCTAAGACCAAAGAGCTGTCCAAAGACACCAGAGACAAAATTGTAGACCTCCACAAGGCTGGAAAGGGCTACGGGGCAATTGCCAACCTAACCTTAACCTCAGTATCCAATCCTAAACCCAACACTAACCTTAACCTCAGTATCCAAACCTAACACTAGCCTTAACCTCAGTATTTAAACCCAACACTAACCTTAATCTCAGTATCCAAACCTAAACCTAGCCTTAACCTCAGTATCCAAACCTAAACCTAGCCTTAACCTCAGTATCCAAACCTAAACCTAGCCTTAACCTCAGTATCCAAACCTAACCCTAACCTTAACCTCAGTATCCAAACCTAACCCTAACCTTAACCTCAGTATCCAAACCTAACACTAGCCTTAACCTCAGTATTTAAACCCAACACTAACCTTAACCTCAGTATCCAAACCTAACACTAACCTTAACCTCAGTATCCAAACTTAAACCTAGCCTTGACCTCAATATCCAAACCTAAACCTAGCCTTAACCTCAGTATCCAAACCTAAATCTAACCTTAACCTCAGTATCCAAACCTAACCCTAACCTTAACCTCAGTATCCAAACCTAACACTAGCCTTAACCTCAGTATTTAAACCCAACACTAACCTTAACCTCAGTATCCAAACCTAACACTAACCTTAACCTCAGTATCCAAACTTAAACCTAGCCTTGACCTCAATATCCAAACCTAAACCTAGCCTTAACCTCAGTATCCAAACCTAAACCTAGCCTTAACCTCAGTATCCAAACCTAAACCAAGCCTTAACCTCAGTATCCAAACCTAAACCTAACCTTAACCTCAGTATCCAAACCTAAACCTAACCTTAACCTCAGTATCCAAACCTAAACCTAACCTTAACCTCAGTATCCAAACCTAAACCTAACCTTAACCTCAGTATCCAAAAGACTATTTTTCAGCTCTATTTCCTAAAAAAGTGATTAATAAAGGAATCAACATCAAAAAAGTGTCCTTAAAGCGCATGTGATCCTCACAAATATAGTACTACAAGAACACACACACACACACACACACACACACACACACACACACACACACACACACACACACACACACACACACACAGCATCTCCAATTCAACTGACTGCATGTCTTTAGACTGTGGGAGGAAAGGGGAGCACTCCATACGGACACTGGGAGAACATACAGACTCCACACAGACAGGACCCTGGTCACCCAGAGGAACCCAAACTCTTCTTGCAGTAAGGTGACAGTGCTACCCACTGTGCCACCATGCCACCCTTAATTTGATCCATTGTAAAAAAAAATGTTTGAGAAAGAAAACAGAAGTCAACTGCCCAGTTAACTGGACCGATGGGCACTGTCAGACTGATACCTGTAGCAAGCCTAGGCTTAATGTTTAGCTATCATACCCAGCTAACACAATCTAACTAAACTAATAACACACAAACGGTTGCACTTTGCATGTCTAATTTTGAACACACTGAGTAACATCCAGAGTGCAGGCTAGATATAAATGAATCTCAGTGTTAAAGACTTCTCCAAGTGCTAACTACAAAAAGCTGTTTCAATTAAGGAGATGCGATGGCAAGTGTGAGTTTCACAGGTGTTCTGCCTATTAAAAGTAAAGGGAGCCCACAAATCCTGGTTACTGACAAATCTGTTCTTCTCAAGAAAGGTTAGTGTGAACCCTGTCTCGATCAAACAACTTTCAGAAGACGTGTTAGAGAGATGCAGCTGGAAAAGGCTACAAAACCATAACTAAAGACCTGCATGTACATAAATCCAAACTGTCTACAAATCGAGCAAATGCAGGACGGGTTGCTACTCTTCCTACAAGTGGGCGAGAGCACGGTAATTGGGAAAGAGGTGAGAAAGAACTCAAGGTTAACGGCAAAAAACCCATAAAAGACTCTGAAAACAGCAAAAACCTTTGTCGTCCACTTAAAAAAAAATCGATTTCATAAAAGTGTCCAAAGAAAGAAAACAACATTGCCCTTCTCAGGTTTGCACAAGACCACCTAAATGTTCCACTCTGCTTCCGGAAAAATGTTCTTGTTAGCCCAAATGCACAACCCTGTGTTTGGATACAAAGGACACTACACACCAACACCTAAAGCTCATTCCAGCTGTGAAGCATGGTGGAGGGAGCATCATGGTTTGCTGCCTCTGAGTCTGGTTGCCTTGTGTTCATTGACAGAACAATAAATACAAAGGTGTATCAAAAATATTTTACAGAAGAATGTAAAAGCAGCAGTCTATGACCTGAAGCTGAAGAGATGTTCAGTGATACAACAAGACAATGATCCTAAACACACAAGCAAATCAACTTAATCTGTATCAGTGTGTCTTGCTGTCTATCATTTTCTTTCTCTGAAGAATTTAAAGGGAAGTTGACTGTGAACCGCTTACTAATGCTAATCTGATACACATCACTCACTCACTAACTCATCTTCTAAAATGTGTATCCTACTTGGTTGGGGGGTGGGGGGGGGGTGTTGGTGCCTATCCCTGTGCTCATTGGGTAGAAGATAGGAAAAACCTTGGGCAGCCAATCAGTCCATCACAGAGCAGATATACACAGACATTCACATGTACACACACATGCTTGTCCTGCTATAGGTAATCCACAGGTTTCAACTGATCTTTGTACTAGTGTAGCTTAGTAATACTACACAATACTACACACTTTGTTTATTTTTTAGATTATGCTATTTCACATGAGCATGTTGAAAATGGTAATACACCAGTTTAGACCATGTTTTATGACTTGCTTGCACTAATAACTACATGTAGCCCTGCTGTGGCGTATACCCCGCCTTCTATCGTTATCAGCTATCGGCCGTGCTAAAAGGTGAACAGCGATCGGAATCGGCCTCAAAAACGCTGATCGGTCCATCTCTAGTAAGAAATGCAAAAAAAAAAAAAACAATAACAGGTTTACATAATCATAACAAAAACTGCAGTTACTGTTTTTGTATTTATTCCAACAAAAACAAATAAATCAATAATTAAAATAAATAGAATTAACTTCTTTTTTCTGGTCCTTTCTACAGACTGCACTATTCTAGAGGGTTTTCTTTTTATGTTTTTTTTCCTCATAACTAGGTTGCTTTCATGAATAAATTAGATATTTATGTCAATATTTGAGTGTTTGTCTTTTTGTGTTTTATCTCAATTTAAAATACAAAAAGCACTGAAATTTTAGGCACTCATCAAACATGACTGTTCACTCTCCCTGGTGGGCAGAAGTCTCGCACTCACACTTTCACTGACACAAACACACAAACAAACAAACAGATTAATAATAATTTTCACTAAACATATAACTTTGGGGGGAAAATTGTGCTGAACTGATAAAAACACTGTGTTGTTCAGACCAGCGACCTCTTTCTCAGAGTGAGCACTGTTAATTAGAATAATGGAATAATAGGCAGTCCCATTAAAAACACTACTTGTCCTTCACACCTGCCTAAAACACCTGCGTGATATTTTCTTATGTGTGCTGTTCATTTTTATTAAAATGTAAAATAGGGAGTGTGGCTAGCCAGCTGTTATCATTGCTGCATAGATCCAGGAATAAAAAGCCAGTCCACAACTTATTAACTGACCTATTTATGCGCTGTCCACAACTGTAGCAACTGTTTTTAGGTTAGGCAACCTTTGCAGGACGATGAGAGAACTCTGTTCAGCCTATTGAGAAGTGTTCGTACACAGGATTTTAAATTATTCACATTACAAAGTTTGATTTGGGGTCAAAACCCAAAGCTGTTATGTTTGAGTTCTGATGCAGTGGAGCTTTATGTGTCTTGGTGGAAGCACATGTTTTACTCTTCACTCTCCCACCGTGTTAGAACTGTGTGATGGGAGCTGGGGGATGATGGGAGCCGTTGAGGGGAGAGATCTTGCTAGTGGGTGGAACTGAACATGACCAAGTTGGGGTTTTGGGGGTTTGAGAATTGGGTAAAAAAAGTTAAAAAGAAAAGAAGAAACACGCTATTGTTATTGAGCCAGACTAACTTGAGAGCAACAGCCAGAGAAAAAATGAACAAATTAATAACTATATAATTAATATATAATCACTGAAATTTACATTTTGCAGTAAATGTAATATTTGCAATTCGGTTACTGGCAGCTTAGTTGCTAGTAAACAGTAACAACTACCACAATAGCACTTTATTAAAAGATGACAGTAATATTGGCTGGGGCCTCCCTTTACTCTTTTCTTAGCTCAATTCATCCTGGCATAGATTCAAAAAGCTTGCTGTTTTTGGCTGACAGTGGAACCTGGCTTGGTCTTTTCCTGCTGTTGTAGACTATCCACCTCACGAATCGACTTGTTGCATATTCTGGGGTACTTTTCTGCTCAGTATAATTGTACAGAGTGGTTATCTGAGTTACTGTAGCCTTTTTGTTAGCAGTCTGGCCATTCTCCACTGACCTCTCTCAGCAACAAAGCGTTTCAGTCTACACAATATATATATATATATATATATATATATATATATATATATATATATATATATATTTGTTGATTTATTTTAATGTAAATGTTTGTTTGAAGCATTTCTATTTGCAAATCATGGCACTTGATATATATATACTGTTAAGTATATATATACTGTTAAGCTGAAACTTGCTCTACAGTGTCTCATTGGTTTTAATGGGGTTTTAATCCAACGTTCTGCAAATCATGTCCTACTTCATAGCAGTACTGTGAAGCTCTGAAACAACACATCTGTAGGCTGAGCATGAGTTGAGCCTGTGTTCTTGAGTGTGCTACTATTTTCAGTCACACTTTCAGACTCATGACGTCCTTCTGTGTTTCCACCTAAAGTCCTGAATGTGGGTGACGGTTGTCCAAGAGTAGATACCAATCTACCATCACCCACCCACACAGACACACAAACAAACACATCTCACTTGTCTTGTCCACTTAATGGAGTGGACAGTGCCCCTCTTGTTGACGGTGGTGAGGCTGCTGAGTGAGAGGAAAAGGAGAAATCTCTCCACAGTTCAGCAGTTCAGCGGAAATAAACTCAACCTGGCTGCTGCGTGTTTGTTGTTTGTTCCTGTTGATTTTTCTGTCACTCTTTCTCTCTCTCTCTCTCTCTCTATCTATCTCTCTCTCTGATGTTGGTTCACAGTGGCATGTTGGATCCTGCAGGCCTGCCAGGTCAAGCGTGGAGTCAGACAGCAGGGTCTTCTGTTGGTGTGTGTGTGTGTGTGAGGATAAGAGAGTGTGTGTGGTGTTAAATGGCCACGACAGCAGACATGCAAGACTCAGTACTATAACTGACACAGAGAGCAGTTCACAGAGAAAAAGTCTACGGACATCCCTCACATACGAGATCGAATTCAAAGAAACGAACGACAGCTTATAAAACTCTTCTGTAATGCATGTGCACTACCACTCAAAAAATTGGGATCACTTATCATATTAATAATTGTTATTCAGTAATAACACATTTGGAATAGACTGAAATTAAAAACAACACTTTATTCACAGCTTACAATATTTTGGGAACAACATAAAGCTAGAATAAGGAAGAAAATATGGACAGGCTATTAAATAATAAGCTGCTATAATTTTCTGTGAGATTTGGATATCGGTTTTCAAACATGAGGCATTGTGAGGGCCAGTTTCTGTATGAGCTCATTCTAAATCAGCACAAAAATCTCAATCATCATCAAACCATGTATAGCTTCAATAGTCAAAGGCTTTCTGTTCACAGATTCCTATACACTGTTTGAAACTTTTCATTTGTTATACACATATCTTCAAAAACATCCATTGTGAACCCAAACTTTTGAGCAGATGTATCCAATCATCTTTTTTTGCACTAGAGCTATGAGCCTAATAATGAAAGTCAATAGTCACCCACACCTTCTCTCAACCTGTTTAAATAATGTCCAGGTCTTCATTAAGCTCACATAGGCTTGTCACTGTGGTTTAAGACACAGTATGACTTGCTGCAAACTATAAAAGTGATGTTATTTCTTTTTTTTATAAATAGTTGTTAATCTGGAATCTTCAAGCTGAAGATATATGTTCACAAATAAAAACACCAGAAATATTTCAACTATATCTAAAAAGAATGACGTTCAAAATATAGGGAAACATTTTAGGCATTTTATAGCTCACAGTAAGTCATACTATATCCAAATGTACAGGATAACAAATGATTTAATGAGGACCTGGATTCAGCCTGAGTGGTTGAGAGAAGCTTTAAGCATGTATTCATGGAAAGACTTGCTGATTATTGGCTTCTAGTGTTTGTTAGCAAGGTTGGTCTCTGCTGTATAAAAACTGTGTAAATTATATTCCACCACAAATATTCTGTTAATGTTAATGTTGTAGTGGCTGCACAGCAGTTATAGCTTCTCTTCCTAAGTTAATTTATAGAAAATATACTCAAAGTGGAGTGTACATGTACTGTTATATAAATCGATTAGATTTAATAGTTACAATGGATTACAATATCTAGTAACTACTTTAATGTAAAGCACTTTATAGTACTGTAATGGTAGCACTGTATTATATAGTATGAACCTAAAGGTAGACAAATAATAAGCTCAGGGCTAGCGTTAGATCAGCAGATGTTTATGTGTTGCTTGTGTGTTGTTGTATTTTGGCTAGTGTGTGAACTCAGACATTGGTCATTAGTTCATGGCCAATTAATTTTTCAGTACCAAATGTGTTAAATTGAGACAAAGGTTCACAGACTGTCAATGGTGGATGTTAAAGTACATTTTCTGAAGACTACCAAATATGTAGAACTTGGCCTGCAATCAATCCATACAACGTCTGGAGCGTCCAGGAGAACTCTGGAACTAAACTTGGTTCTTCAAACTGGAGCTCAAGATATTATCTACTTCTTACATAATAAGATACTTATATTACTTTGTATTGTATTTTATGCTTATTTATATCTGTTCTTACAATATCTGGTGGTCTTACTGCTAAGATAAAGGCTTTAAACAATGAGCTTAGGTGCTTTTGCATAGTAGTATACATGAGACCTGTGAGACCCAGTGATTAACCTTAAAGAGCAGAACAGACCAAGTAAAGTCAGAATCATTCATGTGTGTGTGTATGTATGTATTGGAGAAAGTAAGAGAAAAAGAGGGAGACAGGAAGGGAGAGAGAGAGACAGAGAGAGAGATATGTGTCAGAGAAAAGGAGTGAAACAGTGAGTTTATAAGAGAAGGAAAGCAGGAGAGAGTGTAAAGCTGTGTTAGAAAGTGTGATAGAGGATGAAAGACAGAAGAACTGAAAGTGTGAGAAAGTGAAGAGGGCTCAAAAAGCTCAAAGCAAATGCACAAGCACAGAAAATCAAATGCTCCACTAACTGCAACAACTTACCTCAACCTCCTTCAGACGCAAGCAGAGAGAGAGAGAGAGAGAGAGAGAGAGAGAGAGAGAGAGAGAGAGAGGGGTACTTGTTATTATCTTACAGAAGAACAGGTTCAGAGCCTCAGTACAAACACACAAGGCCGGTTAGATGTTTACTAAGCGGTTGGTGACAGTTTCAGGTCCGAATTGAACACATTCTGTTTGCGTCGAGTCAAAAACATGGAGAAGTGCCACATGTGCTTCGCTGCTAATGAGCCTGAAGCGTGTGGAGCGATCGCACGAGGGGTTTTACAGGTCACGTGTTCCACTTCATTCACTAGAGTCTGAGAACTTGCGGCAGCCAGCCTTGCCTCGACTTTCTTCTGCCTTTTAAAATGAAGTGTTTTTTGCATTTGCGTCTCAAAGGAACAAGTTGTTGTGAGACTTCCTTTAACAATGACTGCAGGAAACAAAGCTTAGACGGAGGCCTTGAAGTGCTGAAAGAATGTTTACTGGTAGAGTAACAGTAAATTCTCAGGCTCAGGTGTGAGAAGAGGCAGCGCAAAGTACGCCATCATCTCTGCAATATGTGTGTGCGGTCTGTGTTTCCATGTAACCTCTGTTTCCTCTGAAAATAATAGAATGCTATGATTTATTAATGAAACATATGATTCATACCACTCTTCAGTGTAACATGCACCATTGTACCATGGCTAGCGTGTTAGTTTCTCACTATCATATGTGCTTGTGGCTGGTGTTTAGTATCAGCACAACATACAGGACAGCTTTGTATCATCGTTTCACAGATAATATATCAGCACTTGTTAACACAGGGCTTGAACACTGACACTGTAGAGCAGTTTTTGTACTGTTGTGTCATAAATAGTGTGTACTTGTGCAGATAGTGTATTAGTTCAGAGCTCCTTTGCTAGAAAAAAGGAGATCTTCTCCATAAGGAGATCTTCATCCCTTACTTTCACTGTAAGTCAATGGAACCAGATTTTCTTTCCAAGTTATTCTGCAGCATGTCTATTGATCCAACACCCATAAAATGTTCACACTATGTAAACAGCTGCTGCTGTGTTCAAAGGCAATGTCTATAGGTCCACTGTGGAGACCATCCTGATAAACTGCATCTCTGTCCATTACGGCAACACCACTGCTGATGAATGCAAGGCTCTACAGAGGGTGGTGAAAACTGCACTGCAGCTGCCCTCCCACCCATACAGGACATATACAACGGGAGGTGTCTGAGGAAAGCCACCAACATCTTCTCCGACCCCAGTCGCTCACTGTTCCAACCCCTGCCATTGGAAAATAGGTGCCGGAACATCCGAGCCAGAACCAGCAGGTTCATGACCAGTTTTTAACCAAGAGCTGTCAAACTGGTCACACCACCAGCTCCTACCAGAACGAGTACAGCACTACAGACTACTGTTACTGATCCAGCCCTGATCACCACTAGCTCCACTTACTCACCAGACTGTATGCACTACACTTTAACTGTTACCTTCAATACTTGAGCTTCAGAGCTGTCTCTGTATACCCATTAAGCTTTTTACCTGAACGTTCAGCTGCTATGCTCTCAACCTGCACTGTACACTTATGCTTTCACATCTACTGTTTACAACTACCACTTAATCCTGGCTACCTCAACCACTGCACCTCTCCAGTATGTACACTTAGGCTGTATTCACTGTAACATATTCATTGCTTTACCACATATTTATAACTGCTATTGCAGCAGTTCCAGCCACATTCTGATTCTAACAGTGGCAGTTACTACTTTGCACATCTAGTACTTACTGGCTTTGTACTTACTGTCTTGTGTTTCTGTATTTTGTGTTCGCACTGTTGCTTATTTATTTGTTTGTTTTTTTGTACTCCTAAAGTACTGCACTGTAGAAGTAGCCTGACAGTGTTCATTTATACTGTACAGCCCTGTATTGGTACAATGACAGTTAAGTTGAAGTGAATAAAGTTTAATTGAATGGTTAAGAAAAAAAAATGACAGAGACAATGTGTTCATAATATGGAAGTTAATATCGTCAGTGGCCAATGAAAAAAAAAGGATCTCCATTTTGTTTGTGACTTAGTTTTGGCTTAATTTTAAATGTAATTAATTCATTTATGCTGTTGCCCTTTCCTATAACTCATGTTGGACAGTAACCAAATACTGATCACAGACAAAACCAGCTCTGGTTATGTTTTGATGTTGGTTTGCTGGTCAACCAGGGCTAACATATTAGCTTGTGGCCGGAGCGTTCGACTGGTACACATTAAGTGAATCATGGCTAGCGTAATAGTTTAAAGCTGGAGCATTAGCTCAGGCTAACATAATAGATTGTGTTTCTAGAGTTTTGTGCCACAGTGAACATAGCTAGTGTTTATTTGAGTGTTAGATTAGAACACCTAAAAGCACAACATTGTTATCACTGTATCATGACTAGCTATGATCAGCCATAACATTAAAACCATCTCCTAGTATCTACACACATTGTCTATTTGATCAGCTCCATTTATAATACAGGAGCACTGTGTAGTTCTACACTTACAGACTGTAGTCCATCTGTTTCCCTGTATACCTCCTTAGCCCCCTTTCACTCTGTTCTTAAATGACCAGGACCCCCAAAGGACCACCACAGAGCAGATATCATTTGGGCGATGGGTCTTTCTCAGCACGGCAGTGACACTGACAAAGAGGCGGTGTGTTAGTGTGTGTTGTGCTTGTGTGAGTGGATCAGACACAGCAGTGCTGATGGAGCGTTTAATCACTGTGTCCACTCACTGTCCACTCTAATAGACACTCCAATCTTGTTGGTCCACCGTGTAGGTGTAAAGTCAGAGATGATAGCTGCACAGTTTGTGTTCCTCTAGTCCTTCCTCAGTGGTCACAGGACGCTGCCCACAGGACACTGTTGGCTGGATATTGCTAGTCGGTGGACTCTTCTCCGTTCAGCAGTGACACTGAGGTGTTTAAATACTCCAGCAGCACTGCTGTTTCTGATCCACTCATACAAGCACAACGCACACTAACACACCACCACTATGTCAGTGTCACTGCAGTGCTAAGAATGATCCACCTCACTAATAGTGCCAGCTCTGTGGCGTTCCTGTTGGGGTCCTGAGCATCAAAGAACAACAAAAAAGAGGATAAACAATGTATGCAGCGAACACAGAAGTGGTCCTATATGGTAAGTGGAGCTGATAATATACTTGAACTTGACAATGTGTGTAGATATAAGGAGTTGGTTTAAATGTTATGGCTGATCGATGTATATTAGCTTACAGCTATAGGCTTTCTATTAGTGAACTGTGAGGTTTCCACAAGTTCACATGTGCAGGAGCTTGTGTAGAGTAGTGTGACAGAGTAGGTTCATTATCAGTGTTCGTAATACAAGCCGTTACATTATGATTATCAACAGTCTTCCTCCCTGCTTCAGAGAAACAAGCCAGCACATCACATTGGACACTGAAAAAACGGTCCTCTCCACATTGCTGTATCTCCTGCAGCCATCCACACTTGTCACAGCGCTGCGGGTGTGCAGAGCAAACTAATAAACCTGCTTATCTATGTGAGGAATACTAGAAAGCATATCATTATTAATGTGTGTGACCGTGTGTGAGAGAGTAAATAAACAAATAAGGCCTGTGATGAATTTCACCGCATTTCCATTCACCATCCCGGCCCTCCAGTTCTCCCCGCTGTAAGGTGACGTCGTAGTAATAACTCACGGCAGACAAGCAGGTTGGCACTTGTCTAATTAGATAGCAATAAATGAATAATTAGTAATCGCTTTTGGTGTGACTAAAGCAAAGCTTCAACGCTGGTTGTTGTTCCTGCAGAAAAGGTTGATTTGACCTTGTCTGGCCTTTGGCAGTAATGAATGCATGGTTCGCACATTAAAGATTTAACAGCCCTCCTCAGTCACTCCCCCCCCCGAAACAGGCTGTTTCAGCCAAACTCCTTTCATTTGTGAAATAATTCAATCTCTCGCGCGCGCTGATTAAAGTGTCTTGTCTACTCTTTTCTCATCCCTCCCTATTTCATGTTCCTGCTCAGCTTTTAAGTGTAAATGGAATGAAAGGGGAAAACAATAGAGGGTGAAAAAAGAGTAGCTGCCAGCGTTGCTTTGAATTCAAGTGTTCGTGTAATGGCGAGTTGTTTTCTCTCTGGAAAAACGTCTGTCGTCAGGTTTTCACTTTCTTTCCTCTGGTGACTTCTGCTTGAAAACATTTAGATTGTTTTTTTGGGGGGTTTTAATAGGTAAGAGAAACACAATCACACCTTATCTGCTTCTACCAAAACGTCTTTAGAGTAGACAAAATAATATATAATAACAATAATATATATATTATTGACAGCATTATGGGCTGCTTTCATAGACATTGTCTAGGCCTGGCCTCGGGACTAACTTGCGTCACCAATGATGCTTAACCATTAAAAAGTAATATTTACACAAGACTAAGGTCCAAAACAACACTCTTAACAAAAAACCCAAAAGTCTTTGTGTGATGCCATAGAAGAACCATTTCTGGAACCACTTTTGGCTTTCTTGAATGGATGGCTCTTTGGTGAAGGACCCTTAAATTGGTACAGAACTTTTACATTATGTATGCTTTTCAAAGGCAGTAATTAGATGGATCAGGTGGGGTTGGATAGTGCTGGACCTCAGGGTGGTAGGTCTCCAGGAGGCGTTTTCATAACCACTGCTATATAGCATCACTTTGTTAGGAGAATGGGCCAAATCTTCAGACCCAGATTCAGCCTAAGCCAATGATACACCAAGTTTCTAAAGGTGACTCACCATTGGCCATGAAGATAAGTCCAAGATTAGACTTCATCTGCATTGGCGAAACCAGCCATGTGTTGATCAACAATTATTAAGGATTATTAAATGAACAATGATTTGCAGTAAAGGTAGCCGATATGGTTCAAACATATCACAAAATGCCACCAAAAACTATGAGGACAGTATTTCTAAATCAGTACTTTCAGCAGTAGAGCAAACTTTTGGGTTTAAAAGAAACTTATAGCTGGTCAGGAGGTGTGACTGGTATGGTGTAGTGGTGGTATTACAGTATACATTCTATGAGTTAATGCTGATACACAACAAAAAAAAAGTGCAGGTGTGCAAACATTGCAAATAACTAACGTTGCCCTGGTGTACTGGGAGGCAGAGTCAGGGCCGCTTGAGCCACTTTGTTTTCCAGGTGGTGAGCGTAAAGAAATGTCCAGTCTTTCTGGGTTAGTCTTAGCCTACCATGCAAATACAATCAGGCAAAGCCGCGCACAACAAGTCGAGCACCAGCTGCCACTAATCGTTTGAATGACTGTCATTTTTTCCAACTTCCAGCAGGGTCTGACAGTTGGAGGCACAGGGTGTGTGGGAGGCTTGATGAGTTGAGGAATTTGATGAAGCTGAAGTCGTCCTCTTGGGAAAATTTAGAGAAAAAGCTATGAATAAGAAGCTGTTTTCAGCGTTTCAGAAATTAATACATGCAGCAACATTTGGCACTGTTTTTGACAGACAAGTATTGGAAAGTAGTACAGATACAGGCTTATCTATGTATTATTCAGTGTTGTTTTTACTGTTTTCCACAAATATTTTAGATTTACATAACACTACATTACATTACATTTACATGGTTGTTAAAAAACTAGACCACAGAATAATAAAACAGTATACATCTACATGTATATATGAACCACCATATACTCCTTATCATAGACTGTAGTGTTCTGATCCGCTGTGTACTTTGTTGGCCCCTTTCACCCTTTTCTTCAATTATCAGGACCCCTACAGGTCCACCACAGAGCAGGTGGATAATTCACAGCCCTGTATTGACCATGATGCGGTGGTGGTGTGTTAGTGTGTGTAGGGCTGGTGTGAGTGCATCAAACACAGCAGTGCTGCCGGAGTTTTTAAACACCTCAGTGTCACTGCAGTGCTAAGAATGATCCACCTCCCAAATGATACCTGCTCTGTGGTGGTCCTGTAGGGGTCCTGACCACTGCTGAAGAAGCTGCAATGTGGCTAACATAGTATACAGAGAAACAGTCTGCAACTGTAGAACCACAAAATGCTCTTACATTAACAATAAATGTAGATACAAGAAAGTATATGTTATGACATGGCCAGTGGCTGTACATACCAAAACCATCAGAACTGTATTATTATTATTATTATTATTATTGTTGTTGTTATTATTATTATTATTATTATTATTATTAATTATTTTAGCCATACTATGCATATCTATGAATACACCTATACAAATGCAGTGCTTAAACGTGTACTACAGAGGAATGTAATAGTTTGAAATATCAAACAAACAACCAATTACATTTTCTTAATGATTTTCTGCTGATACTGATATAATTCCAGTACTACTGTTCATCTCTAATAACGATACCATATCTCCATGTCATTCACCCCTGTGTGCTGTAAGATTTAAGTCATTCTACCTCTATATCAGTCCATATTCATCCTCCTTGGTTCCCTATATCTCTTGCTTTTCTCCTCAGTATTCCGTCATTTTCCTAATCACCGGACAAAATGAAGGTGGCTCTGAGATGAATAATGCAGAACCCGAATGCTCAACATCATCTGCAAAACACAGATGGCTTAGAGAGAGAGGGAGGGGGAGAGAGGGAGAGTCCGAGTGTGTAGAACTAAAAGCCTTTGGGGAAATGACTGGACCTAGCGCAGAGGTAACGCCAGGTTTTCTCCCAGTGGCTATGTCATTTCCTGCTTTTCTCCTTAAAAGGGTCAGCATGTTTGAAAGAGACAATCCGGCTCATGTCTGACTTGTTAAAAGCAGGAGCAGGGAATATATAGCGGTTCCTTTACTCATTCTCCTGAGCTTAAGATACCACTGAATTTAGCACTGGTTGGAGTTTAGCAACATTTAAAAGTGGATGTTAGCAAATAATCTTCTGAAATAGATTTAATGTCCAAATAATATCGGAGCTCTTTAATTTTTCACCATTCTTTTACAATCAGAGCCTACTTTTATATCTAAACACCATTAAGATTTCACTCCTTTTCCTCCCATATATGGACAAATATGTGGAAACTAAGCTATAAAACCCTGTTATCATAGACTTATTATGTGATGTCACAACAATCAATCTATTTGTTTATTCAGCTTACAGCAGTCTGCCCATTTGTGTCTAAGTTCTCTGTAGATTGCTTTTGGAATGAGACGCAACACAGAGCGGCCAATCAGAACAAAGGTCATTTGCATATGCAAGTCTAAAAGGCCCAACAAAAAACAGCCTTTTCAATTATGAGGGATATATTAAAAGCACAGACAAATTAATTATGACACAAACTTCATAAGTGGGCCACATGTCAATATTTGGCTAATCGTGCTAACAGTCAGTGGAAACCATTAGGCGTTAATTAGCATGACCATTATAATTGGCGTATACTAATTGGTGATATTTCACTTTCATGCACTGTTAGCAATGATTTTGGCAGCTTTTTTTCTTTGTTTTCAGCTGAAACGCTCATTTTCTCTAAACAACACTGGACCAGACACATTAAACTCAACTAGCTTTGAAGCTTGTTCACCATAAGCCTTTGAGAAAGGAAAGAACTTCTTTATCCTAATGAAGGACATGAGTAGGCTATTTGCTGTAGGCCAGCACCCAGTTTCCCAAAAGCATCTTAGCATTAAGAGCATCTTAACTGGTAGAGAGTGTTCAGTGTGATGCTCGCTCTCTTATTTTTAAGAGTCATGTTGTGCTAAGATCCTTTTCAGGAAACCCAGCCCAGGCTAGATACTTGCATTGTCTCTATAGTCAAATACCAAACATGTGCATAGATTAACTGAGATTTAACACACATAGATTAACATACGCTCTACACAGCAGTAGTCATGAAGTCTACACTGCTGTAGCATAGACCTGGAGAAGGCCTAGTACTTGCTATTACCTGCACCAGCTAACCTGTCTCCACTGTGACGGTTGTATGGGTAAACTGTCTACATTCATTTGCAATGTGCTGCAAGAACCTTCAGTGAAATGAATAGAAAATTAGACATTGGATAGTCATTTGAATCTTTAACCAGCAGGGTTACATTCAGACTACAAATTAGCCTCTAACCACATGTGACTTTAGGAGAAAAGATTTTTTTTACCCTTTCTCTCTCTCTCGTTCTCTCCCTCTCGCTCTCTCTTGAGGCTGATTTTTTTTCTTATCTCAGTGACATCATCCCCTGTTGTTTCAAATAAAAAGCAACGTTGAGAAAAAGCGAAGGATGAAGAAAGGATGGAGATAAAAGTTGATATCAACACCACTGAACCCCCTGCCCACTAGGGATCTTACACTTTCATTGAGACACTGATATACAGATGTAATCAGATCTCTCTCTCACTCTCTCTCTCACTGGTCCTGGTTCTTCTCTAAAGACCTATGAAATGCTAACAAGGCTAAAACAATCAAGGCAGCATGACAACGAATACTTAAGCTAGCTTCTATATATTCTTAACTTGTTAGCATTACTTTTAGCATCTTCAATCTCCAAGCTCTTTACCTGTAAACCACCCCACTCTGTCCACTGCATTGCTGTACACACTGCTTATGTCTGGAACAGCTAATCAAAGTAAACAATAAACCTGATAATCCAAATTTGACCTCATTGTCAATTTCTGGAAGAACAGTGATGGACTCAGGTCAACATGGGGCTCCATCAGCACAACAATGCTATGATTTACATTTACATTTACGGCATTTAGCAGCGACTTACATAAGTGCTTAGTGTTCGGTCAGAGTATGTATCTGGCACAAACAGGTTTAAGTCCAAACTACTCGAGCTCAAACACTGCCATAAACAAGTGCCAGTGCTGATACCTAGAAAGACTAGCAATTAGCTCTAGAACCAGCAAAACAATCTTGTAGCAAGCAGTCTAAGCCAAAAGTAAATTAGGAAACTCAAGCCTTCCTTACCAGCAGAGAAGACAAATCCAATCAAGACGCGCTAGCACACATGATGCATCACGTATGACAAGATAATATTTAATAGTGGTTGCACAACTTTATAAATTAGAGACGGAAGGATCGATCGGCCATGTATCGATATCGGCCGATTTTTAATCAAAATATGTGATCGGCGATCGGCCGATCTCGAGAGCCAATCGATGACGGTAAACAAAAGAGCCTAATTTCTGTATTTACAGCTAGAGTTTCATCCTGAAAGAGGAGCCTACGAACAGTACAGCAGCAGCAACAGCCAGAGTTATTGTAGACTGTAAGTAGCTGGTTGCAGTTATTATAGACTGTAAGTAGCTGTTTAGAGTTAATATAGACTGTAAGTAGTTGGTTAGAGTTATTGTAGACTGTAAGTAGCTGGTTAGAGTTATTGTAGACTGTAAGTAGCTGGTTTGAGTTATTATAGACTGCAAGTAGCTGGTTAAAGTTATTGTAGACTAAGTAGTTGGTTAGTGTTATTGTAGACTGTAAGTAGCTGGTTAGAGTTATTGTAGACCGTAAGTAGCTGGTTTGAATTATTATAGACTGTAAGTAGCTGGTTAGAGTTATTTTAGACTGTAAGTAGCTGGTTAGATTTATTGTAGACTGTAAGTAGCTGGTTAGGTATTTAACACTAAGTATCTGCTTTTAGTTATTATAGACTGTAAGTAGCTGGTTAGAGTAATTGTAGACTGTAAGTAGCTGGCTAGAGTTATTTAACACTGTAAGTAGCTGGTTTGAGTTATTGTAGACTGTAAGTAGCTGTAAGTAGTTATTATATTGTAGACTGTAAGTAGCTGGTTAGAATTATTGTACACTATAAGTAGCTGGTTAGAGTTATTTAACACTGCAAGTATCTCCTTTAGTTATTATAGACTGTAAGTAGCTGGTTAGAGTAATTGAACACGAGTTATTGTAGACCGTAAGTAGCTGGCTAGAGTTATTGTAGACCGTAAGTAGCTGGTTAAAGTTATTGTAGACTAAGTAGCTGGTTTGAGTTATTGTAGACTGTAAGTAGCTGGCTAGAGTTATTGTAGACTGTAAGTAGCTGGTTAGAGTTATTTAAAACTGCAAGTATCTGCTTTAGTTATTATAGACTGTAAGTAGCTGGTTAGAGTTATTTAACACTGCAAGTATCTGCTTTAGTTATTATAGACTTTAAGTAGCTGGTTAAAGTCATTGTAGACTGTAAGTAGCTGGTTTGAGTTATTGAAGACTGTAAGCAGCTGGTTAAAGTTATTGTAGACTAAGTAGTTGGTTAGAGTTATTGTAGACTGTAAGTAGCTGGTTTGAATTATTTTAGACTGTAAGTAGCTGGTTAGAGTTATTGTAGACTGTAAGTAGCTGGTTAGAGTTACTGTAGGCTGTAAGTAGCTGGTTAGTTATTTAACACTAAGTATCTGCTTTTAGTTATTATAGACTGTAAGTAGCTGGTTAGAGTAATTGTAGACTGTAAGTAGCTGGCTAGAGTTATTTAACACTGTAAGTAGCTGGTTTGAGTTATTGTAGACTGTAAGTAGCTGGCTAGAGTTATTTTAGACTGTAAGTAGCTGGCTAGAGTTATTGTAGACCGTAAGTAGCTGGTTTGAGTTATTGTAGACTGTAAGTAGCTGGTTAGGAGTTATTGTAGACTATAGGTAGCTGGTTAGAGTTATTTAACACTGCAAGTATCTGCTTTAGTTATTATAGACTGTAAGTAGCTGGTTAAAGTCATTGTAGACTAAGTAGTTGGTTAGAGTTATTGTAGACCGTAAGTAGCTGGTTTGAGTTATTGTAGACTGTAAGTAGCTGGTTAGAGTTATTGTAGACTATAGGTAGCTGGTTAGAGTTATTTAACACTGCAAGTATCTCCTTTAGTTATTATAGACTGTAAGTAGCTGGTTAGAGTAATTGAACACTAAGTATCTGGTTAGAGTTATTGTAGACTATAAGTATCTGGTTTGAGTTATTGAAGACTATAAGTAGTTCCTTATAGTTATTATAGACTGTATGTAGCTGGTTAGTCATTGTAGACTGTAAGTAGCAGGTTTGAGTTATTGAAGACTGTAAGTAGCTGGTTTGAGTTATTATAGACTGTAAGTAGCTGGTTTAAGTTATTGAAGACTATAAGTAGTTCCTTATAGTTATTATAGACTGTAAGTAGCTGGTTAGTCATTGTAGACTGTAAGTAGCTGGTTTGAGTTATTGAAGACTATAAGTAGCTGGTTTGAGTTATTGTAGACTGTAAGTAGCTGGTTTGAGTTATTGAAGACTGTAAGTAGTTGGTCAGAGCTATTGTAGATAAAGTAGTTGGTTAGAGTTATTGTAGACTAAGTAGTTGGTTAGAGTTATTGTAGACTGTAAGTAGCTGGTCTGAGTTATTGAAGACTGTAAGTAGCTGGTTAGAGTTATTGAAGACTATAAGTAGCTGGTTAGAGTTATTAAAGACTATACGTAGCTGGTTTGAGTTATTGTAGACTGTAAGTAGTTGGTCAGAGTTATTGTAGACTAAGTAGTTTGTCAGAGTTATTGCAGACTAAGTAGTTGGTTAGAGTTATTAAAGACTATACGTAGCTGGTTTGAGTTATTGAAGACTGTAAGTAGTTGGTCAGAGTTATTGTAGACTAAGTAGTTTGTCAGAGTTATTGCAGACTAAGTAGTTGGTTAGAGTTATTAAAGACTATACGTAGCTGGTTTGAGTTATTGTAGACTGTAAGTAGTTGGTCAGAGTTATTGTAGACTAAGTAGTTTGTCAGAGTTATTGCAGACTAAGTAGTTGGTTAGAGTTATTGTAGACTGTAAGTAGCTGGTTAGATTTATTGTAGACTGTAAGTAGCTGGTTAGAGTTATTAAAGACTATACGTAGCTGGTTTGAGTTATTGTAGACTGTAAGTAGTTGGTTAGAATACTGAAGACTGTAAGAAGCTAGTTAGAGTTACTGAAGACTATAAGTAGCTGGTTAGAGTTATTGAACACTAAGTAGCTCATAGTTTAAAGATTTAGAGTTATTGTAGACAGAAAGATGGCGGTTGTGGTCTACAGGGAGTTATTTACAGGTATTATGGTATATAAGCAGTTTGTTTGAGTTGAGGTAGCTGGTTCTAATGGTCGACAGGCAATTGCTGGGAGCTACTGTGAACTGGAGGTTAGAGGTATTATGATCTATAGCAGCTGAATTATTGTGGCTTATATGCAGCTGGTTCCTGCTATTGTAGCCTATAGGCGGGTGTTAAGAATTATTGTAGTGTATAGCGGTCGCTGGTGTTGGTCTGTTATTGTTTGTGGTTATTGGTTAGAATGATCTTAGTCTATGTGCCATTGGTAATACATATGTTATCACAGCCAATAATTCTGTAATGATTTATGAGGTGATGGTAGGATTTATCATGTGTGATGGTAGGATTTATCATGTCAGATGCATTACACACATTTGCTTTGAAATTATGCAGTATGAAGTGAGTGTGAATGTGTATCGATTGGGCTGATAAAACCAGTTTGATAAAACACATTGGCTTTTACAATCATCTCCCTCCCTCCCTCCCTCTCTTTCACTCTCTCTGTGACACATATCTTTTTTGTGATAGAATCACTCCCAATGGGAACAAATTTCACAACCAGCCCAGATGCAAGCTTTACTACTAGCTGTAAACTTTACAAGCAGTCATTATAGTGGTTGTGAAGGCCAGTGGTGATCCAGGTGTAAACTTTACACCTATGTATTAAAAATTCTAAGAGCATCACAGATAATGTCACCAGGAAGGACCAGAAAGCCTGAGGTGTCTTGTTGCTGGCAATGAGAAACAGCTTGGTGGGACTGCGTATGTGTGCCTGTCTCAGGGGTATATGGGTCAGCTGTTAAGTGCTTCACGTGTGTGGGTGTCCTAAAAACACACCTGTCTCTCAGACCAGCGGAGAAGGGAATGAACGCAGAACGGTCCTCCGCACACTGCTGGGTTTGCGTGCGTACAATAATGGGATGATGGTAATTTCCTGCTTTGTACATGCAGCTTTACTCTGTGCATCCAGTCCATGTAATAAAAATAGCTTTGGCTGCACAACACACAACACAATCAGTCATACTGCCAATGATGTGTGTCAGGTTAGCACACTGCACTGAGAGAGAGAGACACTAGAAGGAAACATTGAAATACAGGCATTACAGGCTGACAGAACTAGTCTTAGTTTTGACAATTTAAAAGGTAAAACAAAAAAATAAGACAATGATATTGGTCGCATATTTTACTATTAGGGAAGTAACGATGCATTCCAGTCATGCAAGGTATTACACTGTTTCTAATCTTATATTTCTTATTTTATATTTCTTTCTAGGTATCAGCACTGGCACGTGTGTATGGCAGTGTTTGAGCACGAGTAGTTTGGACTTAAACCTGTTTGTAATGGATAGAGATACATACTCTGACTGAACACCAAGCTAAATGCCGTAAATGTAAATGTAATCGCGAGACAGTTAATAATCAATGCAAATATGCCATGACTGAAATCGATTGAGATATAAAATGAAACAATATCCTTTTGGAACAGCAGAGGGCGCCGGCGCTGTCTACCTCGCTTGTTTGATGCCTGTACATCCCGTTAGTATCACATCAGGGTTAAAACTAGTGATCGAAGAACGCGAGGTGCAAATATATAACGTTTCGCACTCTGAAATTTTTCACTAATGAGCACAAACGTGAAACTTGTGAGCACAGAAAGAAGAACTGATGCGCGTCCTTTAATGTTTTCTGCTCTCGCGATTTGATACTTTTCCTCGTGTGCAAACTGCAATAACCTCGGCTGCTCTCTGCACTCCAGAGAACCTTTAGGGGTGGTTTTCACAGAGGGTGGTTTTGACAGTTTGGGGGCGAACACTATTGGCTGATGGCACCTGGTTTCATGATTGACCACATAGAGTGAAACGCCTCTCAAACTACAACAAACATGGTGGACGATGAGGAGCCGACAGGTGAGATAGATTAAAAGTTTGGTTTATTTCACTTATAATATTAATGTAATAAAGAAAAATAGGGAGAAAATCACATCGTGAGGCAAGCACACTTAGGACTGGGTGATATATCGAGCTTTTAAGAAATATTGATATATTTTTATGTGAGATATAAGAGATATAAAAGTCTGTGTTGTGCTGCAATTATACTTCCACCTGTTCGCCTTTCTCTTCTCTCAATTTGTCTCAACTTCACACTGCCCTGCCTCTCTTACTCACAAAACTCACCCCTCCCCACCGCTTCACCTGTAAATGCTGGCAACGACAGCATGGAGACTGATAAAAACCCAAAAGAAGCTATCGAAGTGGATCTTTAAAAAAAAAAAACAATGCCTGTCAAAAGTTCCTGTGTGACAGTTGGGACGTGAAGCTTTGACGCAGTAGTGCCTTTTTGTTTTTACCTTACTGGAAGAAAAATATCGAGATATATATTGTATTCAGCATTCAGCTAAAAATATCAAGATATTATTTTTGGTCCATATCGCCCAGCCCTAATCGCACTGCATCGTGAGTAGAGTGTATAAACAGACACATTCTCTCTCTCTCTCTCTCTCTTTCTCCCCTTTCTCTTTGTTTCACCTTCATGCACACAAACAAAAGCTTATGCCAAAAATCGATAAGCTTGTAGTCATCAAAAGTTTCAGATCTTTCATTTTTCAAGAAGGAGCCTGACTGTAGAGTTGCTATCAATGGAACGTTGAGACATCAGTCAGCACTTCAAACAGAAGCACAGAATTCCAATACTGAGAGATGATGTAGCTTATAACTTTTATAAGAGCTGCCTCATAACACTCCACACTTATGCATTCTACCTCAGCTATACACACACACACACACACACACACACACACACACATACATATATATATATATAAAACATAACATCCAGCTTAGCTTTTTCCAGCTTTTTTCTGGGCTAGAAGTGACTCTGTTTTATAAACAATCACCATTACAGCCCTTGACCCATCTAAGATCAACATTTCAGCAAGAAGAAATTCCTCTGGATTAACCATAATCTTAACCCGCACCCATTTCATCTCAAACATGTCCCAGCTTCGCGATTACATGCATTTTATACCTTGGACAGCCCCACATAAACGACATGCCTATTCAGACAATGTTTTGGAAAGGTTAGTAAACAATTTAGGATTTATTCTTGGTCACAACTGGTGGAATTAAATGGATTAACTCTAAAATAGCTAGAGGTGCCGAGTTACAGATCCACATTGCAGCCCAACAGGACTCCAGCCAGCCCTTATTTTCACTCTGTTCCAGCTCCGAACACACCTGAGGCAGGTCATTTTCTCTCTCTCGGCAGTATGCTAACCTCAGACACCTCTTTGGCAGCATGACTGACTGTGTTTTGTGCTGTGTAGCCAAAGCTATTTTCGCACAGACTGGATGCTTACAAGAGACATAAACATAATTTATAACATCATTGTTTCTTATTAGGGCTTATAGCTTTTTCCAGTATATGTATCAATTCAGTGTTTGCTATAGTTTTTGTCCTTGTGATTTATGGGATTTTTGTGTTTGTGCCTTCTGTTTCACTATTTCCAGACAAAAGCACTGCCAACAGAATGGGATGCTCTGGAGCAGCTGCACATGGGCCAAGGGCACTATGTCCAGTGCCACGTATCAGCTAGAGGGGGCTTTTAAGGGGAGCAGGCGAACGGCACCCTTTGGAATGAGTTGGGAGTCATAATTCAACAACAGTACCTGACCTCACTAATGCGCTCTAGGGGATGAACCGCACGTACATAGGTTTCATAGTACAATACATTTTTAATACAGGGTAAGAAAAGTAAGTACCAACATAACATTGACTGGTTGATTGGTTGGTTGATTCATTGATTGATTGATTTGCCTAAAAACATGTCTTAAAACAAAGAAATAAGAAAGAATATCTTCGCATTTAACCCCTCCATGCAGTGAAACACCCACATATACACACACAACAGTGAACATACACACTAGGGGGGCAGTGAGCACATATTCTTGGAGAGGCAGGCAGCCCTATCCACAGCACCCGGGGAGCAGTTGGGGGTTAGGTGCCTTGCTTAAGGGCACTTCAGTCGTGTCCTGGGGATTGAACCAGTGACGTTCCGGTCACAAGACAGGATCCCTAACCTTCAGGCCATGACTTGAACCCAGGCCACTGCGGTAGGAAACCAGTGATCTAACTCTCTGCACCACACCGCACAGTACAAAACATTTGCAAGGCATCTCCGTACAAAAGCCCATTGTTTTTTCTATAGGAAGTGACATTCCAGCTAAAATTGTGGGATTTTCTAACATGGCTTAATTACTCCTTTAGCAAACGGCAAAATCCAAGACTTTCCACAAACATTATTGAGGTGCTAACTGGAAGCTATAAACATCCCTACATCTTTATTTGTTTTACTCATAAGGAATTTGCAGCTGCTTGAAAGCTGTGACTTGTGTTTTCTCCATAAAGTTTGTATTGTATTCACATGTAACTGCTGCTTCATCTATCTATCTATCTATCTATCTCTTGATGCTGCTTTTCTGCCTCAAGTGTGTTGGAATGAAGAAAACAATACGATCTGCACAGCTTTGCTACTATACAGAACCATTCCATGGAGGACCCTCCAGTCTGGCTCTAAATGTTAATACCAGTGTTAAAGACTCTTATGGATTAAATTAACTCTGCATCATTTACTTCTACAGCACTGAATGTAATATGGTAATACAGTGTCCCTTGTTAAAAAAAAGTAAGTAACCTGGCTGCCTTCAAATTTGGGTTCACTGAACTTTTAACAGTAAGTTAACAGAATAATAATAATGTATTTTACATTCTACTAAATTATAAAATATAATAGAATATATAATATAAAATATTCACTAAACACAAACACACACCCACATACACACACACACTTCATGCGCAGACACAGAGGCAGGCAGATGAATATAATTGGAGGGATTAGTAGTGTCCGGAAAATGAGGAAAACAAACAGACACACACAAACAGCTGCCTTAGCAGCGCTTCAGTACCCAACCCAGTCCAGCGACACAGCCAGAGAGAGAGAGAACGAGAGAGAGAGCAGAAGTGAGACTGACAGTGCAATGTAGATAAAGAATGTGAGTTCACTCTTTCTGAAGGGAGTGTGTGTGTGTATGTGTGTGTTTGTGAGAGCGGAAGAGTCTCTCTCCTACACTATCTGATCTGATCTAATCTAACAGCCTAGTGCTTTATATTCTAGCTCACACACACACAAACACACACACACACACTATGGAGGTGGTGGGTGCAGATTTAATCAATCTTGTTATTATTATTATTATTATTATTATTAATAATAATAATAATAATCACAACAACAACAACAAATTTCATTTATTTTGAGTGCCCTGGTCAAATGGCATGTTCTTCAGAAAATATGTTTACAAATGTTCTGCAGAGAACACATTTAAATATGATATAAGTACGACTTCAGATCGATACATATTTTTACATATTAAAAAATCTAAATAACATATACACTCCTACTTAAAAGTTTGGGGTCACTTGTCATAATAGTAAATATAAAATATATATCAGCATACATTTGGAATATGGTAATAAAAATAAAGTGTTATTAAATAACACAATAAATAATGTGTTGTCACAAAATACTATGAATATCTGTTTAATCAGTAACGCAGGGTGACGAGACGCGGGAGATGAATACATAATGAAAAATGGAACTAACAAACTATGAATAACAAAAGTAAACAGACATGGAGAAACGAGAGAACACAGCAGCAGCAAAGATAATGACAGAGAAACACAAAACAAATGACAAACACAAGAGGGAACCGGGAGGAATACATACACAGGTAAACGAGGAAAACAGCTGACGAGACTAAAGACAACGAGGTACAGGTGAGACAGGCGGGGCTGGGGTGGAGACATGTGACAAAGACAGTAGCACATGGGACCCTGACAGCATGTAAACAAAGACACAGGCAGGCGAGACAAATTAGCCAGATTTAGTTATAAGTTATAAAATATAAAGCATTGTGTATAAATACATTCATTCACAATGCTGTAAAAATTTCACATCTAAAAATAATGAAAAATAAATAAATCACAGTGTAAGCTCCCCAACTCGCCGGACTGTACGGTCGCAGTCACCTGTTTACTAGGTAGCCTAGGACAGACCCCTACAACACCATGGAAACCCAGACACACCTTGCACACACCCACATCACCATGGCGACCTATCACACACACCTGTACCCCGTTAGTGCTAGCGGCAGCTCTCATTAGCACAACCCATATAACCTAGCCACAGGCTAGCCTCAGCGTGTGGCGTTGTTTTCAATAACCTGATACTGTGGGGATCAGATCCTACCTGACCGTGGTCTCTAGGCTGGTGTGCTCTCAAGGTCTTTTCCCAGGTTCAACAAGCTTGGCATTTCCACAGCGGGGTCCCGTCTACCTCTCTAGAACCCAAGAGAACCCGCAGACCACCAGCCTCATCACCCACCTCCGGTCGGCTGAGCCCCACTACGGTGGTGTTTGAGGAGTGAGGTCTGTGCCACCACGGATCCTCAAAATCCACTCTCAGTACGGGTTCGTTTCCCCGGCTCCAGCCGGACTCCTTATAAAGACTATTTACGTCTGTGTTGCTGCTGTGCAGTCCTTTGAAAGTCGCCATACGGCGCGCTGCTCTAACCTGTCCACCTGGGCTGAATCAGGTTCCTCATCGGCCGTGGGATGCGAGTGCTGCTCGGGTTCCCCAGTACTATTGGACCAACGCAGGAGGAGCGAGTGAGAGTCTTCATCTACGCCGGCGATCCATCATCACCATCCAGCCTGCCCTCTGGATCAGCCCATGGCTACCTCTAGCCCTCCTGCTTCCTACCCTCTGGAACTGTTTTTGTTGAATTTGAACTGCTCTATCGCATTAAAGCCTTGCACATGGATCATATGTCTCCTCTCGAGTCTGATTCCTTACACACAGCTTCGCTGATCATCCTAAGTGTTTTCATTTTTACAGCTTCCTAACTGTATTACTGTATTGTATAATTAATTAAATTCCGATATTACACAGTAGGGCTGAAACGATTCCTCGAGGAACTTGAGTAATTCGAGTCCAAAAAATCATTGAAGCAAATTCTTTACCTCGAAGATTTGTTTAATACATACAGCCATATATAGCACTCTGTTTCACGGGGATGACTTTTTTACTGTTGCACAGCGCGCACTTATGGTGTTACCAGGTGCCACGAAAAAGACGTGATTTGATGGCGCAGATTGCAAAATAGAGAAAGAGAGAGAGAATAAGGAGAGGAGAACAGAAGAGACGGGTCAGAGAAAATCATACACAGTGTCCAAAGTCTAATGTAAAACTGAACTAGCCGAGGGAGCCGTTACCGAGCGCCAACCTGAAGAAAGACGTGGCTGAAGTTAGCTTCTTAGGTGAATTGCGCCTTTCCACCTTAAATGATGCAGCAGTTACAGGAGCCAGAATGTAACTTCTATACCATTTACGATGGAATGAAGAATCCAAATAAGAAGCTAACTTCAGAAAGCAAGCAACTGAGCTTTCCCAGTAAACTGATAGCGAGTCTAAGTTTTACGGTAAACTTTAGCCGAGCACCTCATCAGAGTTTCATTGTTTCAGCACGTCCAGTCCACAGAGCGGAGCGACACACAGTAACCATAACATTTAGCTTAAATCAGTGTGATGGAGAGTTGAGATGAAGGCTAGTAAAGCGTGTATGTTAGTTGTGGTTATATGTAATGGCTAGTTAAGAATGTAAGACTGTGTGATAGCGAGTTATGTCCGTAAAAGATCTAAGCTTATATAAAAAAATACATATTTTATCCGATTAATCGATGGAATAATCGATAGAGTACTCAATTACTAAAATAATCGATAGCTGCAGCCCTATTACACAGTAATTGTGCATTAAAATGTGTGATACAACTGATAGTTCAGCAAGAGTAATATGTTATATATATTATATATTATATATATATATATATATATATATATATATATATATATATATATATATATAAAGGGAGGCAGAATCCCAATGAAACGCTACATTGTGTTCCAGGGAGAAGGCCAGTGTCTCAGGTGTGAGAACATAAACAGAGAGAGGTGCGCAGCTGCTAAGTTATTAAAAAAGATAATTCTGAAAAGGGTAAACAGTGAAATTCTGATAAACGCTATTCCAAGATCTTTTAAAACGCAAACAATTAGGCCATAAGGTCACTGGAAGTAAACAGATTTTAATCCAAGACACAAATCAATCAAAAGTCCTGAACATGATTTTGGCTTTAAAGCGGTTCAGAAGAATGATCCATATATTCCACTTTGGTCTAGACTGAAGAAACAGGGCTCAGAGCCACCGCTGCTCCAGACTGCTTGTCCTGTCCTTGCGGCTCTTTCTGTGAGCGCCGCTCTATCGGATCAGTGCTGAGGATTAACACACAAACGCAGCCTTCTCCAAAATGTGCCAGGAGTAATCCCGCAATCCCCCTCAGCACTCAAGGCAGAATGGAAGCTCCCTCTCTGTCGGCAGCATCCTGGGTGCTGTTTGGAATGCCGTTTGGAAAGTCAGGGGGGATTTTTCCACGGCCCGGCGCTCAGGGCGACAGAGACATCCGAAGCAGGCTGCTCCTGATAGGCCGGCGGTCAGCCACTCTGGGGAAAAGTGTCAGTCTGCATGTTTTGGATGGCCTCGTGTTTGCCGATGCGGCCGGTCCACCTGTCGCCACGCAATATTAGCTGCGCTCTGTTTGTGCTGCTTTGTTTTTGTGGATATCGGAATATTGCGTCGCGAGACAATATGAGGACGAGACGCGTGTGAGTGTTGTAATGAGGTCATTATCAGAGTGAAGAGCTAATCTGGCCCCTCGCAGAGAGTAAACACAATTAATCATTCATATCATCCTTCATCATCCCTCCCACACTCTCTCTCTCCCTCTCTCTCTCTCTCCCGCCCCTCCCCACTCTCTCCCTCTCTCTCTCGCCATAGAGGTCATTCTGTGGCTACAGCGAAAGAGGCACTGGCAGCCATGAGCACATTTCATGCTCTTCTATGCGTTCTCTTTTCGCCGTTTGTTAGTTTTACACTTTTAAGATTATTTCCCTTCATGATGAAAGTCGCCCAACAGAGCATTAAACTGGGTATTGAAATTCCCTCTAAAGTCTAGAGGTCACGGCTAAAACCAGGCAGCATTAATTATAAGCACATGAAAAACTGGAAGTAGCCTAAAAGCAAAAATAAACACAAGCTAACAGCCGTGAATACAGTACATAATGATGAAAGCACAGGCTTTCCCATCCGCGCGTACACAGCTACAACAACAGCCAGAGCCACTTTCAGAGGCAGTCTTATTATTTAGCGGGAACCGTGTGTCAGCGGGTGTTTACCTTTTTTATTAGTTCCCGTCGCATGAACTGAGCTGCTGTGTTCACGAATTCTCTTACGAGCCATCATATAATATACCAATATCTCTTCCTCAAGGACACCTTGTCTCACTCTGGCCACTGAAGATGGGCGGATGAGCACTCTGATGAGAACTTAAAGGAGCGAGTCATAAGAAAAAGGATGAAAAGGGAATGAAAAAAGAAGACGATGAAAAGTGATGGTAAGAGATCAGATGTTTATCAAAAATAGGACTAGGAGAGAGAAAGAACTGGGACTACACAGAATGACGGGCAAGGAAAGAAAAGGCAAAAGTAATTATTCTAAAAAGTCATTTGGCCAGGAATGTGGTGGTACCTGTTCGTCGTTACAAGGGCATAATGATGTTTCATGATTCAGTGCAACTCATAAACTGGGTTCACAGTTCTATATTTACACTAATTTTAAGGGAACGCAAAACGCTGACTGTATATTGCTGCCTAATCTACTAATGAGACGAGAGCTGAGCGGCAGGAGGCCTGGAGCTGGGAATGTGAAAGAGATTTATTACACTTACTTGCACACAATTTCCCAAGTAGTCTAAGAAACTGGTTGCAACCAAAGACGTCTCCATGAGAAAAAAGATAGTTCCTTCATAGTTCAGCAACCTTAACCCACAACAGGCTGAATATTCAACTTTGATCCAGAATGAAGAAACAGGGTTAAGTTAAATGTGTTGGTGTAGGTTAAGTTGAATGAGCTGGTGTGGGTTAAGTTGAACGTGCTGGTGCGGGGTAAGTTGAACGTGCTGGTGCGGGGTAAGTTGAACGTGCTGGCGTGGGTTAAGTTGAACGTGCTGGCGTGGGTTAAGTTGAATGTGCTGGTGTGGGTTAAGTTGAATGTGCTGGTGTGGGTTAAGTTGAATGTGCTGGTGTGGGTTAAGTTGAATGTGCTGGTGTGGGTTAAGTTGAACGAGCTGGTGTGGGTTAAGTTGAATGTGCTGGTGTGGGTTAAGTTGAATGTGCTGGTGTGGGTTAAGTTGAATGTGCTGGTGTGGGTTAAGTTGAATGTGCTGGTGTGGGTTAAGTTGAACGTGCTGGTGTGGGTTAAGTTGAACGTGCTGGTGTGGGTTAAGTTGAACGAGCTGGTGTGGGTTAAGTTGAACGTGCTGGTGTGGGTTAAGTTGAACGAGCTGGTGTGGGTTAAGTTGAATGTGCTGGTGCGGGGTAAGTTGAATGTGCTGGTGTAGGTTAAGTTATATGTGCTGGTGTGGGTTAAGTTATATGTGCTGGTGTGGGTTAAGTTATATGTGCTGGTGTGGGTTAAGTTATATGTGCTGGTGTGGGTTAAGTTATATGTGCTGGTGTGGGTTAAGTTGAATGTGCTGGTGTAGGTTAAGTTGAATGTGCTGGTGTAGGTTAAGCTGAATGAGCTGGTGTGGGTTAAGTTGAAGGAGCTGGTGTAGGTTTGTTATAACCTTTGCTGTTTAAATTTTATTAGATGGAGTGATTAATAGAATGCAGCTGATGCAACCCATCTCCACAATGCATACTGTCAGACTGCTCCACTGCAATGTATTTGGTCACAACATACGTTGAGCAGGAACGGAAGCAGAAAGAGTTGCGGAGGGTTGATAGAAGGATGACGGAAGGCCTCTGTTTCTTTGTCACAGTGACTGGCATTTCATCATCTAGTACAGCTGCGTCTCTAAATACTGCATGGAAAAATGTTGACACAAGCACACACACACATTCACAACATTAAAAGCGCATAGGCACTATTTCTGCAACAAACAGACATACTGTACACGCCTGCACGAAAAAAATCAATTTCCGACCTCAGCTGGAAGTAAATGATCACAGGAACGGCATCTGAGGGCAGAAATATTAATGTTTATCAAATTCACATGCCTCTTCTGTACAGGCCGTGTTCGACTGCGTGTTGGGCTATATATGAGTGTGAGTGTGTGGCTGAAAGAAAACAGACTTGCACTCCTGAACTACAACTTTCTTGCTTTCCAAATCCACTGTAAATCTGGAGACAGGAACTTGTCAGCTGAGACTTTTCTTCGCACAAGTACAAGGTTCTCTTGCCCATTACTGAGAATAAAAGAGAAAAGAAATTGAAGGTGAAGCAGCCACCTGCTGAAACTGTAAGCTACAAGCAGTGTGCGAATGATTAAAGAAAAGGAAATGTAATGGGAAATGCACAAAACCTTATCACATATTAACAAAAAAAAAAAACACTTCTGGCCTTGTACCTGCTGGGGATCACTTTTGATGTTGCACAGAGGCTCTTTTCAAATAAATAAAAAACACACACATTCTTTGAAATGCCAATGATGTAACCACACAGTTGTTCAAATGTTGACAAGGTTTACTCAGCCTCTGAGTCAGCAAACTGTTGATCAGAAATCAGTGGCGATGATTGGAAAGTAGCAATGCGTTGACTGTGTTGAAGGTGCTGGTGAGGGTAAAGTTTAACATACTGGTGTGGATTAGTTGAACGCACTGCTGTTTGACAGACCGAGAGGGCATTACTGGGAGCGGTTCTCCTCTGTGCACAGTCTCTGCTGCAACACTGTGCATTTCACTCCAACAGCCATAGACAGCTGTGACTTAATGATGAGAATTCTGACATAAAACCCAATAATTAAAGCAACCTTCAGCACAAGATACAGTTTAGTTTATTTATAATCAAAATATCCCAGCGTTTGATTTGTAACATACAGTTTGAACATTTATACCTTCCTATTAACAATGAATCACCAACGAGGGCGAGATTTACAGCATGTAAAGTTCTCTGAAATACCAAATGTCAAATATGCAAATATGCAAATATCAAATATGCAAATATCAAATATGCTTTTGTACTTGCTGCTGATTTCTGTTCAGTGAATGTGTGTGTCTGTGAAAGCGATTGTGAATTTTGAACTGGATGCAACACCAGGAGCTTGTGGGAAGTGCATAACGATAAGTATTGGTTCCTTTAAGGGCTGTTCATAGCTGAACATCAATCTCAATGTCATCATATCAACAGTGGTGGGTTATTTGAGTGTTTTATACCATTGTATACATTTGTAGGGACTTTGCATAGACTAAATAAATCACCCCAACTGGTTAGCTAGTATGATGTCTCTGGGCTTTACACTTCCAGTTGGTCTCAGTCTGAACAAACGAGTGCAGTAGGACAGTCTCAGCTTCAGGGTGTTTTTTTTTCAGGAGTTACAACTAGAGTGCATTTCAATTTGTGTTAACGCTGGTTACCTTTTACTTCCGTCTATGTATCTTATACTTCAGTTATCAGTTCCATTCAATCAGAAGACATTGGGATGCTTTGTGAAATCAGGGTTAGAGAGAATACTTAGGCTAAGTTTGTAGTTTTAGGCTGTATGTGTATGACTTAGAGACATGCAAAACAATATTATACCATGATACTTTCATAGTTCAACTAAATGTAATTACACAGGACTTATTATGCTTTCTATAATGATGAGCATCCTAATTAACTGTGGTAGTCAGTTCATTTCATATACCTGTTCATTATTTCTAGGAATTTTGTTATATATTTTTAAAATTATACCTACAGTGCATGTTAAAATTTCACTGTCCGTTGGGTGGGACTTACATTTTGAAGGAGCAATATGTAGTTGTAAAATTAAACTAAAACCCAATGGCATGTGATTAAACAGTTTTGATAGTATGTCAAAGTATGCAATGTCTCATGCCGCAGAGATATCTACTGAAGTTACAATGTTGACCAGCTAGGTCCCGGCCTGTCCTGTCTGTAATACTGCTTGGTGCCTCAGGAGGCAGTAGTGAGTCACTGCAGCTACCCCACAGCGTATTCTAACCTGTCATTAAAGTTTTGCTTCTAGTTAGAAAAAATAAGGACAGGTAGTGGCAAAGGAAAACCATAACCTGCTCCCAACAAGAAACCATGCTCAGCAGCAAACAAAAAGAAGTGATATAAAAAGAAGCAAAACAAGAGTTAACGCTGGCACCATATAGATAGAGATGGGCAAAACAATGTTTTGGTGTTATGTTGCCCCCCTGTGAAATCGACAGGTGGAATCATCTTACCAACTGCTTGATTAAATTAAATTTAACTTGTAATCGCCATTTTCTATTGGTTTAATGATTGTGCATTGTTTTAAACCAGATATCAATAAACCTCTAATCCTCAAAAGTGTGCAAAAGTATGTTTTAGAAATCTGTTGGTGTCCAGTAGGGTAGAAGTCTTTGTTCACTTTCTTATTGGCCCAGAGTGAGTGGTAATACTGTGAATGCTATACATCAGTTCCACATGTCAGAAATTCAGTAATTAAAGCATTTAGGATGCGTTGCGTGTCTATTTGTTGATGCCAGCAAAACTGTGCATGCTTGACATTGTTAAGGGTCAACCTGCGGAATAGTCAGCCGCGTTAGAACCCGAAGGTTCCTTGTAACATTCTCAGCAATCTATTTCTTCCGTGCACCGTATAGAGATTTGAACCCTTGACCTTGTGGTTATAGATTAGGGGTAATGTTCCTCTGCAGCACTGCCTCAGCTCTTATCAGAGCTTCCAGAAGTCCCTAAATATTCCTGCTATCCTGCCAAGGCCATTTGGACCACATGGCTGTATCCAGAACCCAACAACTCTGTCAGGAACCCTCGTTTATCAAGCCTTTTCTAAAAGTGCACCACATCAACATCTTACTGGTCTGCGTTTCATTAGCAGTCACGTCTATAGCTAATGGCTAGAGCGTATAGTTATCGCTGACTGAACAGGCGTCTGTCCAAAGTTACTTATAGGTAGATATACAAATTTAAAGAGAACCGACATCTTAAAAAAAAAAAGTTAGCCCAACTCCATTAACGCTAAGGCTCGTAGTTCATTCAAATTTTTTTCCATTACTTTTATGACGGCTGAGTCTTGTAAAACCGCGCCTGCCGTAATTACGCTATTGAACTCAAGGTCATATTTAAGTAATGAAGGACAAGAAGTCATGATAGATCGTGAATATATCCTTTTTCTAAAACGCTCCTGCACAGTGCTGACTGAGCGAGTTTTACGTGTTATTCTATATTAGCGTTATTAGAATAACGTAATAAAATATAAGAGTTAATTAAAGTAAGATTACACTGAGCAAAGAGTTTGCTGCCAGGGTCACTTTCAGAGTGAACTGTGAGGAGCGTGTTCCATTATATCTCTTTCTAACTCGCTCTCTCTCTTTCTTCCTCCAGCTTTCTCTATCTGTTCTTCAGTATAGCCACTTTTTGGCAGCCTGTGCTTCTGGAGCAGATGGGCTTCCGTTTGACTTTCCTAAAAAACTTAGGGAGGATTACTGGAGTGGATTAGTTGGAGGTGCTGCTAGACCGCAGGCCGGCGCTTGCAGACCCGCTGCATTAAAAAAAAAAGCAAGAAAAGAAAAAATAGAACTATTCTGCTTTACAGAAGAAGCAGAGACGCTGCACAGATTAAAAGATGCTATCTCAGCGCTTTACTAACACACTTCATGCTGTTCTGGAGGAGATCACTCACCGAGGAGCAATCTTTCTGTGTGATAAGGCCAGACTATCAGACATGATGTAATATGTGATATCATGGTGCCTTACTCAGCTTAATTACACTGATAGGGATGAAATATATAAATAAATAAACGCCTGCTTCATGTGCACGGCCCATCAAATACTTGTGGATGGCAAGATTTTAAAAAGGTTTTGTTACGTGCAGGAGCTGTTTGTTGGTGTGTTCTCTTGTTCCCCTCACCTTTCCAAGTTCTTCGTTCCTTTGATTTTCTAACCAGTCTACAGGAGTGCTTGCTGAGCTGATTGAGACTCTGTGCTAATTGGTTGAGCTGGAGTTGGAGGATGGCTTACAACCAAGTCAGCTGGCTACCTCTGGGCTCCTCCTCCTTTTCCTTACTTGACCAGCTAGATCATGAAGTGAAGAAGTGTGGCATGCTCTCAATGTGTTACTAAACTTTTGGCATTTGTTTATGATTCTCTACAGAGGTTTGTAAAATCCTGCGCCTAAAGCGCGGAAGCTGTAAAAGGTGTAGCCTATTTCTTTTGGGGGTTTAAGTATGTTTGTGCTTAGGGAGTAAGGCTATGTTTATTGTCTTTCCTTGTCTTTTAAGGTTAGGTTAGTTTTGGGAGAAATATTTTGTATTGTTTTGGATTGAGACCATCCCTGATATCTTGGGATTTCTTAATGGCAAATTAGAACACTTGAGACTAGCATCTTTGTGTCAGTGAATGGTCTGGTGGGATGAGGTTTGGGAAGGTTGGGGGAGACACCTAGACAAGCCTTAACAGGTATAGTAGTTTTTAAATTCAATTGTAGGTAGGGGGGACTGCTTGGCCAACCAGCTCCAGGGCCAGAACGAGCCGAATTGTTGACCCATTCTGGGGTAATACCCAAAAACAACCAAAGCTGTATCCCAACGAATGTTACTTGGCATTTATTGCAAAAACTTGGCCATGACACTAAAACAAAAAACGTGTGCCCGTATTTAAAATAAAAGAAAGAAAAAAAAGGGAGCGGAGAGCGACATTAATGTGCTGCTCAAGGCACGTAGCACCTGGCGAATACAACTACACATACTACACTACCCACAATGCAATGTGTTTCACACCGTCAGCACCCCACTTTCCCAACAATATGCAATCGCTTAAATAGACTCTCCCGTCAAAATTGAACATTTAACCACTAAACACGTTTGTCATAAACATAGGGATGATGATGTAGATGATGTAGCATATGCTATTGTCCTGAGATGGATTCCCAATGGTTGCATGACCAGTTTGCAAAAAGCTGGTTATTGTAGTGAACAGTCATGCCCATTGATTGCTTATGGACGCCAAGATCTTAAGGTTTTCATATATCGTTTAATTACTCTAATATATCGTTTAATTACTCTAATATATCGTTTAATTACTCTAATATATTGTTTAATTACTCGAATATATCGTTTGATTACTTGTCGCTAGCTTTATGATCTAAAGTTTGTCAAATCAGTGAAGCTGAAGGACACAATTATGTGCTACATGATACCATAAAACATGACAAAGTAACACATCAACGACTAAACAGGTATATTCTACAGAAGCAATAATCCAAAATTATGTTCATTAGGTTCTTCCAGACCAACAAAGAAAACAAAGAATTAAACCCATTTTTTTGGGTGGGACAGGGGTATTACTGGGGTATTACTGTTACACTTGCATTACACTTGCAAAAGTCCAGCTAACAGAAGAACTATGCTCAACTTTCCTATATTTTCACTGCACTGCTGCTCTTCATGTGGTTGGATTAGAGACCAGGAACGTTTTCTGCAGCAAATACTCAATGTTCAAGTTGGTTCCTCGAGCTGATGCCTACAATCAGTGCTGAGTGTTCTTCAACTCCTGCAGGTTTCTCCTCCAACCCAAGCATATGACATTCAACTAATGATGGAAAAATAATTACATTGATCTGGCGGGGTGAAATGGGGTTAGAGCAAAACTGTGTAGGTCAGCAAATCTCCTGGAGCACGGTAAGTACTGTACTGGACGAAATTCACAGCAAATCAGGAGGTATAATCATTACTCCTTCCCCTCGAAATCACAGTGTGAACCAGACCTCCATTTTCTCCCTCCTATACTGTAATAACTCACTTCCTGAATAATAAGCCTTAGGCTGCGGATGTCATCGAAGTGTAAGTGGTTCGGTTTCCACCAATCATTAATGAACCGTGACTATTAGAGCCGTGCCCACAATTTAGGCCATAAATGTCAAAACTCTTTCTAGGATGATAACAGTTCTATGAAAATGCTCATCCCTGCTAGACCACCTAGGGGAAAAATCTGTTGGGCCACACAAACATTTCTTGGTTAATCTAGATTAGACACAGACATTTGGAGCTTGTAACAGACATTAACCTATATATTACCCTGTACACTGCAGTCTACACAGCCTGTTCTGAAGCTGCCACCACTGTTTTCAGTACAGGTGACTGAAATATGGTGAGACTATGGCTTGCGTTCACAGTCACATTCACATAGACACATCTAGGACTTCCAGAAGGTCTAGAGGGATTTTTTCCCATGATTGATTCCCCTGTCACATCCTAATTATGCTAATAGTGGCCTAATCAATTGGAGAACTGGTATTACCGCTGTATACCCAGACACCCAGATGTCGACTTTCAAGGTAGTAACTTTGTTTCTCTCAAACGTTCACAATAAAAAAAGAACATTACTGCAATAGTACAGGTTACTTTTAAATTCAGTATGGTGACCATATTCAATCAAATATAAATAAATAAATGAACCACTGGTATGTATTTCTTTTCCAGATATTCTCTAAATCACTCGAAGGCCCTGAGGAATCTCCACTGCTCCCACCCACTGCTCCTCCTGCCAAAAAAACAAAACAAAACTGGGGGTGGAAACCATCACGGATTGCTTTAAGGACCTCTCCGGGATCAGTTCTAGCACTGGGACTATGGACCAGAAGTGAGTCACTCTTCCTCAACCCTGCTGTGGCTGCAGACACTCTGAAATCTGTCAGCTCAAGGCTGAGGTAGAGAGAGTGGCTCTTTTAAAACTGTCTGCCTGTTTTAGTAAAGTTGGCTGGCATTCTGAGGAGAACTGTTTTTTTTTTTCTCCATGCCAGCTGCCTGGTTCACTCATACAGCACACAGCACCTACTGTGAGAATCAATGGGGTGCTGTTCAGAAGAACAGGTCTAGGATGCATAATGCTCAGACAGCTGGAGAACAGAGGCTGGAGGAGTTGCCTACATCTATTGTCAAATAAAAAAATATTGCTTCAATGAAATAATGAATCAAGTACAAGTGGAAGTAGCCCAGCGAAGAAAAGACAATATGGATTGGAGTAGAAAAGTAGCAGATCAAATGCAGAGTTCCCCAAAGAACTGCAACGGAACATTCAGTGTACATTCAGAGTATAGGAACTGAATTTTGTAAGCTGCTATTCCTCTCTTTTAAGGCTTTCTTTTGATCTAATATGAAGTCCTAAATCGTAAAAAAAAGCATGAAAAACAGGAAAGCCGCCCAGGTGCTGAACTAACAGAACAGAATGAAACTTAAACAACAGAGAATTACCCACTTACTAATGTGACTAGCTAAAGAGGAGATATTTACATATAGAGTAAGTCTGTACAATGAGATAGAAGTCATACTGTTACAGACAGATATTTGCTTAAAAATGCATATGAGAATTGGACAGATGTATACATTTTAACAATATTTTAAAGCAATATAAAATTCCATGTTTAATATATTGTAAAATATTATAGCTACTGGGCAAAAATATTTATTTTACTGCACATATTAAAATATATATACTTGTTTGCACACCTACTACTGAAATATAACATTTATTTTACTGTACATCTACTACTAAAATATCTATCATTTTTATTTTACTGCACATATACTACTAAAATATCTATCATTTTTATTTTACTGTACATCTACTACTAAAATATTTATCATTTTTATTTTACTGCACATATACTACTAAAATATCTATCATTTTTATTTTACTGTACATCTACTACTAAAATATTTATCATTTTTATTTTACTGTACATCTACTACTAAAATATCTATCATTTTTATTTTACTGTACATATCCCACTAAAATATCTATCATTTTTATTTTACAATACATCTACTACTAAAATATCTATATCATATTTATTTTACTGTACATCTACTACTAAAATATCTACATCATATTTATTTTACTGTACATATACTATTAAAATATCTATATCATATTTATTTTACTGTACATCTACTACTAAAATATCTACATCATATTTATTTTACTGTACATATACTATTAAAATATCTATATCATATTTATTTTACTGTACATCTACTACTAAAATATCTACATCATATTTATTTTACTGTACATATACTATTAAAATATCTATATCATATTTATTTTATTGTACATCTACTAAAATATCTACATCATATTTATTTTACTGTACATCTACTACTAAAATATCTACATCATATTTATTTTATTGTACATCTACTATTAAAATATCTACATCATATTTATTTTACTGTACATATACTATTAAAATATCTATATCATATTTATTTTACTGTACATCTACTACTAAAATATCTACATCATATTTATTTTACTGTACATATACTATTAAAATATCTATATCATATTTATTTTACTGTACATCTACTACTAAAATATCTACATCTTATTTATTTTACTGTACATATACTATTAAAATATCTATATCATATTTATTTTATTGTACATCTACTAAAATATCTACATCATATTTATTTTACTGTACATCTACTACTAAAATATCTACATCATATTTATTTTATTGTACATCTACTATTAAAATATCTACATCATATTTATTTTACTGTACATATACTATTAAAATATCTATATCATATTTATTTTACTGTACATATACTATTAAAATATCTATATCATATTTATTTTATTGTACATCTACTATTAAAATATCTACATCATATTTATTTTATTGTACATCTACTATTAAAATATCTACATCATATTTATTTTACTGTACATATACTATTAAAATATCTATATCATATTTATTTTACTGTACATCTACTACTAAAATATCTACATCATATTTATTTTACTGTACATATACTATTAAAATATCTATATCATTTATTTTATTGTACATCTACTACTAAAATATCTACATCATATTTATTTTACTGTACATATACTATTAAAATATCTATATCATATTTATTTTATTGTACATCTACTACTAAAATATCTACATCATATTTATTTTACTGTACATCTACTACTAAAATATCTACATCATATTTATTTTACTGTACATCTACTACTAAAATATCTACATCATATTTATTTTATTGTACATCTACTACTAAAATATCTACATCATATTTATTGTACATACGTACTGGCCCGCATCCTTAATATAAAATAAAATACTTCTACTCCGGTGTAAAGATCTGCTATTTTTATTTAATTCCAAAAATCTGAATACTTAAACCATTAAGATGTACAGATGAATAAAGTAATTCAGAGTGGTTTGATGTGATGTGGTTTGAGTCACTTCACAGTGGTGGTGATAGAAACCAGACACCCAGAGCCTCTAAAGCAATGCTTCTCAACTCTGGTCCTGGAGGTGCCCTGCATGTTTGAGCTTTCCTGCCAAAACACACCCATTTCAACTCAGGAAGGGCTTGTTAATTAGCCGATTAGTTGGATCAGGTGTGTTGGGAGCAGGGCAAACATTGAAATGTGCAGCAGAGCATGGGGTCTTCCAGGACCAGGGTTGAAAACCACTGTTCTAAATAATGTCTCACAAAGCTGTTTTAGTAGTTTGGGTCTAAAATGATTTTTGTTTTAATCCTTTCATAGCGGAGAGGTGCATGTAGCGTGTTGTAAGACAAACTAGTCCCACAAACAATGTATTCCTTTTTGCACATGCAGGTTCACTGGCAGTTTCGGATAGTGGATAAAATGTTGTTGTTTGCTTGTGTTGTAGCTATCGAGACCTCTAGTTTATACCCCAAACAAGGTTAAGAACTCAGAAATAATAAATTTCTCTACAATGAGTTTCTAATGTAATTACATAATTACATGATTCATTATTTCCATCTACAGTACAGTGCAAATGTTTTAGGCTCTTGGAGAAATTCTTGGATTAAAAAAACAGACAAAAAGCTTTTATTCACTCATATTTCATATATGTTTTGAATATTATTAATACAGTAAGTAGTGGTGTTACATATGTCAGTGTGTTTATTTAACCCTTTCTAAGCTTCTCCTTGTGGAAACAACCCAGTATTATTTACAGTTCATCTAAAACCTGCTTTGACTGCTCAGTACTTCATGAAGCTAAATCAAGATTGCTGCTAAAGGAACTGAATACGTTCATACAATGTCTGGGGCGTCCAGGAGAAATCTGGAACTAAAGATATATCTACTTCTTTCACAATAAGATAGTCGTGCTACTTTGTATTGTATTTATGATTATTTACATCTGTTCTAATCGTATACTACACAGTAGTATATGTGAGATATTTTCATTCTGAGATGAGTGTCTCTTTCTAAATTTATTTATTTTGAATCAGCATCTGCAACGAAAACCATACTGCAGTTATTGCTTGTGCTTGATATCAATTTAAAGCAATTCTTGCAATACTTTTGCAATATAGTCTGCCTAGAATGTAGTACTGCACAGATTAACAAAGCAAAAAACACTACTGTTCATTCTTGGCCTGCTGTGACGCAAGCTTTAAAAATATTATCCTAACACCCTTCTTGCAAGTACTAACATTAACACTAACTATCTTTTTTAATGTATTTTTTTTTATTTTTCTCTTTCCTGTTATGTTATGTATTGTATGTTCTGTACTTGGACAATAAAAGAAAGACAAAGAAATAACAACGACATCTTTCTTTCTTTTCCATAATATAATGTTTCATCAACTTCAAAGTATCTTCTTTTCTACTCATAATCAACATGCAAGCAGTGATATTAAATTACACAATGTGCTGGCGGTTGTGATTTGTAAGGGTTAAGTGAACTGGGACAGATCTGTTACTAAATGGAAGCTGGAGGCCCTCGTATAAACTCCCCACTGAGAAAAGAACTGGTGGCCTGCAGTGATGGGTCAAACACAGGCCTCCAGCCTCCAACCCACAGCAGACACACCTGGAGCCAGCAGTGAAGCCCCTTTTATTCTCATCCACTCACTCTGTCCTCTCTGTGGGGTTGGTTAGGCTAGACCTCCTTATCCTACTCCTCCAGCAGTTTGGAGAGGCGTAGTGTAACACATTAGAGCAACAGTGGACAGCTCGAGTCCTGAAGCTCCTGCTGTAAGACTGTCGAGACATTCTTCTGCTCAAACACTGCTTTAATGATGTTGAATCACATGTGTTGGAAGCAGTGTAGCTCCCAGGATCCCAGTTTGTTCCAGAGACCTACTGAATATTTTATACAGTGAAATAAGACAACTTGTCAAACAGATCTTTAAGCTTTGCTGGTGACTTCTCCTCAATATTACTGTTCTTTCAGGCAACACACAAAAATTAGCATGACACAAGAATGAAACACCCATAGATCTACAGAATCACATACATAGTTTATGGAATAGAGAAACGCTAAAATATGTTTGTTCTGTATTTTGATGCAGTGCCAACGAGTGGTGAGCACTCCTGGTGGTATATATTGGGCCTACGAGCTCATGTATGAAGTCATGCACATATAAATAAACTATAAATATTACATCCATGTGCTGGGTTAGCCCTGGCTTGCTGATTGCTTCATTCAGTGAACAGAGATAGAATGAATTTGAAGCTTCTTATTGTCTTTTTTCATTGCACCCTAATTAATATAGCAGATACTTCCAAATAGTCACTGTCCAATGAAAAACAAGTATCTTCAAAATTGCAACTTTACAGGAGAGACCAAAAACATACTTTACTTTTAATGTAAGTCAATGGAACCAGATTTTTTTCTGAGCTATTCTGGAGCACTTCTATTGGTCCATTCATCATGAAATTGTCACACAATGTAAACGACCATTGGCGTGTTCAAATAATGTAGAGAACTCAAAATAGACAAAAATAGAGATGCATGTTTTTCATTGGACAGCGACGAAATGCATGTATGGAAATTTGAATAAGAAGCCTTTATCATCCTCAAGAGCCTTAGCATATCATTACTATGCAACAAAAAACATGCATCTCTATTTTTGTCATGGATTTTCATTTTTCTACATCATTTGAACAGGACAGCTGCCCTTTATATCCTTCTATCTACAGTCATTGTCCATTTTACCAGCTCCACTTACATATACAAGCACTCTGTAGCTCATAGGACAGTACACACCCCCAGCACACACTCTTCATACTTTTACCTTCAGGCAGACGTTATAGGAGTGTGAAGTCCAGGACCCCAAGACTGACAAACAGTTTCTACTCACACGCCATCAGGCTTGTGAACACCTCACGCCACTACCTCTCTAACCTCTCCTATCTGAACTGGTTTAAACTGGTCTGATTTTAACTGCACCTACACTCACTGTACTGCTGTTTACATACAATACTGTTTACATTCGCTACTCGCACAAAAACATTATTGTTTACATTTGTTACTTGCAACTTGCACTTTATGGCTGCTGCTCTTCATACTTAACTTTTATACTTTTTATTCTTTAACTATAAAAATACTTTTATTTACTTTAACTTATATTATTATACTTATATTTTGTATATATTTTTTATTATTTCTTTTATTGGTTATCTTTATCTATTGGTGAATGGAGGAACAGCAAAGTAAGAATTTCATTGTACAGTGTAATTGTCTGTTCTGCTGTACACATGACAATAAAACTCTCGAATCTTGAATAGGCACCCTACAATACACTGCTCTAATACACACAGCAGAACTTAGCCCTGTAAAATAGAAGCCCCTGAAAAACAAAGAATAACGAGTTAACTCAATAACCCAATTCCTTGCTGCTCTAATGCCACAATATTTAAACAGGTTCTTAGATTAGCAGATTAAATTAGTAGGTAAGCCCGTTAAGCTGCTCTGATAAACAGTAGTGGTATCAGAGCGGGTTGTTTCTGCTTCTGCTCTTGTGGGAAAACAAACAAATATGCACTGATCCAACCTTGAGACCCACTTGTCCTCAAACTGGACCCAAAGGTTGAAAACTACTAAATCCCTGCAGTAGAGAACACGCAATGAGCTCAATTTCAGTTCTTAGAAACGCAAATCAATTCACAGTTTACAGTATTATATGATTATGAGGGCAAAGGTTATGAAGGAAGAGTGGAATGACAGAGTGGTGGTCAAGATATTTTGAATATTGACCACATAATATATTGTTTATACTGTTTAAGTGTTGAGTGACTGAGGTTTAAAGGTAGACCATATTCAGACTGCGTTTTGCTGGTTTACAGCAAATGCCTTGTAGACGTTTTTACTTACATTCAATTGAGTGTCTGTTAATTCATCGCTGTACAATGAAAAACATGTGTCTCAATTCATGATGAATGGACAAATAGAAAAGCTCAAAGACAGCTAGGAAAAAATCTGGTTCCATTGACTTGCATTAAAAGTAAAGAAGGTTGTTGGTCTCTCCTGTAAAGTTGCGATTTTGAAGATGCTTGTTTTTCATTGGACAGCGACAAAATACAACATAACTTACCCTAAAAGAAATTTAAATCCCGACCACAACGTGAGCCTCCAGCCTAAACCCAATCTTCACCCATCCCAAACGCTTCACCAGTGAGTCTGGAAACATCTGAGCATTGTGTAGATAAGATTTTCTTTAGAAACATACTTCTCTTGTTATGAGGCGTCCTTTGTATACACACTGATATGACATATTGTGCTACGGCGGCGTCTAAATTCCAGATGACATTAAGTGTGCTCTTTTCTTGGACACAATCTGATTGTTCGCGTTCTGACAGCAGCAAATTTAGCAGACGATCAAAGTTTAATGGAACGGTCAATAAATGGGATCTGAAAATGTCAAAAAGAGGCTTTCTCAACCTCCATCTCCCTTTGTGTGTCTCTCTCCACTCCCTTCCCTTTATCCCTTCCTCTCGCTCACGTTTTATCCATTTGTACAATTATTTCTATTCATCCCTGCTTTGTTTTCTTTCTATCCATTCATATCTGTCTGTCTATTTGTCTGTTTTTTTGCCAGTATTTAGTCCTTCTTTTTTTTTTTTTTTTTTACAACCACTTGAACCCCAGGCTTATTACACAGTTATTAATGTAGCCATATACTACTTTTCTAATACTTTATTTTTGTAGAGGTTTTTTTGGGTTTTTTTTTTTTTTTTGGGGGGGGGGGTCACTATATATTAACATTTGCATTGGCTTACACAATAACAGTAATAACAATTTTTAGATCATCATTTTCTTAACAAAACCTATGATAAAAAATATTTACTGATGTCCTATTTTGTTTATTTTTCATCACGAGAACAAAACAAATGAAAAATAAATAAAACTGAAATAAAAACTAAATAAACCTGAAATAAAAACTAAATAAAACTGAAATAAAAAGCAAATAATGAATAAAAATATTTGAAAATGAGAATTATGACAAAATATATAACTCATTCCCAAATAAACCAATACTTTATATTTATTAAATATTTCTAAATATTTTTCTTTTCTGTTAAACAGTGTTGCATGTACACCGTTTAGTTGCAATGCTTAAAAGAATAAACGAGTGTTTACATAAATATCACTCTGACTTGGTGTAAAGGGTCATTATAAATGAACAAATGAGACTTAATCTTAATCATCTCGGTCAGAAAGCTCTGAAACCTCGGTGTGCTTGTTAATACATGCAGCGTTTGTTTAGGTTTAGTAGTTTGTAGGGGTCTTGTTCAGAGGATTGCTGGCTGTGTAGTCTACAAATGAACTGAGTTGGTGAGGTAAACCCATGAGCACTGTGGCTTTACACCCAAGTTAAACATTACTGGGCTGGATGTGCCAAAGACACAGCTGACGTAATGTAGCAAAACTAGACAAAACTAACAACAAATGACTAAATTGTGACTAAAACTAAAGTAAATGTTTGTCAAAAGATTCAAATGAAATAAAAATCCTTTCTTGACAAAAAGGAACACTGCTTTTTTAACCCTTAGAATTAAACAGGATGTTTAAGTTACTGTGCCATAAAGACCTGTATGTGTATGTATGTAAATTACCTCTACTCTGGTTGGCTGCCCTTAATCTAAAAGCAGTGAAACACTCCTTCAATAAATAAATGGGTGGTTTAAACTGCTGTAGGCTGAAGTTGTGGATACATCTAAATGTGTCGATAGTTGTGACTTCACAAATGTATTTTATGTTCTGTGGTTTCCACATGTATTGATACGCCATTAAAACCACCTCCTTGTATTTATTTTATTAGTTACACTCATCTTGCATAGCTTACAGACTATAGTCCATCTGTTTCTTTATGTACTGTGTAACTCCCCTTTGACCCTGTTCTTTAAAAGGTCAGGACCACCACAGAGCAGGTGTTATTTAAGTGGTTGATCATTCTCAACACTGCAGTGACCAGGGGCATCATAGTGGGGTAAAAAGTGGAACTGGGGCCCTTGAGGAGTCTGGAACTTTCTTTTCCTTTAAATATTAATATCATTTAAATCACAATCATCATTTAGATCACAATAAATGTTGCTAACTAATGTAAATTCAATGTTTTTGGTAAATAAATCGGTTGATTGATGGATTAAATTGTGTGGCCTTGCCTTGTGTAGCAGGCACCCTCACCTCTTGCACGAAATGCTTTAGTCTGCCTTCACCGAGATTTTTAACTAGGTGCATTTAAGTTGGCGTTCATTCTGCTGAAGCGGCAGTGAGCATTGTATCCGTGCTGAAAAATAATGCCCAACAAGGCTAAATCCAGTTTTCCGAAAAGAAAGAAGAGGCAGGAAAGAGACCAAAAAAGAAATGAGGGAAAGCAACTGCTAACAAACTTCTTTCCCAAGAAAGCATATGCATTGAAATACACATACATCTGTGAAATAAAGGTGATATTTGGGTTTTTTTTTTAAATACAATACATGTAACTTTGTTTAAACATTACATTACACACTACTTTGACAGCTTAATTGTTTTTAATGAAGTTGTGCACATCAGCACCGGCGTCAATGCTGGGCAGTGCTCAGGGCACTGTTCGATTTCTGAGCACATCACGGCTCTCCACTCAGCAATTAAATTAAGCCCAGAATCAGACCACCACAAGCCACAGTCTTAAAAGCAACCTTTTTACATTTACAGCATTTAGCAGATGTTCACATCCAGAGCAACCTATAGTTACATTAAGTAACACAGATAGGAGAAGGGAGTGTTAGAGGTCTTACCCAAGAACCAATCAAACCCTGGTCTACAGCTACAGCTGCAGTGTAACCCACTACACCAAGCACCTTAAAATAACAACTTTAAAATGGTTTTGTTGGTAGGTTTGCTTATAATAGGGAGAATGACATTACCACTCCGGGCCTGGAACGCCTGCTATAGTGCAATGTAACTTTGGAGAAGTGAACATGAGGCCTCTCGTGATAACTACGTAACACTTTACGACACCACATCACACACAAATAACTATGGGTCTTCAGCTAGCTGCAAGAAGAAGCTGGAGAGGTATTCACAGTATGGATATCATGGCAGATACTGTGAAGAGATGCAAAAAGACAACGTCGGAGGAAAAGAGAGTGACTGTGGAAGAGAACAGATAGGAGTTAATCTCTTAAAAACATATGAGAGAGTCTCACAGCTAACGGAAACCAATGAAAACCCAACAGCGGGCTGCACATCTCTGCCAGTGTTATTTATTAAATATTGTTGTATGGTGTAACCTTATCAGTGTTATCCCTGTCTCATGGAGTTTAGTAGTTTTTCCGTCATCTAACCTCGTCTCATTTCAGGCTAACATGAAAAGAAATAAATGAATCTCATGCTTAAAGGTTTGGTCACTCTCTGTCAGTCTCACGCCAAGTAAGCCTTAAAATACTGTAACCTCTCTCTTGTAATAAAGTCCTGTAATACTACTCTACCTTGTAGGTCCACACGTCTTAGCATTGTTATGTGCTGAATTTCAACTCCCCAGAAGAATCTGACTCATGTGCATCAGGCAGGCATACAGATGCTACAGACAACACTTGTTTCACTTATTTACACATCCAGAAACAACCAAATCACCAGCACAATCAGTAGTGTCCATATGTCTACAGTGGTCCTTAAGGGTGGCTTAACCAAACTACCAACGTACATTAGCAAGGTGGTCTACACTGTTTACACTGATCAACTGCACTACTGTCATCACTCATACTCACGTTGAGACATTTTCTATTTCTATTTTATATATACTAGCCATCCATCCATCCATTATCTTCCGCTTTAACCCACTAGTTGGGGTCTCGGGAGGGCTGAAGCCAATTCCAGCGTCATCAGGTGAAGACAGGGTACACCATGGACAGTTCGCCAGTCCATCGCATGGCCAGTACACACATATTCACGCACACACTCACACTTACGGGCAGTTTAGAGTCACCGATCAACCTAACATGCATGTGTTTGGACTGTGGGAGGAAACCAGAGTACCTGTAGGAAACCCACTCAAGCACAGGAAGAACATGCACACTCCACACAAAACAGCCCGGACAGGGAATCCAACCCGGATCGTCTTACTGTGACGCGACAGTGCTAACCACTACACCACCATGGTGCCCTTGTATATACTATATTCTATTTATTTTATAATCTTTTTTTTATTTTGTGTTGTAACTGAGCTGTTTTGTCTTACCATGTGCACTGGTGGGATAGCTACTGGATGCCTTGAATTATCTATCCATCCATCCATCCATCTATCTATCCATCTTGTATCTACACTGTATCTGCAACAGTGTAAAAATTAATTACACTCTGCAACTGTAAGGGGACCCCAAGAGCAAAAAATACCAATTCAATGCATTAAACTGCTTTAACATAAACACCACCTTCACCTTTTACTTCAACAGCTGGTGAAGAGTTAGCTGATACCAAACAACATACATTTTGTGTAGAATAACTTTGATTAGTATTGTAAAATGCTAAGCAATCTGCCACGTCTGGTGTGCAGCAGCCCTAAGACTTATTCAGCAACTCCTATAAATGATTCAGTAACAGCTATAAATCTGCAAGTTCTGTATTTAAGAGAGTGAGGAGCTAAACTGTGGACCCACAAACAGACCCACAGGATCTAAGGGGTTAAACTGGGTTTCTTAGAGATACTTCCCGTCTCATCTCTCTTGAATGGATGCAGCAGAAATGCATGCCTACGCTCTCTCTCTCTCTCTCTCTCTCTCGCTGCTTTAGTATGCTGTGAATACAGCAGAGGAGTCCTGAGGTGAGCTCTGGCCTTCTGTGTTCTTTATCGTACGCTGTCAGCGGTGAATGAGGGCAGAGACGCTATTCCAGGCGTCCGAGACGTCGTGCATATTTTACCATCATCAAGGTCTGCCAGACAGACTGACGCTGCATACACACCGTCCACAGAAGAGTGCAGCTGCATTAGACCGGCCTAAATCATTTCTGTCCTGCAGCTCTGTGAGAAGGACATCCACACTGAAATGTGTGTGTGTGCAGGAGGATGAGCCAATGACATCCAAATCCAGGGATTAGAAGCAGTACAGTGAACCAAAGTGAAAACAAAAAGTACAGAGCAGAGTGGACAACAAGAACAAAACCAAGTGGACAATGTGGCTAATTGCTTATTAGTCATAATAATTAGAGGTTTGGTGATTCTACAAATCCATGGTTTGGGTTCAGGTCCAGCTTTGTAAGCCACTTTAATACAGACCTCAATATTTTGAGCCACTGTTTAATTCAGACCTCGTTTTGTGTACCACAGTTCAGTTCCATGGTTCAATTTGTGGTTGGATGAATTTGTGGCTTTTAAATCTTTTTAAATCAACAAATTAAAACACTAATGAAAAGAAGACCAAAATCATGGTAGATGAATTTAATTCACATAAATTAATGTAACAAGAGCTCCACAAGCTGCACCATCATCAGCAGTGGGGACAGCTGGTTGGGGTTGGGGGGGGACTGTGGACATTTAGGATATTTGTGGATATTTCCCTAATACTTTAATGGTGTGTTTTAAATGAAGCTCTTAATTATGCTTTCTCATTGTCTTGGAGACTCAATAGCAGAGATCTTTGATTCCAGACCTTCAGTTTCTGCTTCAGGATTTTGCACTCACAGGTGGTGAACTGGTGGTTAAATGTGAGAATGTTAAACTAATGTTAAACTAAGTTTTAGTGTTTAGAATCTTATTTTTGGGATCTACTTGAACAGATTTACATTCAGATTACATTCATCTTCTCAAACCACAATTTTTTCTCATGTTGTATGTCTGAAACACAGCTCCTGTGTCTTTAAGCACCTCCTCCTAATGAGCCCAGTGTGCTCTGATTGGTTAGTGTACCCATTCTGTTCTAACTGGTCAACTGCCAGAGTACTACTCCTTCACAGTTACCAGTATTGCTGTGCTTTGTCTGAGTGTGTGCTGGTAAGCAGGTAATAAGGATTACCATAATAGGTCCTAGGTGGCACGGTGGTTTGTCTAGTGGTGCACTGCTGCATCACAGCGAGATGATCTGGGTTGGATTCCCGGTCCGGGTTGTTTTGTGTGGAGTGTGTATGTTCTCCCCGTGCTTGAGTGGGTTTCCTCCGGGTACTCCGGTTTCCTCCCACAGTCCAAACACATGCATGTTTGGCTGATCAGTGACTAAATTGCTCAGAGGTGTGAGTGTGTGTTGGCCATGCGATAGATTAGTGACCTGTGGCTTTGGCTCCAGCCCCCGTTACTAGCGGGATAAAGCGGGGGATAATGAATGGATGGATAGACAATAGGTCTTCTTTTAATGTTTTGTGGATTGTCCTAGTGTCACAATGTGTATCAGTAAACCAGAACCAGAAATGGAGAACCCGCCACAGCTCCCATGCCCACACCCAAAAAAAAAAACACCCGCAGTGCTTAGTGCAGTCCTTGTTGGATGCGTGTGCTTTATCATGCCGCATCGTGACATTCAGTTCTTATTGAACATCTCAAACATAGCCAACGGCACATGAGACTGACAGTTCTTTGATTTTAATCCCTTTTTCCTTCTTCCCCTTCCTCTCCTGTTATCTATCTGCCTGTCTACATCTATCTCATACTATCCTTCATTTAAACCCATTTACAACACAGTGGTAGCTACTGCATTACATCAAGATACTACTACACAGAGAGAGAGAGACAGAGAGAGAAAAGAAAAAAGAAGAAAGAAATGATAGGTGAAAAAGAGAAAGAATAGACAAAGAAAGGGATAGAGAGAGAAAGAGCAGAGGAAGGGACATAAAACCCAGAGGAGATCAACAGAAGAAAAAAACATGAAAGAAATGGAAAACAAAGAGGAAAAGGGATAGAGGGGAAAAGAAAGAGAGAAGAGAATAGTAGAGAAGAGACAAATGAAGAGAAGAAGGGTGAAGAGAAGAGATAGTGACATGTAGGGAGAAGACAAGAAGAGAAGAGAAGAGAAGAGAAGAGAAGAGAAGAGAAGAGAAGAGAAGAAGGCTGAGGAGAAGAGATAAAGGGAGATGGAGGGAAAAGACAAAAAGAAAAGAGAAAAAAGAAAAGAGAAAAAAAGGGAGAAAAGAAGAGAAGGAAGATGAGAGGAGAGTAGAGGTCAGAAGAGAAGAGAAGAGAAGAGAAGAAGGCTGAAGAGAAGAGATAAACGGAGATGGAGGGAAAAGACAAAAAGAAAAGAGAAAAAAGAAAAGAGAAAAGAAGGGAGAAAAGAAGAGAAGGAAGATGAGAGTAGAGGTCAGAAGAGAAGAAGGCTGAAGAGAAGAGATAAAGGGAGATGGAGGGAAAAGACAAGAAGAGAAGAGAAAAAGGAAAAGAGAAAAGAAGGGAGAAAAGAAGAGAGGGAAGATGAGAGGAGAGTAGAGATGAGAAAGTAGAGAAAAGAAGAGTAGAGAAGAGAAGAGAAGAGAAGAGAAGAGAAGAGTAGAGAAGAGTAGAGAAGAGAAGAGAGACTGAGACAGATTAAGGGGTTCGAGGCGCAGATTGTAATGGCCCTGTGATTGAATGGTAGTTTGACTGTCAGGAAGTGAGAGAGAAGTTGAAAAGGTAAAGATTGAGGGAGGTGGAGGAGGTATAGGAGGCCCAGTGTTGGGTGGATGTTTTAAATTGAAAGACTCACCCAACCCGCTCTAAGTTAGAGAGAATGATAGAGAAAAGATAAAAAGGACAAGTGGCGCTGGTGAAATGAAAGGATGTGTGGAGCAGTAAAAGGGCAGCGCAAGAGGGGCTGTTGAAGAAATGGGGGTTAGAGGAGTGGGATGAGAGGAAAGATCTAAAGGGGCTGGAGGAAGAAACAGAGAGTTACTGGGGAAACAGAACAAAAGAAACTGAAAATGCAGGAAAGAAAGACATACTGGAATCTAAGAGGTAAGAGATACAGACAGAAAAGAGATACAGAGAGAGAGAAAGAGAGAACGAGAGATAAAAAAGAGAAGAGAAAGAGGAGAAGTGAAAGAGAGGGAGAGACTGAAAGTGAGAATATAGATAATTAGCAAAAAAACATTCACCAATGAAACTAGAACATTCCTGTATTTTCACTAATCTGCACTAACACGCGTTTCAGAACAGCTTCCTCACGTTAGTGTGCTGTCTGCAGGATATCAGCCTAAACAACATCTAGCCTCATACGTTACTCCTTCTACTGCAGAAATGACCATAACAAATTCAAGCTCACATCCTGCGCGTACAGTGTATTTGTAAACAAAACCCCTCCGACCCTCTAAACCCCCCGAGGCGAGCCAGTCTGGGACCGTCAGAGCAGCCATGTAAACTATCAGGCTCATAACAGAAGATGCATCACAGTGAATGAGCTGAGTTACATTCTCACACTAAGCCATTAGTGGGCATTACACAGTGCAGGACCATCCATTGGAGGTCCCCAGAGCACTTGGCTCTTCAGGAGCCCCAATGAAGGCTGGAGGTCCTCAGGGACAGAGAGGGGGAGAGAGAGTGAGAGAAACATAAATATGTGTTGTGCATTTAGAATCAGAGAGAGAGAGAGATAGAGAGAGAGAGAAAGAGAAAGAGTGAAGGTAGAGGACGAGAAGACAACGAGAGAAATTAAAAAAAGAGAAGGAGAGCAGGAAAGGAAAGAAAATAAAGGAAAGTTAGAGAGAGGCAAAATAGACAGAAAGAAAAGGAGCAAAAAGAGGATAGTAGATAGAGAGATACACAGAGATAGATAGATACACAAAGTAAAGGTGTCAAAAGTATTCACCTTCATTACTCAGGTAGAAGTACAGATACTAGGGTTTAAAAACACTATAAACACTAAGTATCAACTCAAGATTTTTACTCCAGTAAAAGTGTAAAAGTACTGCTTTCAGAACTACTTAAAGTATAAAAGTAAAAGTAATGTAAGGGGAAAAATACCATTAAGGACAGAAGTTTAAGCCGCACCAAAGGGGTCTGTAGTGCACTAGCCCACCTCCCCAAAAACCCCATTCTTCTAAAATTTATGACTATAATGTTATATTAAAATGTTAATGTTGATAAATTTGGGATGCGCTAGGCTTCCTGTTTCAGCCGCATATACGCCCATTAAAAATGAATGTCTTTTAGTACAATGTAAATATATTAAAGAAGCATATCTGTTACTACTGAACATTAACATGTGTTTCATGGAGCAGAAGATATGAAGACTAGTTGTCTATAAGTATTGTAATGGAGCAAATAGTCAAACTTAAGACATGTTATCAATAATCTTTACTGGAATGTAAATGTACATGAATGAAAACAAGCTGTAAATGAAATAGGAGTAACGAGTACAGGAGTAATGGAGTGAGAGTGTAAGGAGTAGAAGTAAAAAGTCAGCTGAAAAATAATTTCTCCAGTAAAGTATATATAACCAAAATTTCTACTTAAGTAAGGTAACAAAGTATTTGTTTTTCATTACTTGACACCTCTGACACAGAGATAGAGAGAAATAAAGAGAGAGAACAGGGGAAAGACAAAGAATTAGAGGATAGTGAGAGAGCAAGACAGAGAGGGAGAGAATAAAAGAGAGAGTGAAAGAAAGAGAGAGAGAGAGAGATTCCATTCACTCTATATGATAAGTCCAGTGCTGTAAAATTCTATTTCTTTTTATTTCATCATGTGCATTTTCAGATCGGCTCTGTTCTGATCAGCACCACAGTGTTTGCTGGTCACACGTGAGGTTTCTTCTGTTTTGTAGGTGTGCTATGTGGTTTTGTGCAGACACAGAGTATACGATGTTTTAAATCTACTTGACATGATGCTCCGTACACGAAGGTCAGTGCTTCAGACTGTGGTGCAGCAGTAGCCCTGCCCTGAACATTTCAGAGCTTTCCCTGCTCTTCAGCTCATGAGGGTCTTACAAACCCCAGCCATTCCTGGGCCTATTACAGTATCTTCACACTGAAGTTCACAGTGGACCCATTTCTGACTGCCGTATGTAAGTGTTGCATGTCTGTGGAAAATGTGCAAAATTATATTAAGTATATGCCATTTATATAATTAAAAAGAAAATAAAAGTAAAAAAAAAAAAATGATGAGCACATTTCAAAATGTCAACGTGTCTTACAGCCTAGTTTATTAGTAAATCTCCTGCAATAAAGTGTGAAATTGAGTGGCTTGTTTTATATTTTACCAGAAAACAATCTCACTGGTGGTGCCAGTTAAGAGTCAACACCTGCTCATTTCTGATGTTGCTATACAGACTGGACCAGAAAATCTGAACAGAAAACTCTAAAAATACTTAATGTGATAACAAGTAAAGGACCTAGCTCCTTCAACCTGCATAAATGAACAGTTCTTCTTTTAGTAAGTTTTTTTTTTTAAATAATTAACAGACATCATGATTACATTCCTGTATATGTATATACTGTATATATATATATATATATATTCATGACATAAAAAATGAAAGCATAACATACATACAGTATATAAACTGGAAAACGCCTTCTTGGAATTAATCCAGGCTTTTTTTGTCACACAGTGACATCATCATGCAACACAATCCCTATTGAGAAACCAAGCACACCCTAAGGATGTGCGATATATATTGTGTAAGATAATATCTTAATTGCCGTGCTAATGATGTGAGAGCTGACGATATCGAGTACGCTACTGACCATGAAAAAAACAACAATCAGAACACCTGGACTCCACACGTTCACTACTTCATGCTTTGTGCTTGGCCTTAATGTGTGCTAGCATAGGCTAAAGCTAGCACTGCTGCCTAAACAACACACCTAAAGCTGAAACTGAGTGAAAACACTGCACCAGGGGAAGAAACTCAGACACCACCAGCCTCGCAGTCTACCACCTTAGATTTAACTCCTTAACGAGGATCATCTTCACTCGAGTGGAGCTGGTCTGGATCTGAAAAGACTGACGTTGCTCAGAAGATGGCAGTTTACAGACTTTGTAAGAAAGTAGCCGTTCAAGATCTACACAGCTAACCTGTTCCATCATCTCCTAACAAACCACCACACACAGTATGAGGAGTAGGAGGAGTATGAAGAGAGTATGAGGAGTATGAAGAGAGTATGAGGAGTATGAACAGAGTATGAGGAGTATGAAGAGAGTATGAGGAGTATGAACAGAGTATGAGGAGTATGAAGAGAGTATGAGGAGTATAAACAGAGTATGAGGAGTATGAAGAGAGTATGAGGAGTATAAACAGAGTATGAGGGGTATGAACAAAATATGAGGGAGTATAAACAGAGTATGAGGAGTGTGAAGAGAGTATGAGGAGTGTGAAGAGAGTATGAGGAGTGTGAAGAGAGTATGAGGAGTATGAAGAGAGTATGAGGAGTATGAACAGAGTGTGAGGAGTATGAAGAGAGTATGAGGAGTATGAACAGCGTGTGAAGAGAGTATGAGGAGTGTGAAGAGAGTATGAGGAGTATGAAGAGAGTATGAGGAGTATGAACAGAGTGTGAGGAGTATGAAGAGAGTATGAGGAGTATGAACAGCGTGTGAAGAGAGTATGAGGAGTGTGAAGAGAGTATGAGGAGTGTGAAGAGAGTATGAGGAGTATGAAGAGTGTGAAGAGAGTATGAGGAGTATGAACAGAGTATGAGGAGTGTGAAGAGAGTATGAGGAGTATGAAGAGAGTATGAGGAGTATGAAGAGCTTTGGGAGTGCGCTGTCTGAGACAGAACTAAACCAGCTAAGGTGTCTAAACACACGCTCAGTGAGCCATTCACTAAAACAGAGCCTTCGCCTGATGATGCTGGGATTGGCTTCAGCCCCTCCCCCCTGGCCCCGACTAGATAATGGATGGATGTATGGATATAAATATCCTTTAAGAAGTGCAAGCTAGTAAAATATAAGAATTTAACAAACACATTTTTAAATAATGCAAAATGTTGTTTATCATTATCAACACAATTACAGAAAATACATAGATATCAGTTTTTGTCAATATCCCACACCCCTAGCACACCCTCACACAGAGAATAGTGAATTCAAATTAAAAACTTAACTTTAATGTGTAGGTAACAGAGTTCTTCGTTTAATTAACAAAGACAATGATTGTTGTTATTTTGAATTTCATGCGTGTCAGACACTGTGTGCCGCAGTTATCAGCATGTTAAGTTGATGTAAGTGAAGTAAGTGAAGTTTATTTTATTACCACGTGACCTTATTATTAGATTTCCTTCTAGCTCCTTAAAGTCAGAGCATTTTGAAAACTTTGGTGCAGAACACATGGTGCAGAGGAGTCCTCCCGCTGAATGTTCACTTCTTTTGGAAAGGAGAAGTGAAGTGGAGGAGCGAGAGAGAGAGAAAGAGAAAATGCTGAGAGTGAATTCCATTATCGGCCTCCCCAGAGAGGTGTGTGTGTGCGTGTGTTGATAAATGAGCCACACACTAACAACAATATACTCATTGTGCACTTCACCCTGAGTGTGTGTGTGTGTGTGTAAGTGTGTGTGTGTGTGTGTGTGTGTGTGTGTGTGTGTGTGTTTGCTATGGCTTGTCGTATTGTCCTCCTTTCTTTTAAAATCTTTGCTCAACGCCGAAGCTGCTCCGTTCCCTTTAGAACGCGGGGACACGTGTGTGATGCACGTTTTCACCAGGCTCACTTGTGCTCAGGGATTAGAAACAGTTCACAGGGGCCGCGAGCTAAAACAAACAATAACAACTAGGGGTGGGTGATATGATAAAAATCCAGTATCACAATATCTAATGACGATTAGACTCGTAAATCCGTGAAGCGCTCTGGATTTTTTTCACTGTATCCTCCAGATGCAGCACCTGTGCAGCTTCTCTCCTTTTAGTTCACTGTCTATCATCAGATCTGCCAGAGTCACCAGCTACACTCTAAACACTTCTCATCCTCTGTACTAACAAAAACCAGAACTAACTCTGTCTCTGTACTAAAACCACAACTATGTCTCTGTACTAACCTAAACCAGAACTAACTCTGTCTCTGTACTAACCCAAACCAGAACTAACTCTGTCTCTGTACTAACCCAAACCAAAACTAACTCTGTCTCTGTACTAACCTAAACCAGAACTAACTATGTCTCTGTACTAACCTAAACCAGAACTAACTCTGTCTCTGTACTAACCCAAACCAGAACTAACTCTGTCTCTGTACTAAAACCACAACTATGTCTCTGTACTAACCTAAACCAGAACTAACTCTGTCTCTGTACTAACCCAAACCAGAACTAACTCTGTCTCTGTACTAACCCAAACCAGAACTAACTCTGTCTCTGTACTAACCCAAACCAGAACTAACTCTGTCTCTGTACTAACCTAAACCAGAACTAACTCTGTCTCTGTACTAACCCAAACCAGAACTAGCTCTGTCTGTACTAACCCAAACCAGAACTAACTCTGTCTCTGTACTAACCCAAACCAGAACTAAGTCTGTCTCTGTACTAACCCAAACCAGAACTAACTCTGTCTCTGTACTAACCTAAACCAGAACTAACTCTGTCTCTGTACTAACCCAAACCAGAACTAACTCTGTCTCTGTACTAACCCAAACCAGAACTAGCTCTGTCTCTGTACTAACCCAAACCAGAACTAACTCTGTCTCTGTACTAACCCAAACCAGAACTAACTGTCTCTGTACTAACCCAAACCAGAACTATGTCTCTGTACTAACCCAAACCAGAACTAACTCTGTCTCTGTACTAACTAAACCAGAACTAACTCTGTCTCTGTACTAACCAAACCAGAACTAACTCTGTCTCTGTACTAGCCAAACCAGAACTAACTCTGTCTATGTAAACACACTACTTACCGTATTAATAGTGTTTAATATTTAAAAAATAAAGTATTTTCCTGAATTAATAAAAGCTTTCTGTCTGGAGAATAGCTTTTTAAATATAATAGCTTCCCCAAGTACCTAAAACTTTTTACACAGTACTGTACATGTTCATTTCTCCCACTTTGCGTTGTCTTCGTTGTGCTCTCCATAGTTGTCTGGCTTTATCTACTTCATGATTATTGGAAGAGAAATACTCGTATACTGCTTGTAATGCAATTCCTTTACATTAACCTACATCGACAGTACAGTTTTTGCCCTCTCCCGTAAAGTTACTACTTTGGAGATACTTGTACTTCTTTTGACAGTGGTGATATACGAGGGCTGTCCTGAGTAGCAGATTTTGGACTCCGGAGCTTTGACAGTGAATACTAAAAGCTTCCTGGGGACATGAAAAAGCTGCTCCGAAAATCTGCATCTAACCTCAATGCTGAAAGCACAGTTGTGGCTTCATCCGCTGAACAATCCAAACCTTCAGGCTAGCTGCTTTCCACCCAGGGCACTGTGGCACTCACAGCACAGCTGCGCTCCATGTACCAGGCCCACTAGCCTCTCTCAGAGGCAGGCTAGGGGTTAACAGAACAGTGCATAACCAGCACTTCATGCCCTGGGGAGGGTCCAGTACAGTTTGCAGCCGCCCTAAGAACACACAATCTCTAGTACAGCATTAACCTGGCATTCACTGCTGTGAATTAAGCAGGATGTCAGGTGTCCAAACTGAGGTGTATATATATATATATATATTTCTACATATTTACATCACAATTTAGGTTCTCAGTACTTTTGAGTTGAAGAGACTGAATACGGGTGGAGTGGTGGGTTTTCCAGAGTACAGCAGAGGGCTGTGTTTTTAGCTGCTTTGTTGGTTGCTGTGTTTGGTGCAGTTCTCAGCAAATTAAAAATAAAACTGAATTATGAGCCATAACAAGTTTCTCCAAGAACCCCACAAGTTACAGTGTGTTGCGCCTGTACTGATAGGCTACGTTCAGCTATAAAAAATTCTAAACTGCAGTTGTTCTAACTTGGATGACACAGTATATAGATATATAAATATTAGGCCCAATAAAACTTTCTTCCCTCGCATCGTTTGACACAGTCAGAATTGCTTTGCTCATTAATAACTGTGTTCAGCATCGCTGCTCATTTTCGCCATTTACACAAAGTACATACAAAAAAACGGAACGTTTAATTTACTCGCTAAAAGCAATATTTACACACTATTGTTTGAGCTTGTCCTTCTACTGCTTTCAGAACTCCAGAGCCTCTCTTATAGAATTTACAGAAAACCCTCTCCCCCCTCACTCTACACGCTCTCAGCTTTCTTTAATTACAGCTTGCCATCTGACATGATTTGCCAGCAGGAGAAGATTTAGTGCAGGCTTTATAAAGGCTGGTCCTGACCCAAGCATCAAACTCATAACCATAAATCTAGAAATCTGAATGAAACCCGCTGTGCACTCAAATTGGGATCAAATCTAATCGTGGATGGATTAATTGAGGTCCGTTCTATATTCGGGTTCTGGTCATTCTGTAGCGTTTTCAGCTCCATGCCTCTGCACTGTTTTCTCATAATGATGGACGCGTCTTTGAATGTTCCTGATTAATCTGAATACAGAATTTATTTATAACTTCACATCCTGCAGTGCAAAAAAGAGCCTGCACTGCACACGCACACACACACATATACACACACACACACACACACATATACACACACAGACACTTACACACAGCATGGAATCCAGATGGCTAATTAACAGCCCATAATCTCAAGCGCATAAAGATCCTGTCTGAAAGAGGGAGAATAAAAAAGTCAGAAAAGGAGAGAGAGAGAGAGAAAGACAGAGAGACATTGAGAGAGAGAGATGAGATCAGAGAGAGATGAGATCAGAGAGAAGAGAATTGGAATGGAGAGAGAGGAGTGATAAATAAAGACAGAGGAGAGAGAGGATGACTGGAGAGAGAAGAGAGAGTGTGGGGAGGGAAAAGAGAAGAGATGAAGAGAAAGAGAAGAGAGGCCGAGCATAAGAAACCAGTGAAAGAGGAGAGAGAGAAAAAAGAGAAGAAGAGAGAGAGAAAGAAGGAGAGAGAGAGAAGAGAGAGCGAGTATGGAAAGACAGCAAAGGGGAGAGAAAGAAAACAGAGCCTGAGAAGAGAAAATAGGGTGAGAGAGAAAGAAAAGACAGCAAGCATAAGAAGAGGAAGAAAGAAAGAGAAAGAAAGCAGGAAAAGGGAGGAGAGAGTGAATAGAGAATGCGGGCAGACAGAGAAAAAGAGGGAGTAGTAAAAAAAGAGTGGATGAGAGAGAGAGGGAAAGTGTGAGAATGGGGGAGAAAAACGGTAGGGAGAGTGTGAGATGAGAGAGTGAGGGAGAGAGAGGGAGAGTGTTAGAGGAGAGAGTGGATGAGCGAGCAAGGCAGAGTGAGAGAAAAGGGAGTGTGGAGAGAGAGAGAGGGAGAAAGTGAGAAAAGAGAATGAGAAGAAATGTGAGAAGAGACAGTGGAGAAAGAGATATGGACAGTGTGAAAGATGAAAGAGAGGACGAGAGAGAGGGTGAGAATTGGAAGGGGAGAGTGGAGCACAAAGGGGAGAAAAAAGAGAAGAGAGGAAGAGAGAGAGAAAGAAGGAGAGAAAGAAGAGAGGATGAGCGTGGAAAGACAGCAAAGGGTAGGGAAAGAAAAGAAAGAACATGAGAAGAGAGAATATGGTGAGAGAGAAAAGACAGCAAGCATGAAATGAGTAAGAATAAGAGAGAGAGAAAGAACACATGGAAACATGGAGGGGGAGATGATAAGGAGAAAGAGAGTGAATATGAGAAAGAAAGAAAGAGAGAGAGAGTATAGGGAGAAAAAGAGAGAGAGATAGTAATGAAAAAGAAAAAGAGAAGGAGAGAGAATAGGTAGAAAAAGAGAGAGAATAAGGAGAGAGAGAGAGTGAGAGAGAGAGAGAATAAGGAGAGAGAGAGAAAGAGAGTATAAGAAGAGAGTGAAAGAGAGAATAAGGAGAGAGAGAGAGGAAATAAGGAGAGAGTGAGAGAGAGAGAGAGAGAGAGAGAGAGAATAAAGTGAGAGAGGGAGAGAGAGAGAGAAAATAAGGAGAAAGAGAGAGAATAAAGAGAGAGAGAGAGAAAGAGAGAGAGTATAAGGAGAGAGAGAATAAGGAGAGAGAGGGGAAATAAAGAGAAAGAGAGAGTAAGAATCAGGAGAGAGAAAATAAGGAGAGAGGGATACAGAGAGAGTAAGAATAAGGAGAGAGAAAATAAGGAAAGCAAAAGAGAGAATAAGGTGAGAGAGGAAGAGAGAGAATAAGGAGAGAGAAGGAGAGAGAGAATAAGGAGAGAGAAGGAGAGAGAGAATAAGGTGAGAGAGGAAGAGAGAATAAGGAGAGAGAAGGAGAATAAGAAGAGAGAGAGATACAGAGAGAGTAAGAATAAGGAGAGAGAGAATAAGGAAAGCAAAAGAGAGAATAAGGAGAGAGAGAATAAGGAGAGAGAATAAGGAGAGAGAATAAGGAGAGAAAATAAGGAGAGAGAAAGAGAGAAAATAAGGTGAGAGAGGAAGAGAGAGAATAAGGAGAGAAAATAAGGAGAGAATAAGGAGAGAGAAGGAGAGAGATAATAAGGAGAGAGAGAGAGAGAGGATAAGGAGAGAGAGACAGAGAGTGAGAATAAGGAGAGAGTGAGAATAAGGAGAGAGAGAGACAGAGAGTGAGAATAAGGAGAGAGAAGAAGAATAAGAAGAGGGAGAGATACAGAGAGAGTAAGAATAAGGAGAGAGAGGAAGAGAGATAATAAGGAGAGAGAATAAGGAGAGAGGAGGAGAGAGATAGGGAGAGAGGATAAGGAGAGAGAGACAGTGAGTGAGAATAAGGAGAGAGAGAGACAGAGAGAGAGAATAAGGAGAGAGAGAGAATAATGAGAGAGAGGGAGAGAGATAAGGAGAGAGAAAGAGAGAGAGAATAAGGAGAGAAAGACAGAGAGGAAGAATAAGGAGAGAGAGGAAGAGAGAGAATAAGGAGAGAGAATAAGGAGAGAGAAGGAGAGAGATAGGGAGAGAGGATAAGGAGAGAGAGACAGTGAGTGAGAATAAGGAGAGAGAGGGAGAGAGATAAGGAGAGAGATAAAATAAGGAGAGAGAGAGAATAAGGAGAGAAGGAGAGAGATAATAAGGAGAGAAAAATAGAGTAAGGAGAGAGAGACAGAGAGAGTGAGAATAGGGGGAGAGAGAGAGAGAGGAAGAGAGAGAATAAGGAGAGAGAAGGAGAGAGATAGGGAGAGAGAGACAGTGAGTGAGAATAAGGAGAGAGAGAGACAGAGAGAGAGAATAAGGAGAGAGAGAGAATAATGAGAGAGAGGGAGAGAGATAAGGAGAGAGATAAAATAAGGAGAGAGAGAGAGAATAAGGAGAGAGAGAGAATAATGAGAGAGAGGGAGAGAGATAAGGAGAGAGATAAAATAAGGAGAGAGAGAGAATAAGGAGAGAGAGGGAGAGAGATAATAAGGAGAGAGAAATAGAGAGAGAGAGAGTAAGGAGAGAGAGACAGAGAGAGTGAGAATAGGGAGAGAGAGGGAGAGAGATAATAAGGAGAGAGAAATAGAGAGAGAGAGAGTAAGGAGAGAGAGACAGAGAGAGTGAGAATAGGGAGAGAGAGAGGGAGAGAAAATAAACATCTGCTGTAAAAGGTTTACACGGAGAGTAAAAAGCAGGCAGCCACACCCAATGAGGCATTTTATATTTGAATATAAATTTGACTGAGCTTGACAGTCTGTGACAGGTGCAAAAGAGCGAGTGAGAGTGAGAGAGAGAGAGACAGCGAGAGGGAGGGTGGAGGGTGAAGAGGTGAAAGAATGATTGACAAAGACAGAGATTGGGTTTACTGTAGGAGAAAAGAAGAGAGCGAGGGGGAAACAGGGCGATCCAGTGAGTCTCTGTCAGTGGACTGTACTACTGTATGACAGCTGGGACCATGTTCTATATGATCTGATGCTTCACTCGGAGATCAGCACTCTCTCTCAGCAGAGCGGGGGCTTTGGAGAAAAGCCACTTATAACATTTGTGGGGGTTTATGTACCAAAACCACTCCTAATCATTATTCACCAATTTCCAAGATCTTGTTAACCCCTTAGAATCACACAGGCTGGTTTTGTTCATGTGCCAAATGTGCAAAAATACTTAAAAATTTCATAAGAATTATTAAACTCTATCATGTTTCACTTTTTAGTTGGAGATGTTTGCTGGCCCTGCCGGACTGGCCTGCTTTACAGAAGGCTGAAAAACTGATGCGAAAGTTAAAAAGATTAGGAAGGAGATACGACTATGTGCGATGTTGAAAGACTACAGCAGAGCTAATGAAAGTCCTTTGATTCGAAATCTAAACTTAAAACATTTCACATGTAAAGTGTACATTAAAGGTAAATGTAATAAAATAATTATTCATATTTATGTAGGAAGTTATAAGATCATGATTTGTTCTATATACAGGAATGTCAAATCATAAAGTAGAATCTCGTGCTCACTTTATGGTATCGGTTGATAGCATCTGGTGAGCACATGATAGTATATGGTAAGCACATGATAGTATATGGTAAGCACATGATAGTATACGGTAAGCACATGATAGTATACGGTAAGCACATGATAGTGTATAGTAAGCACATGATAGTATACGGTAAGCACATGATAGTATACGGTAAGCACATGATAGTGTATAGTAAGCACAAGATAGTATATGGTAAGCACATGATAGTATACGGTAAGCACATGATAGTATATGGTAAACACATGATAGTGTATAGTAAGCACAAGATAGTATATGGTAAGCACATGATAGTATACGGTAAGCACATGATAGTATATGGTAAGCACATGATAGTATACGGTAAGCACATGATAGTATACAGTAAGCACATGATAGTATATGGTAAGCACATGATAGTATATAGTAAGCACATGATAGTGTATGGTAAACACATTATAGTATATGGTAAGCATAAGATAGTATATAGTAAGCACAAGATAGTATATGGTAAGCACATGATAGTATATAGTAAGCACATGATAGTATATAGTAAGCACAAGATAGTATATGGTAAGCACATGATAGTATATGGTAAGCACAAGATAGTATATGGTAAGCACATGATAGTGTATGGTAAACACATTATAGTATATAGTAAGCACAAGATAGTATATGGTAAGCACATGATAGTGTATGGTAAGCACATGATAGTATATAGTAAGCACAAGATAGTATACGGTAAGCACATGATAGTGTATGGTAAACACACTATTGTATATAGTAAGCACATGATAGTATATGGTAAGCACATGATAGTATACGGTAAGCACATGATAGTGTATGGTAAACACATTATAGTATATAGTAAGCACAAGATAGTATATGGTAAGCACATGATAGTATATGGTAAGCACATGGTAGTATACGGTAAGCACATGATAGTATACGGTAAGCACATGATAGTATATGGTAAGCACATGATAGTGTATAGTAAGCACAAGATAGTATATGGTAAGCACATGATAGTATACGGTAAGCACATGATAGTGTATGGTAAACACATTATAGTATATAGTAAGCACAAGATAGTATATGGTAAGCACATGATAGTATATAGTAAGCACATGATAGTGTATGGTAAACACATTATAGTATATGGTAAGCACAAGATAGTATATGGTAAGCACATGATAGTATATGGTAAGCACATGGTAGTATACGGTAAGCACATGATAGTATACGGTAAGCACATGATAGTATATGGTAAGCACATGATAGTGTATAGTAAGCACAAGATAGTATATGGTAAGCACATGATAGTATACGGTAAGCACATGATAGTGTATGGTAAACACACTATTGTATATAGTAAGCACATGATAGTATATGGTAAGCACATGATAGTGTATGGTAAACACACTATTGTATATAGTAAGCACATGATAGTATATGGTAAGCACATGATAGTATACGGTAAGCACATGATAGTGTATGGTAAACACATTATAGTATATAGTAAGCACAAGATAGTATATGGTAAGCACATGATAGTATATGGTAAGCACATGGTAGTATACGGTAAGCACATAATAGTATACGGTAAGCACATGATAGTGTATGGTAAACACATTATAGTATATAGTAAGCACAAGATAGTATATGGTAAGCACATGATAGTATATGGTAAGCACATGGTAGTATACGGTAAGCACATGATAGTGTATGGTAAACACACTATTGTATATAGTAAGCACATGATAGTATATGGTAAGCACATGATAGTGTATGGTAAACACACTATTGTATATAGTAAGCACATGATAGTATATGGTAAGCACATGATAGTATACGGTAAGCACATGATAGTGTATGGTAAACACATTATAGTATATAGTAAGCACAAGATAGTATATGGTAAGCACATGATAGTATATGGTAAGCACATGGTAGTATACGGTAAGCACATAATAGTATACGGTAAGCACATGATAGTGTATGGTAAACACATTATAGTATATAGTAAGCACAAGATAGTATATGGTAAGCACATGATAGTATATGGTAAGCACATGGTAGTATACGGTAAGCACATAATAGTATACGGTAAGCACATGATAGTGTATGGTAAACACATTATAGTATATGGTAAGCACAAGATAGTATATGGTAAGCACATGATAGTATATGGTAAGCACATGGTAGTATACGGTAAGCACATGATAGTATACGGTAAGCACATGATAGTATACGGTAAGCACATGATAGTGTATAGTAAGCACAAGATAGTATATGGTAAGCACATGATAGTATACGGTAAGCACATGATAGTATATGGTAAGCACATGATAGTGTATAGTAAGCACAAGATAGTATATGGTAAGCACATGATAGTATACGGTAAGCACATGATAGTGTATGGTAAACACATTATAGTATACGGTAAGCACATGATAGTATATGGTAAGCACATGATAGTATACGGTAAGCACATGATAGTATACGGTAAGCACATGATAGTATACGGTAAGCACATGATAGTATACGGTAAGCACATGATAATGTATGGTAAACACATTATAGTATATAGTAAGCACAAGATAGTATATAGTAAGCACAAGATAGAATACGGTAAGCACATGATAGTATATGGTAAGCACATGATAGTATACGGTAAGCACATGATAGTGTATGGTAAACACATTATAGTATACGGTAAGCACATGATAATGTATGGTAAACACATTATAGTATATAGTAAGCACAAGATAGTATATAGTAAGCACAAGATAGTATATGGTAAGCACATGATAGTATACGGTAAGCACATGATAGTGTATGGTAAACACATTATAGTATATAGTAAGCACAAGATAGTATATGGTAAGCACGATAGTATATGGTAAGCACATGGTAGTATACGGTAAGCACATGATAGTATACGGTAAGCACATGATAGTGTATGGTAAACACATTATAGTATATAGTAAGCACATGATAGTGTATGGTAAACACATTATAGTATATAGTAAGCACATGATAGTATATAGTAAGCACAAGATAGTATATGGTAAGCACATGATAGTATATGATAAGCACATGATAGTGTATGGTAAACACACTATTGTATATAGTAAGCACAAGATAGTATACGGTAAGCACATGGTAGTATACGGTAAGCACATGATAGTGTATGGTAAACACATTATAGTATATAGTAAGCACAAGATAGTATATAGTAAGCACAAGATAGTATACGGTAAGCACATGGTAGTATACGGTAAGCACATGATAGTGTATGGTAAACACATTATAGTATATAGTAAGCACAAGATAGTATATGGTAAGCACATGGTAGTATATGGTAAGCACATGATAACACTGTATATGGAGAGTACACAACAGTGTATGATATGCACAAAATAGTATATGGTACGCACAAGATAGTATATGGTACACATATGATAATAGATAGAGAGTACATGACAGTATATAGTAAGCACAAGGTAGTATACGGAGAGCACATGAGCGTCACAATCTACCGTTCTCCTGTCTGTCTATGTCTTTGTTTACAATCTTCTGTCATGTTCCATGTGCTCATGTTTGTTTTGGTCGTGTGCTTCTCCTTGTCTCCGCCCTCGTGTTACATCCCTCACCTGCTCCGTGTTTGTGTCTCCTACCATTCCCAGGTGTTCCTGTTCCCTGTGTCCTCTTATACCCTCTGTTTGCTCCCTGTCCTCGTCGAGCATTGTGTTATCTATACTGTGTACCTTGTTTCCAGTGCCCTGGTCTTTGTCGGTTTGTAGCCTGTGATCTGTGATTTCTGAGTCCTGTATATCGAGATTATTGTGTAGTTTGTTACCTTTCTCTGTTTACTCGGTTTGTTTTGTCTTTGGTTATTTTGTTACTTTGTTTTTTCATATTTTTGTTCTTGTTAATTGTCACTATGGACACTAATTAAGATCATCTGCACGTGTATCCGCCTCTCCTGTTTCCCTCATCGTTACAAATAGTATATGGTGCACAGCAAGTGTTCTATACAAACTACACCACATTCTTTCAGAGGCTCACAGATGTTCTTGGATGTAATATAAATTTTAAGTTAATGAATCTAGTTATTGTCAGAGCTAATTACATGCCATTAGATCCCCCAAAGTTCTGCACAAGTACCAGAAAGTTTGTCAGTGTCACTTTCTTTGTCTCTTATAAAAGAAATCCAATTTTTCCAACCGGCCTTTTTAGTTTTCGTCCCCTTAAAGAAAACTGAAGGCATATGTTTTCAAATGAATGACCACATGCTGTAGCAGCAGCGTGTGCGTCTCTGTGTTTGGGACGAAAACACTGCGGGCGGCGTTTACCGGCGGGTTCACGTATCACTAAATGAGAAGAAAGACGTTATTGGAGACTCTTAAGGAAATTAATTAGGTACTGGTAAATACACAACACCCACAACATGGCTAAACACGCAGTGCTGTGGCTGGGAGTTCTGTGGAGGACAATGCAGCAGCTGCAGACATAATTAATTCAGCACTTAAATAAATAAATAAATAAAAATAAGAAATAATAGTAGGCACCACCACCGCTGTGAGCCTTTAAACAATGTTAAATCGTTCTGCTCTGTGTGCCGTTCGGGCTGCACTACGGGAGTCCACCCAAAACGTCTCTCTGAGCGCACTCACCATCGCTCACTCGCTCACAAGCCCACCACTTAATCTCCTCTAGCTTTTAAACTGGTCCGTTCAGACAGACCACCGCAAACTGCAGCTCATTCACACGGGAGGGAAGTGCTCAAGGGTAAAAAAAAAAAAGGTCAACCTGTATGCAAATTAACCTTAAATTAATAGACACAATATTGCACATAGTCTTATTGAACAAATAGTGACTACTGCATTGGACTTTTAAAATTAAAGAGTTCGGCGCAGCAATTAAATATTAAAAACAATGAGCTATTCAGACATTAGCTGATACCAAGGATTGTGTTGTGATATTTTACGTTGGGAGGTCGCTGTTCCAAACAACCCCAAGACTTACCATTTTTATCCTCGGTTTTAGTTTATTTTACTTTATTATTATTCCATTATTTTAATATCTCTTTTTGTTTTTTATTTAATGTTTTAATATCAATACTCTTTTAAAAAATGTACCGTGTTTTTATGTCCTTACTGAAACACAGTTTTACTCCATGAGCAGAGCTTTATTTTAGCCACAACCCTGTGTTTTACAGTAAGCAGTAAGGCTGCCTGAGTTTCAGTTGCACTGGAGGAAATTTTAGTTGCACTGGGAAAAGTTATGACTGAATTAGGAGGCATTTCGGCTGTACTGGAAGGAGTTGCGGTTGTACTGGGAGAAGTTTCAGTTGTGCTGGGTAAAGTTTTGGTTGTACTGGGAGAAGTTTCTGTTGTGCTGGGAGAAATTTTATTTGTACTGGCAGAAGTTTCAGTTGTATTGGGAGAAATTTTGGTTGTACTGGTAGAAGTTTCAATTGTATTGGGAGAAATTTTAGTTGTACTGGCAGAAGTTTCAGTTGTATTGGGAGAAATTTTGGTTGTACTGGTAGAAGTTTCAGTTGTATTGGAATAAATTTTGGTTGTACTGGGAGAAGTTTCAACTGTACCAGGAAAAGTTTCAGTTGTATTGGGAGAAAATTTCGTTGTACTGGAATAAAGTGTGGCTGTACTGGGAGAAGTTTCAGTTGTATTGGACAAAATTCGGCTGTGCTGAAAAAGGTATTAGTTGTACTGGGAGAAGTTTCGGCTGTACTGGGAGAAGTTTTGGTTGTATTGGGATACAGTTTGGTTGTCCTGGGAGAAGTTTCAGTTGTATTGGGATACAGTTTGGTTGTCCTGGGAGAAGTTTCAGTTGTATTGGACAAAATTCGGCTGTGCTGAAAAAGGTATTAGTTGTACTGGGATAAGTTTCGGCTGTACTGGGTGAAGTTTCGGTTGTACTGGGAGAAGTTACAGTTGTATTGGAAGAAATTTCGGCTGTACTGGAAGAAGTTGCGGTTGTACTGGGAGAAGTTTCTGTTGTACTGGGTGAAGTTTTGGTTGTATTGGGAAAAGTTTCTGTTGTGCTGGGAGAAGTTTCAGTTGTATTGCGAGAAATTTTGGTTATGAGAGAAAATTTCATTGTGCTGGGAGAAAGTTTGGTTGTACTGGGTGAAGTTTCGGTTGTACTGGGAGACGCTTCGTCTGTATTGGGTGAAGTTTCGATTGTATTGGGTAAAGTTTCGGTTGTATTGGGTAAAGTTCCGGTTGTATTGGGTAAAGTTTCGGTTGTATTGGGTAAAGTTTCGGTTGTACTGGGTGAAGTTTCGGTTGTCAAACGTGTTTTTGGGAGACGTATGTGTCTACACTGCTGTACCATGTGGCTCAAGTGCGTCTCAGACCACCTACTGAAGCAGTTCGAGTGATACTCAAGATGCATGGACTGACCAGGTGTAAAGGAGACGTCCAAGCTGCTTAGATTACATTGTTATGTAAAATGAACACATTACGGAATATCATGCTTTAAGGAGACATGATTTATAGGTGAAATCAGTCCAGTGCTGTATTGATGGGTAAAGAGGGGAGTTTTTAGAGCTCAAATCTCCACAAGTGCAGCTACCACACCAGACGAAAAGCCCAGCAGTGGCTCAGTGAACCTAAGCCAACCATCAACCCGTATTCCTGAATCTCGCTTAAGTGGATCTTAAATTGGTCTTACAAAAGACGCAGACTGACCAGTAGAGCTCTTAAACAGTCTGAAAGCAACGTTTTAACAAAACATTACCCTAGACGTCTGGTACCCAGACACCTTTTTATACAGGAGACACTGTGAAGCTACCACTGATAGCAGTTTCGGTTTTATACCCGTATTTTTTAAAAGAAGACACAAAACGAAAGTGGAGAGTTCAGAAAGTGTTCAGTGGCTGGAGGTGAGACCCTGAGAGAAAGACCAGATTTCTGTCAGCTAAAGGCTGCTGGGGGAGCCGTGTGTGCAGGGTAATTTCAGAGTAGTTGCCAGAGTACTGGAGAGTAAATAGAAGGCTCAAACACAGGAGAGATTCCTCTCTCACACTGTGACTGACACTGATTTTTTATTCATGTGTTTATGCATTTCTATTTGTTTTTGGTGTTTCAATCTCACTGAGAGGAGAGGGAGAGAGGGGGGTACAGGAGGGCAGGAGAGGGAGGGGGAGTAGCAAGGGGAAGAGAGAGACAGATGGAAAGAGCAAAGAAAGGAAGGGCGTTGAGGGACAGAGAGAGAGAGAGAAAGGGAGATGTAGAAGGAGAAGAAAAGGGAGAGTAAATAAGTGGGTAACAGCTTGGTTACCATCAGGACCCCTGAGTAAACCGGCGCGGTGTAGTAGAGATGCTGAGCGGCCTGCAGAGTGAGCAGGTATGTGAAACGGCCTCGTCCAGAACGCTCAGTCTAATGGAGCCTGATGCTCAGACATCTATTATTCACACACACAGCTCCCAGCAGTCCTCATAGCACCTGTGTATGTGTGTGTGTGTGTTTGAGACAGACACTTCAGTAATAACCGTTTAAAGGAAATTCCATCAGTTCTTTACATGTTTTTTCATGAAATAGCAGAAAGACGTACTGACCATGACTTCTTCACAGTGGTAGTGATGGTATTCACTGTGGAGACCAAAACCTGTTCATATACTCACATTGTAGGAACCTTTTATATGCTTGTGAGGTTTAGGTTAAGATAAAGAGAAGCATAAGGTTAAGGTCAAGTTAAGGGTCAGGGTTAGGTTAAGGTCAGATTAAGTTTAAGGTTTGGTTTAGTGTTAGGTTATGGTCAAATTAAGGTTAAGGGCAGATTAAGGTTAATCTTAGGGTTTGGGTTAAATTAAGGTCAGATTAAGGTTATAGTTAGGGTTTGGGTTAGGTTAAGGTCAGATTAAGGTTAAATTTAGGGTTAGGTTAATATCATTTTAGGGTTAAGGTTAGGTTAGGGTTAGGTTAAGGTCAGATTAAGGTTAAGTTTAGGGTTAGGTTAATATCAGTTTAGGGTTGAGGTTAAGGTTAGGTTAGGGTTAGGTTAAGGTCAGATTATGTACAGGTTAGGTCAAGGGTTAGTTACGGTAAGTTTAGGGTTAGTCACAGTAAGGTTAGGGTTAGTCACAGTAAGGTTAGGGTTAGTTATGGTAAGGTTAGGGTTTGTGACGGTAAGGTTAGGGTTAGATATGGTAAATTTAGTGTTAGTCACAGTAAAGCTAGGATTAGTGACAGTAAGGTTAGGGTTAGTTATGGTAAGGTTAGGGTTAGTCACAGTAAAGCTAGGATTAGTGACAGTAAGGTTAGGGTTAGTTATGGTAAGGTTAGGGTTAGTCACAGTAAAGCTAGGATTAGTGACAGTAAGGTTAGGGTTAGTTATGGTAAGGTTAGGATTAGTGACAGTAAGCTTAGGGTTAGTGAAGGTAAGGTTAAGGTTAGTGTAAAAGGTTAAAGTTAAGATTAAGTTTAGGGTAAATGTAAGGTTAGAGTGAGGGTTAACATTAGGTTAAGGTCAGCGTAAGGATAGAGGTAAGGTAGGATTAGGGGAATGTTAAGGTTAAGGTTAGAGTAAGGTTAAGTTTGGGGTTAGTGTTGGGCTAGTAGTAGTTCTGATTAAGGTTTGAGTAAGTCTATGGGAAATGAATGGAAGTCTATGCAAGACTCCCACAGTAACAGAACCAAACATGGGTGAGTGAGAGGATATATAGACACAGGCTGCAGTCACTGTGTGTGGACGGTGGTTTTCAGTGTGCCTGGAAGTCTTTTCACTGTAACAGGAAGACAGAGGTGGAGAAAATCAGGACATGCTCAGCAGCACAAAGGAAACGGGTTTTTGGAAAAAAGCTCCTACTCCTCACAAACAACAGCTCCTATCACTTTTAATCAACCAATTCATCTTTAATCAGCCTCTAGCAACAGTGAGGAGGTTTTTTATTTTCCCAAGCGTGTCCCACACTGTGCTGAATCCAAACCTGCTAGAGCTACTGGAGCACAGCACACGAACCATTCAATCCATCATTTTGTTGTCTGGCCTGAAAAAAAAGAATCTAACTCTTTAGATTAGGGCTAAATTAAGATTTAAAACACAATAAAGGAGATAATTATAAAAACTGAGCTCCTATAAGACACTAACAATGTGCACATACACACGACTGCTCAGAGACAAGCTGTTCAAACAAGTTGCTGATTCAGTTCCATCAGAACTACATACGAAACACCTCCTTTAATTGAATTTGCAATCAAGTGAGCTAATTTAGGGGAACCAAGTAAATTACGCCACGGTGAGTCATCCTGTGTGGGTTCTAAAAATATCCTCACTGTTACCAACATTACTGAGAGGCTGATTGGAGATAAAAAGGTTGATTAAACTGATAGGATCAGTTGTTTGTTCATCCTTAAAAGAAATGAAAGAGGGTCTACTCTTGTAAAGTCCTGTTACAACAGAATCACTACCTGTGATTATGCGTGTGCCAGTAGATCGCAGGTACGTGCTTGAATGTATTATACCCCATACTATACACCCACCCAAAGCCCCCCATGTTCCTCTCTCTTCCTCCTGTTTTTCTTTTTCAGTCCCTCGTCTTTTTTCTCCTTTATCTCTGTCTCCCTTGTCTTTTCCTACCCTTGTTTCTTTCCCTTTTATTCTCTATTCCTCCATCTCTTCTACCATTCCCATCTCTTCCATTCTTCCTTGTCAGTCCCTCCTCCTTTTTTCCTTTATTTCATTCTCTTTATCCCATCCCTCTTTCTTCCTTATCTTTTCCTACCCTTGTCTCTTTCCCTTTCATTCTCTTTTCCTCCATCTCTTACCATTCCCATCTCTTCCATTCTTCTTTTTCAGTCCCTCCTCTTTTTTTCCTTTATTTCAATCTCTTTCTCCCTTCTCTTTTCCTACCCTTGACTCTTTCCCTTTCATTCTCTATTCCTCCATCTCTTTTACCATTCCCATCTCTTCCATTCTTCTTTTCCTTTCCCCTTGTTACTGTCTTTCTTTCATCTCTCGTCGTCTATTTCCTTTCCTTCTCCAATTTAGTGTCTCTCCCCCATTTTTTTCTTATTTGTTTCTGTCTCCTATTCTCTCTTGTCTTTCCTTTCTTCTTTTCATTCTCTAAATCCAATGTCTTCTCTTTCTCTCTCTACCTCTCTCTCTCTCTCTCTCTCTCTCTCTCTCTCTCTCTCTCTCTCTCTTTATATTAAGAAGCTAAAGATACACAAAGCAAAGTAAGTGATAGAATTTGTAGAACACATATTCGTGACTGTGGGTCAAACCGCTGCAGCACCAGCAGCTAATCAGGACTTAAACTCTCTCAAACAGCCGCTAAATATCTGAACTGAACACGACTGTAATAAAGCGAAACAGCAGCTATTTGTATTTGGATTTAATCCAAGTTAGATTGGGAATATGTGCAAACATCCCACAGCTGTCTCATATCGGCATTCTGAATGAAGCGATGTGTCGTGGACCTTATACTCTGAATAAAGGCAATGCGTTCTCATATGAAAGGTCTGCTCCTGACCATCAGTCCCTACTTCATTGTCCCTGCGAGCAGAGTCTGAACGAATAAATAAATATAAATCTGCAAAAATGTCAGGCTGATATCTGAGCATTCTGAAGCACTCGGCCGGGGTTAATCAATTTTCAGTGCAGGGGAGGACGAGAGAGAGAAAGCGACGTGAGAAAGAGAGAGAGAGAGAGAGGCCCTCAGATAAGCGGGTGTAATGGGATCCATTCATTAGCATTGAAGAGAGGATGAGACCATAACACAGGCCCAGCAAAGAGAGATAAAGAGAGAAGCTTTCGGGGGACAGAGAGAGAGAGAGAGACAGAGAAGGGGGGAGACAGAGGGGGAAGAGAGAGCGAGAGTGAGAGCAAGAGAAAGAGAGAAAGAAAGAGAGAGAGAGTGAGAGAGAGAGAGAGAGACACAGAGAAGGGGGGACAGACAGACAGGGGTGGAGGAAGAGGTGTAAAAGAGGGGAAGAGAGTGGGTGGAGAGAGGAACAGAAAGAGAGAGGGGAAAGATAGAGAGGCCAGGGAGAGAGAGAGAGAGAGAGAGAGAGAGAGAGAGGGGAAAGATAGAGAGGCCAGGGAGAGAGAGAGAGAGAGAGAGAGAGAGAGAGAGAGGGAAGATAGAGAGGCCAGGGAGAGAGAGAGAGAGAGAGGGGAAAGATAGAGAGGCCAGGGAGGGGGAGAGAGAGAGAGAGAGAGAGAGAGAGAGAGAGAGAGAGGGGAAAGATAGAGAGGCCAGGGAGAGAGAGAGAGAGAGAGAGAGAGAGAGAGAGGCCAGGGAGAGAGAGAGAGAGAGAGGGGGGGGGGGGGGGAGGGGGGGGGATAGAGAGGCCAGGGAAAGATAGAGAGGCCAGGGAGAGAGAGAGAGAGAGAGAGAGAGAGGGGGGGGGGGGGAGATAGAGAGGCCAGGGAGAGAGAGAGAGGGGGGGGGAGATAGAGAGGCCAGGGAGAGAGAGAGAGAGGGGAAAGATAGAGAGGCCAGGGAGAGAGAGAGAGAGAGAGGGGGGAAAGATAGAGAGACCAGGGAGAGAGAGAGAGAGAGGGAAGTGCTGATAGTAAAGAAAGAAACAGGGCTGCAGGGACGTCTAGGAAATCTTTTGCTCTCTAGAAATGAAAAGGGAGGGGTTTGTCTGAATATTCAGCTAATATTCATCCTCACATGAAGGCAGAGAGCTGCGGAATGATAACGCTCTGCAGCCGTTACGGAGGGGACGGGGTGAAGATCAGACATGTAGTTCATGGAGAAGCTGGTTTGTAATAATTACATTTTTTAAAGAATAATCTGCTCAGTTTTTCTCCTCCATTTAGAAAATAAATCTATGCCTTCAACTAACAGCTATCCGGTGGCTTCCCAAGGTGGACAGCAACAGGGCATTTACTGGAGTGTTGTACTTAAGTACTAAGTACTTATACCTTTTACTGCAGTACATTTCTATGAAGGTTCTTGTGACTCATTACTTTGAAACCCTTAAAGTCAGTGAATGAATGGTATCTTCTAGAAAGTGATGGTCTATATCAGAGGTCACTAATAGGCAGACCACGGACCACAGACTTTGGCCAATGCGGACCCAAACCGATAAACTATTAATGATTTTTACATTTTATTTAAAGCGTTAAAATTATTTTAAGAGGCGGAGCTTTTCTTGTCTTTACGGTATATGGGCTCTGCGGCACAGTAAACTTCCAGACCAATTGGGTGCTCCTCAGCCAATCAGATCTGTGCATATTCAGGAGTGCGGCGCACACACAGGCGAGGTATGAAGCGAGAAGAAGCAGTTGGAAAGTAAAGCAGGTCGGAGAAAGAATAGCGTGCTCTAAAAAAGGAAAGCTGATGGCCAAACCCGACGGTTTAAACCAGAAATAGAGAGACTTATGTTTATTCTTCCCACAGGCGGCTCCAAACCAACAGGTCAAGCTGTGAAACTGAGCTAAAGAGAAGATGCTGCTTTATTTACTGTTCCTATAAATAAACACTTTAAGATGCACTTATTTTTCAAAGCAATCTGTTTTTTTTAATGTAGCCCTTGTTTTTACTTCAAGTGAGTAAAAACATTTATTAGAAGTTTAGAAATAATTCATTCAGTTCTGTATTTAAACAGTAAATATACTGAAATATACTGAACGTGTATGTGTGATGTGTTGGTGTTTCAGTAGCTGATGGTATAAGATGTTGATACTAGGCTACTTTAGTAAACAGGATACGCCACTGAATGAAGTTAGAAATGATGATGGTCCGGACCTCGGCCTGAGGAAATTTCCTCTTTCTAGAATTCTAATTAGATACCCCTGTATTATGATCACCACATGAGAAAAAAACAATCACAGAATACTCCTTCTTTTTTAGTCAGTCCAGTTCAAAGTGAGAGCTACATATTTTGAACAGGTGAGCTCGGCGGTTGTAATAGTGGCGACTGCTGCAGCAGATAAAGATGATAAAGATAAAGGCTCCTCACCAGAGCATCCACAGCCATATCTGATGTCTGAGATTTTGAAGACATGAAGAAAAATAGATATTGTTTGCTCTGTTCCACTTTAACAATGCCTTAAAATTCACTGGCCAACCTGAGAAAGCATAATGAGATCTGTCAACGTGTTTATTTCTAGTAAACACTGCTTGTAGTAGTTACAGGTGTGGTTTGTCAAATGACATACATTTTCATGGAGTTGCCCTTGTTGTCATATTGGAACTGACACTATGTCTCAACTGGTTTTCAAGTTAAATTGGTCCTAGTTCACGTGCTGTGTGAATGTTTTTAGTGGGTGGCTGTGATGTTGTGTTATACAATCATATTAAGTAGAGTAGATATGAAACGTGACCTGAAAATTGCAAACAATATGTTTGCAAACGTGAACCGCTTAGCTTAGAAACCAGTTGGTTTGTAACACATAGTCCTGTGTGAGTCTGTTACGGACGCATGCTAACAGTTAAGAATGCAAAGTAATGTTTACTGACTAAAGTCCTTTCAGAAGCATATCATCGCTGGCCAATGGGAAACATGTATCTCAATTTTTGTTGATTTTAAGTTTACTACATCAATTGAACATGAATGGACCAATAGAAGTGCTTTAAAATAGCTTGAAAAATATTGGTTCCACTGACTTACATTGAAAATAAAGTAACTTTTAGATCTCTCCTGTAAAGTTACCATTTTGTTTTTCATTGGACAGCGACAATATATTTTAATATTGTTAAATAAAGACAGCAGGTGAAGGCAGTGTGTTCAGCAGGCTGTTTTAGAGTCATTAGGTTCTGTAAATGCCCTGTAGCAACAATACAACAACATGCTGATAGTAAAAGAAAACTGGTAAAAATCTGTTGAAACAACTCTCACTTATACTGGAGTAACATTTTACCAGGAGTATCTATACTTGTACTCTAGTAATGGGGTTGTGGGTTCGGAGTCTTGCTGAAGATTCAGTACACCTGATGGCCATTACACACCAAACATGGTAAGTAGAAACAACATAGCAGAATATCCTCTGCTCCTCACAAAGCTGTGACGGCTGATGGTGCTCATTCAGGAGCTGGATGTTTTATCATATAACTCCTAAAGCTCTGTAATCCAGTTTGAGCTGCTGTTGGAGACGAAGCAGTCTAATCCTCTCGACACTGGTCAAAAAGTTTGAATGTCTGGGACACAGTCACCTTGGTTGTTGCCATGCACACGCCAGAGACAAACCTGAGTCACACGGAGACCTTGTCTGTCCAGAAGGTGTGAACCTCGTTCTAACCTATTTATGATGTTTTTTTTCATTCAGAATTTCACCCATCAAACAATACAGAGTGACAGACAGACAGAAGTTCTTTACCCAGAGCGAGATGGTACTTACCTACAGATGAAAAGAGGACCCAACGCCAGGGGGTGAGGGCGGGGGGGGTGCAAAATCCCAGGTGGAAATGAAAAAGAGAGAGAGAGATAGAGGGAGAGAAAGAAAACACACTCATTAGAACTTGCTGAGATCATCAGTATCAGACCTGTTCTCCTGCTGCTGCTGACATCATCATTGTGTGACAGTGATAAAGAGGGACAAAGAAAGAGAGAGACCTAGAGAGAGAGAAAAAAGAAAAGGAACGAGAGAGAGAGCATGAGACAGTAACAGAAAGAGAGAGAAAAAAAGAAAAGGAAAGAGAAAGCGAGAGAATGAGACAGTAACAGAAAGAGAGATAGGGAGAGAGACAGAGAAAAAAAATAAAGGCAAGAGAGAGAGAGAATGAGACAGTAACAGAAAGAGAGAGAGATAGGGAGAGAGACAGAGAGAGAAAAGTAAAGGCAAGAGAGTGACAGAATGAGACAGTAACAGAAAGAGAGAGATAGGGAGAGAGACAGAGAGAGAGAAAAAAAAGTAAAGAGAGAGAGAATGAGACAGTAACAGAAAGAGAAAGATAGAGAGAGAGAGAAAAAAAAGTAGAGAGAGAGAGATAAGGAAAGAGAGAGAGAAAAAAAGTAAAGAGAGAGAGAATGAGACAGTAACAGAAAGAGAAAGATAGAGAGAGAGAGAAAAAAGTAGAGAGAGAGATAAGGAAAGAGAGAGAGAAAAAAGTAAAGAGAGAGAGAATGAGACAGTAACAGAAAGAGAAAGATAGAGAGAGAGAGAGAAAAAAGTAGAGAGAGAGATAAGGAAAGAGAGAGAGAAAAAAAGTAAAGAGAGAGAGAATGAGACAGTAACAGAAAGAGAGAGAGAGATAGGGAGAAAGACAGAGAGAGAAAAAAGTAAAGGAAAGAGAAAGAGAACGAGAGAGAGAGAGGAAAAAAGTAAAGAGAGAGAGAGAATGAGAGTAACAGAAAGAGAAAGAAAGATAGGGAGAGAGACAGAGAGAGAAAAAAGTAAAGGAAAGAGAAAGAGAACGAGAGAGAAAGAGGAAATGTAAGAGGGACTGAGAAAGACAGAGTGAGAGACACAGAAGGAGAAAGAGAGAGAGATTTAAAATATGTTTCTTGACTGAGTTCAGGCGTTCTCAGACTGCCAGAGCTAAAATCTTCACGCTGGCTAGGAAAAGCAGTTTGTGTTTTTCTAAAAGCTAAAATTAGCATTTGAGTGGGTGGAGTCAGACCCGTCTCAGCATGAAACTTCAACACGGAGCACAGAAAATCAAATCATACAGCAAACCTATTAGTGAGAGTGAGAAACTGTCTTTACACATTCAGGACTCCAGTACGAGTAGTGGAGGTAAGATTAACAGGAGACGTGGATTGATGCAGTTGACTACTGATAAATATTCAAACTGAGATTCACAAGAGCTTGTCTTCATTTTATATTTATCCTAATTTATCACTAATCATGTTTTTATAAACTTTTATAAACTGAAGTTTAAACTTCTAGACATTTAAACTTCAGTTTATATAAATACACACACACATCATACTGTCCAAAGAAAAACTTACTAACTTTCATTTTTCTGTATTATTTAAAGATGACATCATGGACCAGTAAAAACGCTCGAACTTGGAATAAAACCTCTTTACATTAACTTACACTGAATAAGTTACTATTTTGGGGATACATGTTTTTTTCTTGGACAGTGATATATATATATATATATATATATATATATATATATATATATATATATATATATAAGTTAAAAAACTAAAGTTTGGACCCAGTGACAGCCCATAGTTTCCTGAGTTTAATGAGTTCAGCTCTAACAATGTACTTTAGCAGGAAGTGATGGGAAAAGTTCAGTAATAATTTTTCCCCACACTCTCTAAATTCTACTGGTGTGTTATTGGGTATCTGCTAAGCCTCTGGGGGTCTGCTAGAGAGAGGGCCGTGAGCCTGATTTGCCTGCTAAAGGTTCACTATGCATTACATTCAGATTTTTCAGAGAATAACTAGCAAGCAGATGGCACACCATGAGCCAGGAACTGAAAGTCAAATGAAACCATGACCCTCCAGCTAAAGCACTAGATCAGTGTTCCACAAGCATGTCCAAGTGGGCATTTCCGTGCTTGTGAAATGTGGCCAATTTTTAAATTAAATATACTTTTTAATCATTTTATTATTGTTTAAATTAAATGCCACTTTTATAAACGTGTGCACTAAGTTAACAATTACATAAAAGCCAATAATGGGATGCAGAGGTCTCTGAGGGGCTCGAGGAAGTTTAAGCATTAGCTACAAAACAGCCATAACCAAGGGCGTAGGAGCGGGTTTGACATTTGGGGGGGGGCACATTTGCTAATATGAATTAAAGCCAGCTCTATCCCCTAAATATTACCTATAAGCTGATTCCACTGTAGGTAAGGTGGTAAATCACGGTATGTATAGTAACGTAGAGCAACATTTGTGGAATTACAGTAAATTATAAATAAATAAACAAAATACAACATTATCTGTACATCTGTTTATTATTAGATAAATCCAATTAAAGCTCACTTTACAAACTAAACAAGATACTCTACGTTACATGGTACTGTTGTTAGAAAACAGTATAAACAGTAAACAGACCACCTGCAGCATTAGCCTGCTAAACTAAAATAAACCCTCAGATAGTCACTCCTAGCTACAATAACAGAATAAAGAGTGATCAGAAATATGGACTGCTGATAATGACTGCAATGTGTTGGTTCTGAGTGATAAAGTATAAAAATATTATTTGCAAATCTTACTAAACACACAACACCAGTCAAATAAAACACTGACATCGTGTGTGCGCGATGCGAAAAGAGAATCTAGATCATACCATTTTGCAAGGTTGCTGTCTTTTCATTGTTAAAATAATTGGTTTAGTCATATACTGTCTATAGTTTTAACATTTCCAGCTTGTCAGAGACAAATTAACATTAAAAGGAAAAAAAACACGTTTGTTTACTAGAATCTTTAGGGCAGCTGAGACTCTTAAATCTAAACCAGGGCTAGCCACTCCCCTGGTCTGCAGTTTGGGACGTGGCCAGAGAGTAATGTAACTTTACGTTTCAGAGTGTTTTCTGACTAAAGTTAATATAAACGTTAGCTAACCCCAACCCTCCTAGTCTGTTACCATAACAACACATTATACTAAAGCCGTTTTACTGCAGTATATTTTGCTGTTCATTGCTCTCATTACTGACCTCACGTTTAAAGCTGGCGTGAGCTACCCGACACTCTGACAAAGTGAGAGCTCGAGTTAGTGAAGCTGCCGATAGCAGGATATTTTTGAACAGGCATCTCAACACAAGCTTTAACAAAGTTAAAGACCACCTAACAACCAGAGTCTGTTGCTAACAACAGTTCCTACGCCAATGGCCATAAGGATAGTCAGCTGATAGCTGCTGGTACAAAATAAATCCCACGTGATACTTTAATTCTTAATATCATATAAAACTGTTTATCCATGTAGGTTTATATATTATAACACAGCAAAGCAGGCTCAGATAAATGTCACACTCAACATCAACAGTTAACCATTATAACCCAACAAACACTGATGTTGGGTAAGACTAGCAGGTTATAGGTATTTAAAAAGTGTGTTTAATCTTTAGATGCACAACCTAAAAAACCCCTTCCAATGCACAACAGTATTGCTGGGTATCTCTGTGGTACATCTACTGAAATCAGTTTAATGTTCCACGTGTTCATTAAAAATCTTGTTTTTAATTCATTATTATAAACATTTACAGTCAGGGATATATTTTCAAACATTATTTTTATTTAATGATTCATTATTTTAATTCTTATTTATTTACTTCATGAACAAAAATAATGTTTGTAAATATGTTCCTGACTGTAAATGTTTACAAATGTTAATCCAATTCCATAGTGAATACATAAGTGTTCATTCTGGCCCATGTTGTGTGTTTGAAGGGCAGTGATACAAAGATTTCTTTTATTTCAAACGTAAAAAAAATAAACTGTAATGAGGATTTGTGATGCTCAAAAACAAGCAAACTGAGGAACTAATGAAAGCGTGAATTATGAAATTAATTTATGGCAAAGACATAGAAAATAAAATCTCACTCAGGTCACTGTTGACCTCGGTCGTGCATCAAAGGGTTATGGACAAAGAGATCTTTTTTTCTCTCTAGATGGGACGAGACTGTTATAAAAGTAGCAGCCTGCTCTGGCGTTTGTTGAACAGAAGCTGAGCGTCCACTTCCAGTCTCCTTATCTGACCAGCAGACTGAGACAGGACCAGGCTGTATCCACAGTGAGAAACCACGGCGACCATTCCAGCAGATCAGAGAGAGAAGAGATCTCATCAGACCACATACGCCTGAGTGAGCCACATTTACAGTAAAGCCGGCTTATTTAGGAAATCTGTCCGCTAATTTATCTTTCTTCCACACTTCCTTTCCCACACTGGAGTCCTAATATGCGTCCACTTCAGAACAAGCAACACAAACTATCACAATCAATAATTTTTTTGGCTCATTTTTACTTTTTTTATATGCCTTTATAGAAGCAGGTATTAATGTAGTGGATTTAAAACATAATAACTGGTCATTAAAAATAACCTCCTGACTACTTACCTCACCAACAGGCCTAACTTCTCCTACACTTTGGGTAAAGACTTTCAACTTTATCACTTCACCAAATCACTAGTGAAAGAAACAATTTGTATTTGTGGAGACTTATCAAAATAACTCTGATGACCATCTCATACAATACGCTCTCTCTGCAGAGAGTTGGTCACCCCCCCTCCTTTGTTTGTACTGAAATGACCCTTTTGTCTCCTGCCTTTAAGGTGACACCAATTACCCCACCCATCCACTCTTTATCTCCATTTGGTCTCACCTTAATGTTAACACTGCAAACTCCCCCCTCCCATTTTTCCCTTTTCTTACCTCCTACTTAAACTGGAGTTAGTGGGTTAGACTGAGTCAGAGATGGACTGGACTGGACTTCAAGAGACTGAACCGGCAACAGATGATGACCTAAGAATGTGCTCGTGTATGATTCTGTATGCATGTGATTCAGACTGCTTCACAGACTGGTTGTGATCGACTGAGCTGTACCCACATATTCCTGTGTGTATCAATAAACTCAAGTCTACGCTGAATGTCTCCTGACTTCTGATTCCTAAAAGCTGAAGTTCTAACACTAGATAGGTGAACAATAGGCCCTACTAGGCAGCAGCTCAACTAAGTTTCCACTTAACCCTCAGAAACAGTTAAACAGGGTGATGTAGGAGTGTGCCATATCGTATCGTACACAATAATATCACCAACATTTTTGAATATCGTGAACGTGATATCGTGATACCCTAAAATATCATGCCATATCACCCATCACTAATTATCACATCAGGATACTACTTTTTACTGTTTTTAGCAAAAGAAAAATTCACACTTTTCTCATTTCCAATTATATATTTACTAGAGACAGATTTTATCTGTCCAGTATCATTCATTTTACTTCAGTCCTGGATATATGGAGATATTTGGAGTGTATTATTTAGTGTCGTGACATTCTGAATCATTGACTTCTGTTACAATCTGATTAAAATTCTTGTATTTTTTAATATCTCAGTTAGGGGTGTGCCATATCATATCATATGCAATAATAGTAGTAGTGTATTCTTTAAATATATATTTTTTTAATTCAATGTTTTGTCATATCGCCAAGAGTATCGCTATCGCAAAAATACCATGAAATATCGTGATATTATTGTAGGGCCATATCGCTCACCCCTAGGGTAATGCCTACTAGGTGACAGTAAATAAAGCATTGTTTACTCCAGTGATGATGTAAAACAGCAATGGGACGTGACCAATGGTTACATGCAGTCATGTAAGCATTAACAATCTGATAAAATTTTAAATGATTAAAATTTAGACATGGTCAGCTATTTATTTAGCTGCTCCTACCACATACAAACACTCACACAGAAACACTGCAGCACTTTATTTCAGCTGCTGAAAGTTTAGAACTCACTCGAGGCCAATCGTACAATTACACACCATCCACTTATAATATCTCTACATTCATCAACCTCCTACTGCCTCGACTCTCAGAGACTTACACTCTCTCTCTCTCTGCAGTTTTTCTTTCTCCTCCTATTTTTCTCCTTCTGTCTCTCTAGACTGTTTCTCTTTTTATTTCTCTTTGCTCTCCGCTTTCTGTCTACTTCTCTCATTTGTCTCTTTCTGTTCTTATTGCTTTCTCCTTTTACTTTTTATCTCTCTCTCCCTTCTTTCTCTCATTTTGTCATTTCTTACTCTCCCCTTTTTCTCTTTCTTTCTCATTATTCCCTCTTTCTTTCTCTCCATCTCCCCCTCTCACTTCTATGTCTCTCTTCCCTCTATTGTTTTTTGCTCTATCCTCTCTTACCTCTGTCACTTCCCTCTCTCTCGCTCCCCCTCTCTCTCTATTGTTTTCCACTCTGTCATTTTTCTTTCTCCACGTCTCTCACTCCAACACATCCTTTCCTGTCTTTCTTATCATTATCTCCTCTTGTTCTAATTCTCACTCTCTCTCTCTCCTGTCGGGTCACAGTGTATGGTAATTGTGAAGAAGAGTGTAATGACTGCAGACACACAGAGACTGCAGCAGGAGTTTTAACACATACTCCTCCCAGTGAAAGCACTCCTTCACCCTCTGTCTGTTCTCTGTCGCAGATTCTTCTTTTTTTTTTCAGGCCAGTAATTATTATCACAGCGATTATTAACACAGCATTCATTGTCAACATTCACAAAGAGCAGGAGAAAATCAGCAGCGCACTCTTAATCACCTCTTGGCATCCTGAACTCGAAGCGAATCAGATTGTGAGGTGTGTACAGACTCCCACTCCTATGCTCTATGCAAGCACACAGGGACTGATGTTGTATATGTGTGAGTGTGTGTAACTAGTTCTCTGTTGCCAAGATCCAGAATCCAAGATGTTGACCTATGTTGCCATTTTATGGTATGAATACTGTAATAGAACACACACACCCTAATATATATATATATATATATATATATATATATATATATATACATATATATATATATATATATATATATATATATACATATATACATACATATATATACATATATATATACATATATATATATACATATATATATATATATATACATATATATATATACATATACATATATATATATACATATATATATATACATATATATATATACATATATATATATACATATACATATATATATATACATATATATATATACATATATACATATATATATATATACACATATACATATATGTGTGTATATATATATATATATATATATATATATATATATATATATATATATATATATATATATATATATATATATATATATATTAGGGGTGCAAGAAAATATCAAAATATTGAATATCGGGATATTATGTTTAGTGATACTGTATCGATTCTCAAAAACACAGTATCGATACACAGATTCCTGGCAGACAGTGAATCATTGTGTTGTGTAAAAACCCCTGACCACTAGATGGCAGTGTTGTAATCCATTTTCAGCTCCACTCCAACATTAACCAGCAGCACAAGGTTGCAATGCTATTGTAAGCATGGTCAAACCAAAACATATAGTGGTGTGTTTTAATAGTAGGATTTGAAAAATCTCAATATATCACTTTGCTTGCGATATCACAATATATCTCGATACACTGAATCATGATACACTGAATACATTGAATCGCCAGATTCTTGCCAATACACAGCCCTATATATATATATATATATATATATATATATATATATATATATATATATATATATATATATATATATATATATATATCCATCCATCATCTTCCGCTTTAGCCCACTAGTTGGGTTCACGGGGGCTGGAGCCAAACCCCAATGTGCTTCAGGTGAAGGCAGGGTACACCACCATGGACAGGTCGCCAGCCCATCACACAGCCAACACACACTCACACACAATATTATATATATATATATATATATATATATATATATATATATATATATATGAATAAATATTGGTCACGTCCCATAACTGTTTTACATCATTTCTGCAGTAAACAATGCTTTATTCACTGTCACCTAGTAGGCATCACCCTGTTTAACTGTTTCTGAGGGTTAAGTGGAAACTTGGTTGAGAATGTACATGCCCTCGCTACTGTCTTATCATCTAGTGTGCACTGCCCTCTGCAAAAGACTGCCATTAAGCATTAAGCTGTCAAGTCTTAAAGTTTGCCCATGAGATTTTGCCTTTGCTGCAGTGAATGAAAAACAGGAAGTTTTCCTCTTTGTCAAAATACATATACTTTCACAAAACCCGGGGATGGGCTTGGACGCATGTATGTACGCGGATTACAATGCTCAGCATTATTGACCAATAAAGCCGCCTCACATTAAACACCAGAGCACTGATTTCAAGCGCTGACCTTTAAAAAGCGCACCACAACAGAATGCCAAGCAAAATCATTCTGCATCTAAACGGTGTACATGTAGAATATAACATTCCCCCCAATGTAGCATTAAATCTCACACATCATGAAGGCAAATCAATGGGGAATGGTGTGCAGTATGTAAAGCAGTGACAAGCTGTAAAAAACACTGTTCTCAAACTGCGTGTTGAACATTGCGGCATGCATAAATAAAAATGCTGCACGCTCACACAACACAGCACGTTATTGGCAACAAACTGGTATATACATGCCTTCTGATCGGTTAAGGCTATTATTTAGTTCAATGAGCAATATCTGCATCAGCACACAGCAAATAAATCAATACAATACTGGCAGAAACATGTTTAAACAAAAACAGTTATATATTAAAATGATATGGGGCCTAAATTAACTGTTAATGGCACACGGTATTATCAGATTAGTTTATGGTTTTTAATAAATTCAACAGATTTTTAATAAGCCACCTCCAAATTTCTATTAGGGTTAAGCTGACAGTTACTGACGTACGAGTTGCTTCTCTGTTCATAGAGCAGTCAATGGCCAGCTTAAGAGTTATAGGAGAACTTGGTCTGGAAGAGTGTCTGCAGGTGTTGCACCACCTCAGACATCTGTTCTTACACGAGAGTGCAAAGACCCCACCAAATCCCAACCCATCAAATCAGGTGGACACACAAAGAAGCCAACAGAATTAGCATGTGGAATAAATAAGAGTCCAGACCGTTCGCCGTGAGCACTCGGAACATTGTAATCGATGTTAATAAAGGAAAACTGCATTTGTCTCCTCCCTGCTTTCTCCTCTGCTCCCCTCCATCCTGGCTCCGCACGCTCCTGAGAGCACGGAGGACAAGAAGAAATGGGCTTTTCTTTTTTCACGAGAGAATCGATCCCTACGCTCACGCTTTTCATTGTGCTGGACACATAAGCACGCCACACACACACACACACACACACACACAACTCATTATACTGGCCTTGAAAACAGACTGCTCTGAGGTGGCAGAAGCCATGAAGCAAACCTTTCACAACACCAATTACAGTCGGAGTTAAGAGGCAGGCCTTTGACCACACACCATACACACTCACACACGTTTTTACACACTTACCAAAACCCACACACATACACACACACAGTAGTGTCTGTGACAACGCAGGTCTTCTGATACAATACAGCTATTTGTGTAAGTGTTTATTGAAGAAAAAAACAAAACAAAATAATTGAGTGATCAACCATGATTAATCATATTTGTCTTATTTGTTTTAAAACAAAATTGAATTAAATTAAGGTTTATTTGTCATCTACATAGTTAAACACGGTACAACTAACAAAAAAATTATTTAAAAACAGTAAGATTATATAAAGATAGAATATCTGAGATACTGAGAAATATATGTAAAGGTAAGAGCAAGATAAAATAAACAATGTTGAACATAAAATAAGGTCAAATAACATTATGAGATTATACTATATAATATATATTCTGGCATAATGAGATTAGAAAAATAAAATAATAATATATACACTTCATCACCGCTGTGCAAAGAAAAACATGCACCTTCATATTTGTCAGTTTTAACAATTGAACACAGCAGCTGATGTTTACGCTGTGCAAAGAATTCCTGGTTAATGGACCAATATAAAAGCTCCAAAATAGCTTGGAAATAATTCTGTTTTTTTGCCCGCTCCTGTAAAGTTGCCGTTTTAAAGACACTAGTTTTGTTTTTTGGTTTTTTTTACAGCGGCGATATACATAAATACACAACATAGTAAAGTTAAAAGAGTAAAGTTCAGTCAAATAAATGAGAGTGCCACCAGTGCTGTGTATCATATATGTTTAAGGTGGTCCTTGTTGCTGCCTTAGTTTAGGATGATAAATTATTGAGAATGATTAAATTTTGACTGTGTTTATGTTAAGAGGCTGAGCTTCTCTTGTCTTTACAGTATATGGGCTTTACGGCGCAGTGAACTCAGAGACCAATTGTGTGCGCTATAAGATCTCCAAAGGCTCCTCAGCCAATCAGATCTGTGCACATTGGGGTGTGCAGTGCCCGCACACAGGCGAGGTACGAAGCGAGGAGCAGCAGCAGGAGACTAAAGCGAGTCAGAAAGAATAACATAAAAACAGAAAAGTCAACAGCTAAAACTGACTGTTTAACCAGGAACGGTTCTGGAATGAACCTGCTCGTCTAGTTTTGGAGAATAAACAAATTAAGATGCCCTTTTTTTCAAAAGCATTTTGTTTTTTTAAATGTAGCCCTTGTTTTTACTTAAAGTAAGGACAAAAAAAATATTTGGAGCTTTATAAATAATTAATTCAGTTTTTAAACATTTAATATACTGAAATATACTGAACGGTATTTGTAATTAGTTTGTCTTTCAGTTGCTGATGGTATAAGATGTTGATACTAGGTAACATGGTTAAACATGATGACGGTCCGGACCTTGGCCTGAGGAAATCTCCTCTAACTGGATCATACTGAATTCTAATTAAATAGCCCTGGTCTAAACGTTTGACCCTTTACCAAAATAAGAAATGTATTCACTACTTTCAATAACTTAACCTGAACTAGAATCTAAAAATAAACGGTGCAAAATAAGGCAAATGTAGAGTCATATGTAAAATTTGGTGGAAATAAGTAAATAAATCCTCTAGGACTGTGTAATATGACCAAAATCTCAAATCCCAATAAAATTTATTTCATATTCAGATATCAGTACTGATACAGTATATTTAATGTAAATTTATGAATAAATAGTTTATAATAACTATAGAAACTGTATACTCAACAAATAAAATATTCTCATATTTGATATTTCTATTTAGAACCTTTTGTGCAAATGTTTGAGTTAAGCATAAAACAAAATATGCAATATTTCTTAATATATAAAAATGTATAAAATATAAAAAGGTAAATCAAAACCACTTTTCAACTAGAGCTGCAAACAAAACACAGGCCTAAAATGTGAATATAGTTCAAAATGATCAAGCGTAGTACGATTCCTTGTGGATTTCCTCCTCTACTTTGGTCCAACACTCTTGGAGTGAATGTGGTGACTCAGTCTGAGAAGTGTATTAGGCTTGGCATTGTGTACGCTGGGTTAAGAGTTTCTCCCCTTTTCTCGACCGTGTAAATTGGGGCCATGTCTTTGCAGATGTAAGTTGAAACGGCAGCTGTTATCTCTGTCGCCTTCTCAGGTCTTTGCCATATGGAGTGCTGCAGGCAAACGCCTCTTCCAACGTCTCGAGTCTGGGGTTTGTTTTGAGCCCTCGTCTGTCCTTTGTTCCTCTCATCCGTAGATGCTCGCTGTACTGTTTGATTCTGTTCTTGTGTAGGTGATAAAAGAGGTTAGTGGTGTTTGAGCCCGTTGTGGGAACTGATGGTGCACCCTGTTTCATTGTTGCTTGGTGTTGATTTCTGCTCAGTAGACGCGCACGCCTGAGGACTTGATTTGTAAACAGGAAATGTGAATTTGGAGGAACTGAATCAGATGCAACACTGGTCTGTAGCACAATCTGCAAAGTATGGTTTTAAGATCTGTGTCAACCTTTAATAACTAAACCACATCCCCATGACAGAATTAGTATCTCTGTTAGACACAAGGAACCATACTGCTGTAGAACAAAGATATAGTTAACACTTTATCTTGAGGGGTCTGTTGTAGATGATTATAAAACATCCTAACAGAGCATCAGTAACACATCGACAACACATCAGTGAAGTAGCAGCAGTGCAGCACCTGAATACAGGAAATCTACAGCAGATATCCTCACGATGTACTGCTGATACATTACTTACACTAAGTAGACGTTAGGGCTGGGTATCGCCACTGATTTCCCGGATCGTTTCGATTCACAATGTCCCAATTCAATTCAATTCATGAATCGATTCAATTCAATTCGATATGGATTCATTTAGGGATATTTCAGTTACAATAATATGTTTTGTTTGAATATGAAAAGAGATTTTTAGAGAACTAATGTGGTAAACGTACAAGGAACACTCAACCTACCATTACTAAAAACATTAGTGTTTATATGTTTATATACCGTCCTGGTTTCTGAATCCAACATGTAGCCTAACATCTGCTTTCAAGTTCTGGGGCGCCTTCACTTGTGCTCCAGCCGTGCTTAACTGATGTGCGCCCCCAGCCAGATCGAAAAACAATGGCTGATCACACGAGACGGGGGGGCCGGAATGCTAATTTTAAAGGTCGATCTCAGGTTTATGTGAATCGATATCAGATTATTCAAATGAAGATTGATTTGAATCGAAAAATCGATTTTTTTAAACACACCCCTAGTAGACGTATAGTTAATTTGTTAAATGAAGTAGTCTTAACATGACCCTGGGTCTAACCCATCATAAACCTAACCCTAAACCTAATCCTGGCTGTAATCCTAGCCTTAAATGTAACCTTGCCCCAAAATCTAATTCTTATCCTTAACCTTAACCCAAAACCTAATCCTATTCCCTCACCCTGACCCTAATTCTAGCCCTAAACTAGCCTCAACCTAAAACCTAATCCTATTCCCTAATCCTGGTCTTAATCCTAGCCCTAAAGTTAATCTCCAAAACCTAATTCGTACCCTTAACCTCAACCCAAAACCTAATCCTATTCCCTCACCCTGACCCTAATTCTAGCCCTAACCTTAACCTCAACCTAAAACCTAACCATATGCCCTTATCCTTGCCCTAATCATACCCTTAAACTTAACTCCCAAAACCTAATTCTTACCCCTAACCTTAACCTCAACCCAAAACCGAGTCCTATTACTCACCCTGGCCCTAATCTTAGCCCTAAACCTAACCTTAACCTCAACCACAACCTAAAACCTAGTCCTATTCCTTCACCCTGACTATAATTCTAGTCCAAACTTTAACCGTAACCCAAAACATAGTCCCTTTCTCTCACACTAACCCTAATCCTAGGCTTAATCTTAACCTTAAATTAAAACCTAATCCCATTTTTTCACCCTGACCAAAATCCTAACCTTAACCTCAAACTAACATCTAATCCTATTCTCTCACCCTGACCCTAATCCTAGGCCTAACCTTAACCTCAACCTAAAACATAATCCTATTCTCTCACCCTGAACCTAATCCTAGCCCTAACTTAAACCTCAACCTAAAACCTAGACCTATTCTTCTTCATAGCCCTAATATTAACCTCAACCCAAAACCTAATCCTGACCCTAGGATTAACCATTAACCTAAACCAGTTGAACTCCAGTTACAGGATGGCGTCAGCAGCATGTCTACAAACGCTTGCTGAGGATGTCGTTCTGTATTATATCTGTTACATGTTCATGTTCAACATCTTCAAATATGAATTTGGACTCTAAATAAAATGAAAAAGAACTAAATTTAGCAGATTAATAATAAATCTTTTTTTTTCTTTAATTTTATTTATTTATTTATTCTGAGGATGCATCCTGAAGGTGAAGAACAACAAACAAGCCTCCACCAGAGCGCATGCTTTTATACCCCAGATCGGATTGGAACATGTCCCAGCCCCTTTCTGTGGGACAACAAACAACACTCGTCGTAGACTGTAATGTAAAGAGAACCTCCAGAACTGAGTTGGTGTATTTGGATCATGTATAAACTATATCAGGTGAATACACATCCACTCTGTCTGGTATAGGACATAAACTGCACATCCTAAAGATAAATTTGTCCCATCCAGACAGATTCACACCATAATATCTGCCAACAAAAACCCTATTACCTCCAGTAAGACTATAAGCTGGGTGTAAATTACAGCTTGGGTGACAATCTAAACTACACATGGTATATAATTTGACATATGACCTAAATAAATAAACAACAGATTACATATTTACCAAATGAATCAGAATACAGTACAGGTTCACTCACACGCTACACTAACACATACAGCCTCCCAGCATTAACCTGGCACAGTAACCCCACTCAATGGAGATGTCCAACCTGGACACCTATTTATATTAATGGGAATATTACATACAATTCTTAACGACAGCCTACACTGGATGACAAATTGCCGTGGCAGGAAAAAAGAAAAGATACATGTTGACACATACAAAACATGATAAATATCATTTCAAATAATGGTCTGGGGTGAATTTCCACCTTTAGCATAAACTATCATTAGGAATATGGGATTACACTTAATCTCTGGCACTGGCTGGGCCCAGGTCAGCTTTAAAACCAAAACTTGGTGCTATGGCTCAGGTTATTAACAGCTTTATTCAGGGTTGGATAAATATTTAAGCTCTAAGAAGGGCACGGTGTAAAAAAACATTAGCTAAACTTTAGCTTTTAACACCATCCAAGCTTCATTTCACTCAACTCAGTCAGCCTCTCTGCTCTGTCAGTCCATGGGTGATAGATGCTGAACAAAAAAATGCTTCCCATTTAATTAGATCAGCCAATATTGTTTACCTCCTTGCATCAGTACTTCCTAATATCTTAACTTCCACTCCAGTAAAAAGATATCCAGAGAGTGTGGTGGACCAGGTGGATAACATCAGGCTGAAATGCAGTAGAACAAACTAAAGCTTGTGAATTTTGTCCATGACACTGCTTTAAAGCCACGTTAGCAGAAGAATAAAACTGCAAAGTCAGATTCTCGAACCTGTGGATCAAACCAGGCATGTGAAAGTTTCACCTTTCACTTCTTATGAGCAACGTTAGCCTTGCAGCTCAAAAACAAAACTGCAGAAGCAACGTCTGACCTCAACACCTGTTTTATCAAGCAGCCAGTCTAAGGAGGTGAGGACCTTTTCAAATTAAGCCCCCTGGTGTGATTCATTATACACTTACACACACTCTTACAGAAGATGAGTCATAATAAAATGAACAGTTCTGAGACTTTTGTTCAAATCTAATCAGTAGGGCTGGGGCGACGCGTCCACGTAATCAACGTAATCGATTATGAAATTACGTCAGCCAAGCCTCGCCTACTGAAAGCATGGATTTATCTGTGTGTATCTAAAGTTGTTGGAGTATTTCACACAGAAACACAGTTTTTAAATTATTTACATAAGTAAAAGCTGATTTATACTTCGTCTGTGTGCGTTTAAAGCGATATAGCGTCACTGCACTCACTCGTCTCTGCGTCAGCTCCGTTTACATGGTTGCTGAGCAACACGTCCAGTAGAGGGCAGTTTGGAGTAAATCAAACATGGCGGCGGTGGAGGAGCTTGTAGTTCTTTATTTACTTCAAAAACAAAGAAAAAACGACTGTTTGTCTCCGCGCTGAGGAGAAGGTATTTCAGAAAATTTCTAGAACCTCTCTTCAAAAAGTCCCACCGTTTCTTCTTCGTCATGTACGTATGGAAGTGGTCACGTCTTGCACTGCCCCCACGGTCTCCAGCGGTACGAAATGAACGTAGAGTACGGACAGAAGGTTCTGTGTGTATCCGTATTTAATGTTGAGCATAAAGGAGCCTTTAGCATGTTTCTCAGTAGTGTCACTTGACTACGCATTGCTAACCGTTTCTTAATCGTCCAGTGTAGAACCTAAGGCTGTTCTCGATACCACGGGAGCTTTAAAACACACGACTCTCGGCCATAATATACAGTCCACAAACTGCCTGATTTCTTGTGTGTGAGGCGTGTAGGCTACGTGTCATTTGTGCCTCTATAAGTCGAGTCAGAACGTAGACTCTTAACCATTTAAAACATTATATATATATACACACAAAATGCAACAATTAGATTTATCGACTAATTGAAAAAATAATTGTTAGATCAATCAATCATGAAATTAATTGTTAGGTGCAGCCCTACTAATCAGTTTATTTGACACATACATAGTCGTACGTGGTACACGGCTGCCCGCTCACGTAAAACGGTAAGACAATATAAAGCCAGGATAACTGAAATATAAAGAATTGTATGTCAAACACATTCTGAGATACTAACATGATAATAGTGTTTGTTTTACTACCATATATCAATTTCTCAGGAATTATGCAGTGTATTTATAAGTATTTCATATAATAACTTTCTGTAAAGTAGCTTTTAGAGGGACTGAACTTCTCCTGTGAAGGATTCTGACATGATGTGTTTATCTAGAAGCATGTATTTCACATCAAACCATTCTCAATGTCACTGTATGCATCTTAAGCTTCAGTAGTGCAGAAATATGGAAAAATCAATGGAATTCCCCTTCAGGTAAACATTCAGTTAACAGGTTTTCATGATGAGTGGTCACAAACTTCAGCTGAAGAAGACAACTACTGCCTAAAGGGACAGTTATGTCCTAATGCTAAGTTGCCAACAATATATGAATGTGAACAACTACCAATTAACACTGCTAATTGGTGGCTGCTCGCTTCTGATCATCATCAGCCTCAGTAAGCCGTTAGGCTGAGCTATTACTTTAAAACAATGGCTTATTAGATCAAAAGGGGTGGTACAGACAGATTCAGACCATAATACCACCAGCCAAGTCCTCATTAACTCCCATAAGACTATGAGCTGGGTGTAAATTACAGCTTGGGTGATAACCTAAACTACACACGGTGTATTATTTTACCTAAATAAATAAACAACGGAGGACATATTTACCAAACGAATCAGAGTAAAGTACAGTTTCACTAACACGCGCATGGAAATCAGCAGAGATAGTTTAAGAACACACACACAGTTAACATCAGCAGAGGAAGGCAGTGGAATTAGACGGCTCTGGAAGCACAGCCGCAGCAGCGTGAAGCACAAATGTATAATTTAGGACTCTTTTGTAGATTCATGCTCCATTTCTGAGTCCCTGCACTGCTGGTGGCTCCTCTGAAGAGAGCGCCAGGTGTGTTCTGGCAAACATTTAATGAGTTCAGTTGGTTTGGTTTAATTGTGTATTGTGGTGAATTGTAGCTGTTTACGCTGTGTTGATGCAGCAGGAGAAACAGCAGAAGATGAAAAGGTCAGCTGGTCCCCAGCAAGACATCCCCCCCCACACACACACACACACACACACAGAGTTTTGCTGACACTCGCTAGAACCAAAACACTGCTGTCCTCATAAAGAAAGATACAAATCTCAATTTAGTGCTCTCTCTCTCTCCTTCTTTCCCTCCCTCTCTCTCTCCATTCTCTTTTAATTTCCCTGCATCTCTCCTTTCGTCCTCTTAATTTATCTATCCACTCTCTCCCGATCTCTGTTTTTCTCTCTACCTGTCTCTGTCTCTTTATCCATCTCTCTGTTTGCCTCTCCTCTATGTATTTTCTCCCTCTAATTCTTTTTTCTTTCCCTCCCCTCTCTCTATCATCTTTCTTTCTTTCCATATTGTTTCTTTTCTCTACATTTTTCCCATCATTTCTCCCCCTCTCCAAAGTTTTTTGCTGTTTATTTATTTTCTTCATCAATTTTTACTCTTGCGCCCCCCATTTTTGCTGTTTTTCCTTCTTGCACTCTCTACCTTCCTTCTGTTTCTTTCTTATTTATTCTTTCTTCCTTTTTCTTTCTTTCATTTTCTCTATTTACTTTTTTCTATTTTTCTCTCTCCATCATTCTTTTCTCTCTCATTTCCCTTGTTTCTCACACTTCTCTTTCTTTCTTTCTTTCGTTTTTTCTTTCTTTTTTCTTTCATGTATTACTTCTCCATTTTTTTCTTTTTAATTTTACTCTTTGTCCTCTCTGTTTTAATTTCCTTAATTGTTCTCTCTCCATCTCCTGTGTTCTTTCTGTCTATTTCATTCTCTCTCCTTACTTTGCTCTCACTTTCTCTCTCTCTCTGTCTTTCTCTCTGGCTGTCTCACTCTCTTTCTCTCTGTCTCTCTCTCTCTCTCTCTCTCGGAAACAAAGCCTCTGAGTGGTAAAAAAAAAAAAACAACAACTCTAATCCGTGGTGAGCAGAGCAAATTGGAACGGAAAAATCAATCCCTTCTGCTAAACTGCAATTTACAAATGTTAATATACATCTTCACTGGAGAGAGGAGGAACTGACACGGTCACTGCCTGATGCGTGTGTGTATGTGTGTGTGTGTGTGTTTGGAGAGGGGGGGATTGAATGTTTTACCGCGTGAGGGAAGTAACAGCCACCCCCGAAGGAGCATCTCGTGATAATTAACAGCGAAGGAGAGAACGAGAAAGAGAGAGAGAGAAACTCTCTTTTGAACCTCCGTCCTCTTGTTGTATATCAAAACCAGACAACAGTATTGTTCTTAATGAGAACCCTGGGGAAAAACCCACCCACTGCCTTCTGATTGGTCGGGGCATGTGTCTCTGACACTGTTCAGTAAGTAAGTCAGCAGGTAACTATGGCGCCTATCGCTACAGGAACCGTGCCTAGCCCTAGCTACGGCCAGCAGGAGCGTCCCGGTGACAGTTTAATCCGACACTCGCAGTGAAGTGAGCAGAGCGAGTGGAGCTAGATTAGTAAAATCCTGCCAATCCTAAGAAACTCTTAATCAGCAACACTTCTAATTGTCATTCTCAAAGCTGAGCTGGAAACCCTGGAAGGCTGAAGCAACAGTCGACTTTCTAGCTGCTTCATCTGCATCATCAATCCCATCGATTAACACAGACTATCACTTTGATGTGTTCCGGAGGCAGAATGTAGAATTAAAAACAAAGTACAAAACACAGGGGGTCCTGAGCCCTCCCCCCACTCTAGAACCCTCTGAAAGTCTCAAAATTCTTCAACAAATCAAAATTCTTATTATAAATATTAATAGACAGTCGAATCACACTATGATCTCCACCTACTTTTGATGGCAGCAGTGCGTAGGTGGCAGCGTTATGGTCTGGGGAAAGTTGCACTCTCTGAACCCACTGATCCATGTAGAAGACACTCTACAACTGATTTGGGTATGAATCAATCCTTGCAGATCATGTACACCCATACATGCTGATGGTCTTCCTTGGGGCAGATGGGATCTTTCAGCAAGACAATGTGACACATCACACAGTTAGATATGGCCCTCATTGTTTGGAAGAGCTGACCAAGACTTCCAAGTACTACCTTGTGCAGCTGTGTATTGACAAGAACCTGGCGATACAATATTTATTGTGATAGTGCAAACAAAGTGATACATTGCAATTTTTCAAATCCTACTATAAAAAGACACCACTATATGAACAGGTTTATCAATGCTTACAACAGCACTGCACCCTTGTGCTGCTTGTTAATGTTGGAGTGGAGCTGAAAATGGATTACAACACTGCCATCTAGTGGTCAGAGGTTTAAACACAACACACAATGATTCACTGTCTGCCAGGAATTTGTGTATGGATACTGTATTTATTAGAATCGATACAGTATCACCAAACAATATCCAGATACTCAATATTTTTGATATTTTCTACCTTGGTCCCTCAATTTCTCCGTTCCAGTTACTTTCCCTTACAGTAGAGCAGAGCGATCCCTTTGCTGTGGCGTTTCTTTTACAGATGCAGCATCTACATGCTCGTTTCATGCTCAAGCACGGTTAGCCATCACACTAGATAGGTACTGTGCCTGAGTCCAACTAAAGCACACTAGTCAAACGATCAGGCATGGTACAGATCATCTAGTGTGAGTACCCCCTTAGATCAGATTTACTATATGGCATAACACCTATGTAAATCTGAGTTTTCCTAAGAGACCAGTGAAAAGAGTGAACTGCTCCTCGTTTCTTTAAGTGAATACCAGGGGGTATAGTTTTTGCATACTGACTAAAAACGCCTTGAAACTCATTTGCAATGAAACACTGGGCAGTTGCTTTCTTAAAACAATAAATGTCAAAGTATCTAATAAATAAATAAATAAATAAATAAATAAATAATAGTTCACTTTATGTAGCATCTATCACAAACCCAGAGGGATGCTCTGCACTGAGAAAAAACAGAATCGTGTGCAGTAAAGAGAAAGATTTAAAGGAAGACAGAGAGGAGCAGTCAGACTGTGGAAGAGAGTTCTAGGGTTTAGGAGCAGCAACACCTGTTGTCCACCGATGACAGTCTCGTGTGAGGGACTGCAAGAAGTCCAGTGTCAGAAGATCTGAGGGAGTGAGAGGCACAGCCAGGATGAAGCAGCTCAGTGAAGTATGTAGCAGTGAGACTATGAAGTCTGTGAGAGTTAGCAGGAGAAGTCTGTACCTGATACTGGAGGATGTTGGTAACCAGTGAAGCTGATGGAGGACTAAACTAAAACTGAGGTCACAGGTGGGTCTGCCTTTACAAAGCTGCTCTTCTGAAGATGTATTCCACTTTAAACACAGGAGCAGCGCAGCTGATAAAACAGGTCCAGTTAAAAACACCTAATCTAAGGGGAACTCAGACTGTTACGCATAGATCATATGACATAAACCACATGGAAAAGTTCTGTTATTTAAAAAATATGAAAAACCAAAGAGAGGTCATAAACGAAAACCAACTAGTTGAGAGATTTTGTTTATCTTAGATCAAATAAACGAATCATTGCACCTGGTTTACACAACACACTGTACTAGTAACTAAGCATGTACATTACATTGAGGCCCACAGGTATTAATAATCAGGGCTCCCTTTAAAGTTTTTAGATGTCCATGTGCAATCAGTCAGGAGCCTGTGATAACTCTGCTAATGCTACTGTACTGGTGATGACAAAGTCCATCCTCTGGAAAACTAGTCTTGGAAAGAATTATTTGGATTTGCAGATTAAAGGGGCACTCCAGTCAAAACTGAAAATGTAACCATTACTACATCTGCTGTAAACATGCCTGCTCACCGCTTACAGAAGTGCCACAGCATTCTCTACAGGGAGAACCTCTAATGAGGAATTCTAAAGGTGGGAGGAGCTTCTGAGAAACTACATCTGCTTGTAGAGGACGTATCAACGTGTTTTCACATGGAACATCAACAATAAAACACCAAGACCAGGAACGCCTTAACCTTTGCACACAACTAGGGGATGCACAGGTGGCAGGAGTCACTGCCGTTACACCCAGTGAGTGGCGAAACGACCGGGTGAGTGTTCAGTGTCAATGCAGCGAAAACACAAAAAGATCCAAAACGGAAAAGAGCTGTTGTGCAATTGACTGTACAAATAGATTCAGCAGGAGGTCAGAACTGTCGCTGAACTGCCAAAAGATAAAGAAAAGAAAAGCAAAAGGATCTCAAGAGACTGAATTAAGCTTCCTGACTGAGGCTTTTTTTTCCTTCCACCTTGAATGATGCAGCACTTGTAACAGACACATGGGATGCCAGTAATTGTAATTGCTGCACCATTTAAGGTGGACCTCAAACATGTGAACAAGCTGCTAGAGGATAAGAAGCTGACTCTCATAATACATATGGTTCACTGATGTTTGCATAAATGTGGATTTGCAGTCATGCTGTGCCAGGTGTGCTGGATGTTGGGGTTAAACTACTAATAAATTAATTATTTAAATGCAGGGTGGGAAGCGATGTGTGAGTAGCGGGGTGGGAGGGGGCGGGAGTAGTGGGATATGAGGGGTCGGGAGTAGTGGGGTGGGAGGGGGCGGGAGTAGCGGGGTGGGAGGGGGCGGGAGTAGCGGGGTGGGATGGGTCGGGAATATCGGGGGTTGGTAGGGCGGGTGTAGCTGTGTTGGGGGGTGGGTGTTGCAGATGTTGTCGGGTTGGTTGGGGGTGTTGGGGGGTTATTGGTGGAGGGCTTGGTGTGGGGGTCAAACAGTGTTAGCTATCCAAAAAATTGGGCAAGTTAGCCAGTAGACTTTGCAGATTTAGATGTTATACTTTTAACAGAGAAACATTAAAGGTCATAAAATGATGATTATATAAACATTAGCCTGAACTACTTATTAAACCTAGCCTGTTGAACTGTTGGGTCTGACTGAGGGGGCGTATTCCAGTGGGCAAGTGACATCATTGCTTATCGTCTGAAGCTGCAGGGTAAGTTTAATACTGGGAGACAATTATTGGATGAAAACACAGAAAGGATAGAAAATCATGAATCCTGTCAAACGGATGAAGCTGACGAGTACAATGCTGCACCAAACACATTATACAACACAACAAACAACGCATTAAATTCTAGTTTTGAGCCAGAATGCCCATTTCATTTATAAACACAGCTTTTTAACCATCCAGGAGCTCCTATTATGAGCGGGTTTTGAGTCAGCAGCTGCTACAAGCTCCGTTGACATTATTGTCTGTGGTAAGCAAATGTACACCACACATGCATCCAACAGTGATTAAGCTGAAAAATACTGAAATATTCTCTTAAGCATAAGACCTGACATTCCAAAGATTCCTTTGCTGCAAACATTTAGCTACACAACAAATGGCTGGCAGGTGCCGTGGGTGATGTTTTTGTTGTGATTGTGTAAAGAAATGCACAGCGTTTTGTATATATATATATATATATATATATATATATATATATATATATATATATATATATATATATATATATATAAGCTCATTGGAAAGCAGGCGGCTGCTGCAAGAGAAGGTAATCCAGCTCATGCAGCGGATTTTGCCATCTGTCTTTAGTGGCACGCTGTATTGCGACAGTCTGAGCATGCGTGTTCACAAGCATCCTATTATCTACACACTTTATCATTTAAACTTTGAAATGCAAATTGCATTTACAGCCTTCTGAATGGGAGACTTCAGCGCTTTTAAGCCGTAGCTGTATGATCTCGGCTTTTACATTCGCTACAAATGCCAGTGTTACATCTAAGGGCAGTGGATGTAATTACCCTAAATTAACCACGTCTGGTTAAAAAGGCACCAGAGTAGTAATTGGAGGCCTCAGTGAAGAATGTGTATGTGTCTTTCCTTCCATGCGCTCCAAATTGTCTTCGATCTAAGACTTTGTTCACGGTAATACATATATTTCTATTTCTCTCTATCAGCGCAGCAGCAATCTGGCTATCGGCTACAGCAGAGATATCAGATATTTGATGCTGGAATGTCAGCATTTTCAAAAGGATACGCTATCTGTCCCACAGTATCCAGACACAGCTTAATCTCTTTAGAAATGGCACTGCAAACAGAACGGGACGATCTGGAGCAGCCGCACTCGAGTCTAAGGTCTCAGTAAAAGAGCAGTTTTTTAATCATCTGGTCCTAGTGTCTTTTAACTTTAGCTCGGGAACCTTGGAAATATTCCAAAATGTAAACTTTCCATGGAATTTTTGGGAATTTATTGAAATTAATAGGAAATATGGGATAATTTAAAGGAACTATCATGCACTATCATCAATGTAGTCAATGCACACATGAAGGTATAACAATATTTATATAACACATAGACATAGTTAGTTCCAAGCAGTTACTTTATAAACAAAAATCAAACGTTCAAGCTAACCTCTTGCTAGCCTGCGAGCCTTGGTACACTAGTCCTTTGGTCCAAATGTGTGCTTCCAGTAGTGGTGAATGTCAGGTTTCTAGAAATCATCTGGACATCATGAACAGTGTATGCAGGGGTTGTGGTCTCAATAGCCCTTGATTGTGTAATGTGCCTGGGATTGAGGAGCAGCTTTGCTATTTAACTGGTTTGGTGTCATATCCAAGAATTTTTGCCAAGGTTATGCTTCAGTATATTTTTTCCAACTATATGTAAGTTTCTCACCTTTAGCTTCAAATATTCCCAATTTATTCCCATTAATTCCTGGCAATTCCCGTAATTACCCATAAATTCCTGATCATTTCCAAACTTTTGCAACCCTTGTCTCTAATAACTGTGTAGGTACACATGAACAACACATGCAACAACAATGTATTTACTAGCCACTGTTACAGACAAACTGCAACAGTACAGCTTATACAATTAAACGTGCATCAATATTGTTGGCTATTTTTCCTTATGATTACTTTACTGTCTTAATGTAAGTTATAACACATGTCCTTATAATACTGGACTAATGTTAACTACATTAGTCCAGCATTAACATAATGTGGACAAATGTTAACTACAAAGAGAGAATCAGCTGTTCCTACTATCCAGAAACTTATATGTAATAATAAGGCAACAAAGAAATTGATGTATTTACAAAAACTATACTACTGGAATCCAACTGTAACAGTGACTTATCACTAGTAGTTACATTGTTGTTACGTGTTGTTCATGTATATCTACACAGTTATTAGAGACCCATTATATACAGTAGCACCAATAATATTTTGTGTTGTGCAACGCCCACATCACCCATGTAAAAAAATGGAACCGCTCCCTAAACATCTTAACTGGTTGTACCAACCAAACTCTTTCTTTAGACCAGTCCTTCACACCACTGTGGAGGAATTCTAGCCCACGCTACTAGGCAGAATAACTTTAATTAAGCCACACGGGTGGGATTTTGTCCATGAACTGCTCCTGCCACAGCATCTCAAAGGACCTTGAATAGCCCACTCCAAAACTTTTTTTGTTTTTTGAGCCATTTCGAGAACTTGTGCTCATGCGCCGATCATTGTTGCCATGCTGTTGGAGTGATTTTGGTAGGCCGGCCACTTTGGGGAGGGTTAACCACCATTCCAAGAGATAATGACTTTCAGTGTGGATTTGCTGGAGTCCCAGAACTTCACAGAATTGGATTTGGGTCTCATGAAGTTCAGTAACTTTCTTTCTCATCTATTCCGGCAGAGTGCGCTGCTCATTGAGACCTCCGAGTGCACTTCACATAGCTGAAAAGGTTCTATTCGAGTAATGTTCAGATTAGGTAGAGCTGGCAGTAATCAAGCCTAAATGTGTCTCATTGAATTGCTCCCAGTTATCAACTAAATTTGGTAGATTGGGCCAGTTGGTGTCGGATAACTTCTTTTTAAAATCTGAAACCATGAACTGTGGCAAATATGCAAAACCCAGAAGAAATCTAGTACATTCACAGTAAGTCCTAGAAACTTCTAGAAAGTCCTAGAAAGTTCAATATTTTATATAATTTAATAATTTGCATTGAACAGGTTTGTGATAATTATAGACCTAAAACAATTTGTTTTTATGTTTTGAAAGACAGCATCCACGCTTCATGTGTGTTAGTGTTTTGGTCCACTGCCTACAATAGATATACATGCTGCCAGTCAACACTGCTGCCGAGCTGGATTCAGTACTATTACAGATGGGCAGTTTAAGAAAGTATTGTCCTAATTAATATTACTTTGAAAACACTGCACCAGAAAGCTGTATAGGTTTATATATTATTCAACCTTCTTATCCTATATAATAAAATTATCAACGCCCAAGTTTATGTGATGTTCATGTGTAGATATGACCACGTGGTTGGTGAAGCACAGAGAACTCATTGGTGTGACTGCGTTCCTCTGATTTTATATTAAGCTAATTTCATTTAATAACCTATACAGGTATATTTGTTTATCTACAATAATTGTTAATGCTGAATAAGCATTGTAGGTACAGCATTAATCACATTAGATCAGTGCATTCCAATTGTGTTCAGGGGATTGGCTGTATTTTTTTGGTTTTGTGCATGAAGATTAGAAGTTATTCCCACATTTATGGATTTGCTGATGTGTGTGATTGTGTTTCTCCCAGCGCTTGCACTAAACCTAATTTTTATTGGCAGGTGCAGACCGAATACTGTGCCTTCTGCTCCAGAGAGCTAAACAGCACAATCACAGTTATGAAACAGAAATAAACAAATTTAATGAAAGTCGGCTACGTGATAAGGAAGTTGAGGCCTATTAAATCATGAGAACTTATAATCTCAGTACGTGTGTGTCTGTTAACAAGTGAATCTTGACCGCTCCAACATGTTGCCTCAGACAGAGAACAGCACACAACACAGCATCTATGTATTTATATTTATGGTCTAGAGTCCATTAGGTTCCCCTTCAGGAATTGCTTGACAACACTCTCTCTGTTTACTGTCCTCCCCAACAGAGAAATGAAATATCCACTCATGATGAGTTCCAAGATTGAACTAGCAAGCGTACTATGGTATTTGGACCATGCTTAGCTAATGCCTTAATCTATATATCGTTACAGTATACGCCCCTATCATGGCAGAGAAATTAAAGGTTCGGCCCACCCTACTCTGCGGTAGTTCAAGAAAGCTTGTGTGATACAAAAGCAAAGAAATATAGAGAAAAATAAATATAATTTTTAAGTACACAGGTGTGGATGCGGTCTAAGGCATTCTTCTTATTTGTCTTTTGTTTACTGTAAGCTTGCTTTGTGTTGACAGCGTGTGTGCATGTGTGTGTCTGTGTAATCCTCTGTGCGTCTTCATCTATGTATCTCTGAACGTATCTTTCTGCTGCATGTGTTCTGTGGGTAAAAAGAAATAAATAAATAATAATTTTCCTCAACAATCGCTCCATATTTCAGTCTTGGAAAGATAAAACGTATTGTTTACACTGTATAATGAATCACTGACATGTTCATATCTTGGCCCTTGAAAACCCACCCAGCGTGGCACATCCCCACCGTCATTAAACCCCTTCTCTTTCAGCATGTAGCGCATAAGCAATGAGCTGCATGACTGAAAGCTACTGTGAGTCATCAAAAAGGGAAAAAAAGACATCTGTTATCTCCAGATAAAGCAGATACTTAAGCATGCAATCTCAGAGAGAGCGAGAGAGATAGGCACGGAGAGAGCGTGAGAGAGGAGGGGTCTTTTCTCATCCGAGTTTGTTTACTGTTCTAAAAGTGGATGCATTCTTTCCTGTTTGCGCTGCCGTGGCAGACGCTGTATCACCGCGGCAGCAGACGTATCGGCGTGACAACAAACAGACAGAACAATGGGCACACACACAGTGTGAAACAAATTAAAAATCTCTGTCAGCCAAGAGCGCCTTACACACCAAATTAATCAAAAAAAAACAACACCATCCTCTGGGTGGGTGTGTGCGTGTGTGTGAGTGTGTGCTGGTGGGATTACGGCACCCCTCGAGAACAATATACTACATAAAAGTCAGAAAAGGCAATTTGGACTCGGCATGCAGCGTATTTCTTCATAGAGACGTCGATGGAAGAGTATAATCTGCTCTTTGTTTCAGATAACCCGCGGGTGGGGGGGCTGGGGGGGTGGAGAGGGGGAAGCTGGAGTGGAGGAAGAAAGATGTAAAAAATAAAAAAGAGATTGCTTTTACAGCCCCATTGAAACAACTCTTCACATGAGCTTTTTATTCTTATCGTTTATCACTTTACTCGGGAAAAGAAAACCAAAGCTCCTTAACAGCTACTCGTGTAACAGAAGTATTAGCACCCTGACACTTAGCACTCACTGCTATCACCTCCAGACTATGCAGGATTATCAAACACCGCAATCGCAGTTCAATAGTTTGGATATTCTGCTCTAATATCCTTGCTTTCCAAAGAGAAACACGTATCCCCATTGTTGTTAATTTATTTTTTTCTATGTCATCTGAACATGACAGCTGCTGTTTACACCGCATGAGAATTTCAGAATGAACGGACCAATAGAAATGCCGAAACTAACTTTTGAGAACAAATTCTGAATAGAACTTTGAAAAGTTCCATTGACTTACATTAAATTATACATACATATATATTTTTCCATCCATCCATTACCTGCCGCTTTATCCCGCTAGTCGGGGTCACGGGGGGTCTGGAGCCAATCCCAGTGTCATCGGGCAAAGGCGGGGTACACCATGGACAGGTCACCAGTCTATCGCATGACCAACACTCACTCACGCACTCACACCTACGGGCAATTTAGAGTGACTGATCAACCTATCATGCATGTGTTTGGACATGTGGGAGGCAACCGGAGAGGAAACCGCTTTGAGGCGACAGTGCTTACCACTACACCCCCATATTTATTTATTTATTTATTTATTGATTTATTTTTGACTATTATTTCACTCTGGACTGTATGAACCCAAATATATGTCGTATTTTGTCTTGTCAACTGTATTTCATGTGTTAATAGACACTACTGTACCAAGTCCAAACAACACCTAAGCTTAATAGTCTTTATTTCAGCAATAAATGTATTTTCACCAGTAAGATCACCAGCTATAGTTAGAACAGATGTAAATAAGCAGAAATATAATATATTAAAATTCAAGTAAAATTCATATCTTATTATGAAAGACGTCTCGTGCACCAGTTTGATGAGAAGTACCAGATTTCTACTGGACGCCCCAGACATTGTATGAATGTGTTCAGTTTCTTCAGCAGCAATCCTGATTTAGCTTAATGAAGTACTGAGCAGTCAGAAAGTGGTGATGTAAAAATGAATTATGGTTGTGTCCGGTACATGAAAACATAAGCTCTAAGAAAAAAACTAAATGCAAGAAAGATGTAGGATATGATCCCTTTATCTTAACATTTTCTTATATCAATCCGCCAGAGAATACCGTCCCAAGCTTAACTAAGACTCATTTCATACTTACTGCTGGAACACAGTGCAGCTGCATCAAATCCCATTTTGTGCTATGGCTGCTCACGTACATACATCTGACTCTCTGTCTCTCCCTCCCTCTCTCTTTCATTGGCAGATGAACTCTCGCTCTCCCTCTCTCTCTCTCTCTCTCTCAACGATTCTGTCAATGGAACAATGCAGATGTCACTTCTGAGTAGAGCCAAACCCCACCCAGGCATCATCTATCAACATGACTGACAGCTGTCCTCCTCTCTCCAGTATTTTCCCCATCTCTTCCTTCACTCTCATTTCCTTTTTCCCCCCATCTTCCCCTCTCCTCTGCTCTCTTACTCTCTCCATCATCTCCATCATTTTGTTCTGGATGTCAGCACAGCCAGGCTTCAGGAGTTCCTTTCATACCAGTGCACAAAAAACTGCCCTCAGATAACAGAGATACCACCTCAGCATGTAGTCTCTGCTGCTGTGTCTAATAAATACAGCAACATAGAAGGTGCGTGTTTCCAATAAAGTGGCCAGTGAGTGGAAGTATAGGGTGAATGTTTCCAATAAATTGGCAAGTGAGTGAAAGGACAAGGTGGGTGTTTCTAATAAAGTGGCCAGTGAGTGAAAGTATAAGGTGGATGTTTCTAATAAAGTGGCCAGTGAGTGGAAGAATAAGGTGGATGTTTCCAATAAAGTGGCCAGTGAGAGGAAGTATAAGGTAGATGTTTCCAATATAGTGGCAAGTTAGTGGAAGTATAAGGTGGATATTTCTAATAAAGTGGCCAGCGAGTGAAAGTATAAGGTGGATGTTTCTAATAAAGTGGCCAGTGAGTGAAAGTATAAGGTGGATGTTTCTAATAAAGTGGCCAGCGAGTGAAAGTATAAGGTGGATGTTTCTAATAAAGTGGCCAGCGAGTGAAAGTATAAGGTGGATGTTTCTAATAAAGTGGCCAGCGAGTGAAAGTATAAGGTGGATGTTTCTAATAAAGTGGCCAGCGAGTGAAAGTATAAGGTGGATGTTTTTAATGAAGTGGCCAGTGAGTGAAAGTATAAGGTGGATGTTTCTAATAAAGTGGCCAGTGAGTGGAAGTATAAGGTAGATGTTTCCAATAAAGTGGCCAGTGAGTGAAAGTATAAGATGGATGTTTCCAATAAAGTGGCCAGTGAGTAGAAGCATAAGGTGGATGTTTCCAATAAAGTGGCCAGTGAGTGAAAGTATAAGGTGAATGTTTCCAATAAAGTGGCCAGTGAGTGAAAGTATAAGGTGGATGTTTCCAATAAAGTGGCCAGTGAGTGAAAGTATAAGGTAGATGTTTCCAATATAGTGGCAAGTTAGTGGAAGTATAAGGTGGATGTTTCCAATAAAGTGGCCAGTGCGTGGAAGAATAAGGTGGGTGTTTCCAATAAAGTGGCCAGTGAGTGGAAGTATAAGGTGGATGTTTCCAATAAAGTTGACAATGAGTGCAAGTATATAGGTGTTTCTAATAAAGTGGCCAGTAAGTGAAAGTATATAAGTATAAGAAGTATAGGGTGGATGTTTCCAATAAAGTGGCCAGTTCAGTGTTTATATACGGTCACTGTAGTATATACTGGCTAGTTCTTCAGTGACCACATGGCTCTGTGCTTTTGTATAAAGTATCTCCTGATAACTCAACAGGCAGGAGGTAAAACTCTCAGGCTGCAGTGCAACATCCTTCACTGTAGGTCTTTTGTAGTTGTTCCTGTTTTATTCTGTCTAAACACATCATCAGCAATCACTGTCATAGCCTGCAGCTAGCACTGACTCACACTGTGAAGATGACGACTTTGCATTATTTCCATTCAACAGCCATTCACGCACCGTGGGCTATTGTCACTTCAGCTGCTCCAGAGAGACGTCCTGCATGCTTCCTAAATGTCAGCTGTGGTGGGCTTTGTTGAACACACCTCAGGCTGGACGACATTCGCACAGGCCCAGTGACAAACACCCACCCGGTCCACCAATAACACCCTCAAAGCCACCACACAGCGACAGAGGCTAACAGAATCATTACTCCTTGAACACCTTTTCTCATTCATTTCTTCCTTCCTCAACCTTCCTCTCATCCTCTCTCACTCTCTTTCTCCGTTTATCATTACTCAGTCTCTCTCTCTCTCCCTCTTTTTTACTCTTACGTTTACTCCTTCTTGCTATCTGCCTATCTTCAATTCTTGCTCTCTCCTGCTCTCTATCTTTCTCTCCATCTCTGCTTCTTACTTGCCTGCTCAACCACTTTTGCTGTCTTTCTCTCTCTTAACTCTTCCACCCCAGTCTCTTTCTTCCTCGCTTAGTTTCTCGCATCTTTTTACTGACTCTCTCTCTCTCTCTTTCTATATTTGTTTCTTGCTCTCTCTCTCTTTCTACCTTTCTTCTGTTCTCCCATCTCTCCCTCATGTTCTTTTCCCCTTTCTCCCCTCCCTCCCCTCTCCTTTTCTTTCTCACTCAAACCCTTTTGTTGTCTCGTGCTTTCTGTCTGTTTCTTGCCTTCTTATTCTCTCTCCTTCTCTCCACTCCCTTCCATGTTGTTTCTTTTTTGTTCTCTCTCCCTTATTCTTACTTTCTTTCTTTTGCTCCCTCTCTTTCTGTCAATCACGTTTGCTATGCCCATCTTTTAATTCTTCTTGCTCCTTATTTCTATCTTTCTATTTATCTCAGTTTCTCACTTGTTTCTCTTTTTTCCTCGCTTCATCTCACCCTTTTCTTTCTCTGACTCACTCTTGATCTCTCTCTTTTCATCTTTATTTCTCTCTCCCTCTCACTCTGTGTTTCTCTCACTCAGCCACTCACCTTTCCTCACTGTCTGTCCTATTCTCTCTGTCTTTCTTCCAATTCTTACTCTTTCTTTTCTATTCTTACGTTTTCTTTTTTCCTTACTTGCTCACTTTCACTCTCTTCTTTTTTCACCTCATCCTTTCTTTCCTTTCTCCCTCTTTCTTCTGTCATCCCATCTTTGTCTCTATCTTGTTCTCTATTTCTTCCTCCCCTCTACCCCCTCTCATTTTCTCTCTCTCAGTCAATCATTCTTGCTGTTTCTTTCTTTCTTACTTTTTTCTTGCCTTCTCATTTTCTCTCCCCACTCTTTGCTTTCTCTTCTAGTCTCTGTCACTCTTTCTTTCTCTCTCTCTCTCTCCCCCTCTCCCTCTCTCTCCCTAATGAGATGAACAGCCAAAAGCGATATATGCATATAGCGTCTATGAGATTGACGGACTTTCAGACTTTTTTCCCCTGTTCCTGCTGAACCGACACTGGCGCTGAATGCTAATGCAGCATCAGCACAGGACCACAGTCAGCTAGCCTCATCGCTCCGGGCCACAGCCACGACAAAAACCAGCAGAAAACACTTAACATCTCACCCAAAAAATCACTCAGCTCACTGCAGCATTCTTAAGAGCTTTAAGGAGGGCAAACTCAAGGTGATTCATTTAGCAAGCCTCCAAAGTGTCCAGAAAATAGGAACCGAAGGGAATTCCGCCTCGAAATATTAAGAGCTACGGAGACCATTAACTATTAAACATACAGACAGATTCATTCATGCACTGGAAGTCAACACACATTTCTCTATGAGGACTGGTGGGTATTTTTTATAGTCTGACTGAAGAATTCAGGCCAGGAAGTGGAAATGAAGGCTGCAGATATGAATAATCAATGGGCAAACACTCACAGACGCATGCACGCGCAGGAACGCGCAGGCACACTGTCTGGGTGGATTAGCGCTCCTCTGAGCCGATGCATTCTAACGTGCATGACACGCCATCGTAATGATGATGAAGACGAGTACAGGGCATATGTGTGTATACGTCTGCGTCTCTTGCACCTTTAAATCTTTCACCTTCTTCACATTATGTTACGGATGAAGTGCTTCGTTGTTGTTGGAGGTGTATATGCTGAATCCATTTAAGAAAAAAAAAGAAAGTTTACTTTAGTGAGATCAGCAAGCCAGGCTCAGTCTTTCCATGGCCCCCCTGTGAGGCCTTCACATGTTTATGCATGCATACAACAGGGTCGGCCTTAGCCTTTAGTGGGCACTAAGCAGAATCTCATTTGGGGTCCCCGCTCCTCATTACAGCTCTCCAGTACTTTACACTAAGAACAGAATACAGAACTGACTTGTTCACTGAAAAAAAAAAAAAATGTATATATATATATATATATATATATATATATATATATATATATATATATATATATATATATATATATATATATATGAAAACATGTTAAATCTAGACAATATTGTCACTGTCCAAAGAAAACTGTCCAAAAAACTCCAAAATAGTAACTTTACAGGAGAGGACAAATACCTTATTTACCTTTAATGTAAATCAATAAAGTTGCTTGTGTCCAAGATATTTTGAAGCATTTCTATTTGTCCATTATTTTTATATGGTTTTACATAAGTCATTGTGTTTAACTCTTTCCAAGCTTCTCCTTGTGGAAACAACCCAGTATTATTTACAGTTCTCATCTAATACCTGCTTTGACTGCTCAGTACTTCATTAAGCTAAATCAAGATTGCTGCTGAAGGAACTGAATACATTCATACAATGTCTAGAGCGTCCAGGAGAAATCTGGAACTACACTTTGTTCTTCAAACTGGAGCTCAAGATGTGAACTACTTTCAAAATAAGATATATTTATGTTACTTTGTATTGTATTTATGATTATTTACATCTGTTGTAATGATATCTGGTGTTATTACTGGTGAAAATACACTTACTGTTATTTAAACACTGAGCTTAGGTGCCCAAGACTTTGGTACAGTAGTGTATATTAACAAATGTAAGAAAGTTGACTAGACAAAACAAGAATTATCTTTGGGTTCATAAAGTCTGCAATGGGGTTATACATTCTGCACAGTGTCCCAACTGTTTTGGAGAATTTCTATTGGTCCATTTGTCATGAATTTCTCACACAATGTTCAAATAATATAGGAAAAAAAAATTAAGACATGTTTTTCTTTGGACGGCAATGATATGTAATATTACCCAGTATAAAACTGTTAACAGAAAAATAAATAAAGAAAAATAATATTTTAATCTTCTTACAAACCAAGGTGCATTACGGTAGGTCCTAGAGGTTCCGCGGGCCTCTAATTAACCTCTTAGACATCTGAATATTTCAGATTCCAAAAATTCTGGCGGTCTCTGAAAATAAACCTGTTATAACGTCATGCTGTCTCATTTCTATTGTGCTGGAGTTTGCCTTGATCATGACTCACTCCGTAGTGGTGCTCTAACTCATATTCATTCTGCTCAACTCAGTACTACATTAAATCAAGTCAAAATGTTCCACCAACTTAAAACAAGTTTCATGCTGTACTGAAGAATGATTTTATTCTCACTGCACAGCATCATGTTTTTCCTTTCTGTTAGAGGAAGGACAGGAACATGCAATCTTGCTCCTTGCTTACATGACATGTAATTTTCAGTTTCCTGGTTAGAGACTCAAAGCATTTTGGTTGTAGAAGCCACTGCCAGCCTAGCAATACCAAAAAGCAGAAAACTCTCCTGTGCAAGCTGAGAGCACAACACAGTTCAATAATTTTTTGCCGCGTTATCTGGTGCCTGATTCAGCGCTTTCAGGAAGTGATAATTAACCGCTGAGTGGGATCAGGTGTGTCAGGAAAAAGGAAGAAGAATAAACACTCCAGACACAGCGGCTGCACCTCAGCATGAAAAACATCAGTCACTGCTTTATTCCTCTCATTATGCTGTAAGTCTTATTAAAAACCTGACATCACTGAGAACTAGTTTAAAACCTAACACTCACAACATTATCGCATTTATTAGCCATCATTCAAAACTACAATCCTTTCATCAACAGCATTCATATTTAAATCTCATTCCACAGGATATGACACCCTTAGCATTAAAGGTTGGTATAGTACAGTGGGTTACACCAAAGAACATAGCTAGACCGAGTCAAGGCTGAATCTAAAGGCAGCAATGTACAACAAGAGATTAAAAACTGACATTTAGTCCTTGTTTTTTTTCTAGATCAATCTTTCAGGGTCAAAGGTCTTGAGTTTTTTAAAAGTGAGTCATACTCTGAACAGATTTATTTGGGACAACATAACTGATCCTTGAAGAACATCAACACGTCACCACCGAAACCTGGTTCTACTACAGAAGCACAGCTTTCCATTAATATGCCATATGTGGTATTGAAATATCTTTCTGATATCCCAGCCCTGATCAACACTACATCCACAGAGACATCAGTAGTGTCTACAGAATAGATTACAGTGTATACAGATCAACATTCAGCAGCTACTGTTTATACACTTCTCTCTTTCTTTGGTGCTGTTTGCCCTTCAAACTCTTTGTAACAAATAAGAGGATGAAACATGTCATACAGGAGATCCAGTGAAAAAGAAGGGTTTTACCTTAGAGATCCTCTCATGCTGTAGTTCCGAAACTTTAGACATTTGACTGCTGAGACAAAATCTTGTTATTCCACAATGGAAACTTTAGAGGACAAAGACCAAACTACATTACTCCGAGTTACTCAAAGTAATGCATTTTAATGAAATAAATACACAAATAAAGAATGTGATCACAGATCATTTATAAGGCTATGGGATCCTTTTAGTGTGGGTCCTTTTAGAATGGTTTCTATTGTGCCTATTCAACACCAACAATCTCAATCAGAGAGTTCTTCTCTAGTTGCTCAAATTTAGGACTCGTGAATTCCTGCCAACCCACAGAAAACTTTAAGACCTTGAACATTAGACTTTAGAAAATAAAGATGAGTGCTGAAATACTAGTAATGCTTTTTGAGGGTCAGAGGTGAGGAAGCCGGAGACCCTTAAGAAATGTCAGGAGAGTGAAGTGTCTCTGTACAGCTGAAAAGCAGAATGTACTACAATGAATACAATGAACCATATATACAGAGACCACATCCAGCGACTTCTATAAGCTCCTGAAGTGGCTGATAGTTATTAATTGAAATAGTTTATTTTTTTAGAAAAAGTAGTTTATTTGCATGTTATGTTCAACTGTAAACATTACAGTCTGTGTTTGTTACTTGCAGTTGTGTGGAATCAGAGGGGCCAGCCGCTTAGGTTCTAAAAGTTAACACATCAAATTATGTGTTATACTTCTATTCTGCTGTAGTAGACGAATAAGATTGCATAACAATATAAATTGCATTTAGCTGACTAGAGATGAAAAGTGAACTTAATTAAATACTGTTACTTCCATTTTATTAAATATTGGCAATTTACTTTTTTAAAGTGTTACACATTAAAAACAATAATAATTAATGAGTGTATCACAATTTTCATAAGCACTACAGAGACATCCAGTGTAGAAGAGAAAGATGGAGGAGAGTTTTAGTCCATTTTCTATGTTATTGAATGTAATGCTGAATATCTCTTTGGTATTTCATTACTCAATTAACTTAAGTGTTCATTAAATCATTATTTTAATTATTATTTATTTACTTCATGAATAAAAATAGTGTTTGTAAATATGTTCCTGGCTGCAAATGTCAATAGTTCCTATCAAATTCCATAGTGAGTACATAAGGGTTCATTTTGACCCATGTTGTTTGTTAGAAGGGCAGTGATACAAAAATGATTTGTGGTGAAAAACAAGTAAACTGAGAAACTAATGGAAGCTTGAAAGATTAAGTTGATTTATTGCAAAGATATAGAAAATAAGTCTCAGTCAGGTCACTTTTGACCCAATTTGTGCATCAAAGGGTTAAAAATATACTGAAATAACAACATTATTAACAACATTATTACTTACAGACATCTTTACTCTTCACAACTCTATGCCTATCTGTATAAACATCACCAGACAGGTACCATGCTAACTATTCTCTTCTTACTCTGCTATTTCAGAATAAACTAGAAGATAATTATTCAATGCAACATCTGCTGTGTTATCTAGCTACTTTAGTTAACGTTGGTGTCATCCACACAGATTACCTAAATAAAATATGCTCTAAGAGACTTCAGAAAAAAGTATGAGATCTCAGATCCACTTTAATAAAGATAAACTGTGGACATTCGCTTTTCTTTTCTTTTGTTGTTGTTTATAGACTCACTGGTCTAAACAGTAATCTGATCAGACTGCAGTGAGTATTAAGCTTGTTTGCTGTGCATGATATACAAAGACAAAACACAAACCACCTCACATCAATAACAAGCCATCAGAGAGACAGACCAGGGCATTACTCCAACAGAGTGTCATACTGTAATACTCAGATTGTCGTTTGGTCTGAATGTAGAAATAACTAACATCTGGACTTAAAACAGATTTACATCTCAACAGCACCTTCAGATAAAACTACATCACACTACATCACAGAACAGGGTCTCTGTCTCTCTCTCGCTCACTCTGACTCAATAATTATAATTAGTTATCATTATTTTAATGGTAGAAATGTGCATCAGTGAATTAATAAAGTTTAATGCTGTAGCAATTGCTGTAGTGTGTGCTGTGCTGGTACGAGTGGATCAGACCCAGCAGCGCTAATCCTCAGTGTCACTGTTGGACTGAGAAGAGAGTCCACCAACCAGCAGCATCCAGCCAACAGTGTCCTGTGGGCAGCTTCCTGTGACCACTGATGAAGCACTAGAGGATAACCAACACAAACTGTGAAGCAACAGATGAGCTATCGTCTCTGACTTTACACCTACATGATGGACCAGCAAGGTAGGCGTGTCTAATAGGGTGGACAGTGAGTGGGCACAGTGTTTGGTCCACTTGTACTAGCACAACACATTAACACAACACTACCACGCCAGTGTGAATGACCCAAATAATATCTGCTCTGTGGCGGTCCTTTGGGGGTCCTGATCATTGAAAAACAGGGTGAAAGGGGGCTAATAAAGTATACAGAGAAACAGATGGACTGCAGTCTGTAAGTGTAGAACTACAAAGTGTACCTGTATTGTAAATGGAGCTGATAAAATAGACACATATATATATATATATATATATATATATATATATATATATATATATATATATATATATATATATATATATATATATATATATATATATATATATATATATATAATGTCCATAACATGCAGTGCAAACAAAGAGGTTCAATTTCCAGAAATTGTGCACGTCGTTCTCCTTCAGATCTCCACCAGGGCTTGTGTTCACTTAAGTCCTTCTGACTAATTACCTTTGAATTGCCTAGTAAAACTGCAAGTGTGAAAAAGGCTTTAGGCAGAGTCTTACTGAGCCTGTTTGCTGAGGAAACAATTTTAGTGCACTCGTCTTTCCAGACGTTCCCTCAATACGGGTTATTATCATCAGCGCTAATGTCCGTAACATGCAGTGCCCTCAGTGATTCACAGCGTACTCCGCCTTCATAATTACGCTGATAATCACACAGGTGATTAGGAAGATAAAGCTGATGGCTGGAGTGATGGTAAAGAAGCCCCAGGTGAAGGATAAAATTGGGCATATTGTCGTCAGTAATGAACAGAAGAATCCCCCTCATATTCACAGTAAAGGAAAAGATGCAGCCCAAGGTTCTGGCAGACTGTTGTGTAGAGAGTAAAGGACTGTACTGACAAGCAAACACATACAGAGAGAGAGAGAGAGAGAGAGAGAGAGAGAGAGAGAGAGAGAGAGAGAGAGAGATCTGAAAAGAAGGGGCAAGGAAGAGACAGAGTCAGAGAGAGACTAAAAGAATAACTGACACAGACTGAAAGCAGAGACGGCAGACAAAACAGCGAGGAAGAATCAGGGAAAAGGAGTGGGAGAAATAAAAAATGAAAGCAAAAACAGGAAGCAAAGATGCTAAAACAGAAGAGAGAAACTGAAAGAGAGAGACTAAAAGAAAGAGTGAGGCTTCAAGAGAGAGACTAAAAGAAAGAGTGAGACAGAGAGAGACTAAAAGAATGAGGCAGAGAAAGAGACTAAAAGGACTAAAGAACAGAGAGAGATACTAAAAGGAGGAATGATGCATAGAGAGCTACTAAAAGGAGGAATGATGCATAGAGAGCTACTAAAAGGAGGAATGATGCATGGAGAGCTACTAAAAGGAGGAATGATGCATAGAGAGAGACTAAAAGGAGGAATGATGCATAGAGAGCTACTAAAAGGAGGAATGATGCATAGAGAGAGACTAAAAGAAAGAATGATACAAAGAGGGAAAGACTAAAAAAGATTGATATATAGGGAGAGAGACTAAAAGAAAGAGTGAGGCTTCAAGAGAGAGACTAAAAGAAAGAGTGAGACAGAGAGAGACTAAAAGAATGAGGCAGAGAAAGAGACTAAAAGGACTAAAGAACAGAGAGAGATACTAAAAGGAGGAATGATGCATAGAGAGCTACTAAAAGGAGGAATGATGCATAGAGAGCTACTAAAAGGAGGAATGATGCATGGAGAGCTACTAAAAGGAGGAATGATGCATAGAGAGCTACTAAAAGGAGGAATGATGCATAGAGAGCTACTAAAAGGAGGAATGATGCATAGAGAGAGACTAAAAGAAAGAATGATACAAAGAGGGAAAGACTAAAAAAGATTGATATATAGGGAGAGAGACTAAAAGAAAGAGTGAGGCACAGAGAGAGACTGAAAGAAGGATTGAAGCAGAGAGAGAGACTAAAGCAAAGAGTGAGGCAGAGAGAGAAACTAAAAAAAGAGTGAGGCAGAGAAAAAAGACTAAAAGAAAGAGTGAGGCAGGCAGAGAGAGAGCGAGCGAGAGAAACTAAAAGAATAAGGGCAGTAAAGAAGGGGCAGCGAGGGGGTCATTTCCCTGGAGCTCCTTCTGACAGAAAAAGTTCAGTCAGTGACAAAAACAGAAAAAAGAACAACAGAGAGAAACAGAAAGAGAAAGAGATACACAGAAAAGAGATACAGAGAGAGGAGTAAAGGCTAATGTATACTCCCTCTACGAGCGGAAATGTCTGCGTGCGTTTCAAGCGATATAACCGTCACTGCTCCGTCTACATGGTTGCTGAGCAACAATTCCAGTAGAGGGCAGTTCGGAGTAAATCAAACATGGCGGCGGTAGATGAGCTCGTAGGTCTGTGTTTACTTCAAAAACAACGAAAAACAACTGTTGGTCTCTGCGCTGCGGCGAAGATACATCACGGTTAAAATGTCTAACCAACTCGCAACCAATCTTCAAAAAGTCCCACCGTTTCTTCTTCGCTGTGTTCGTATGGGAGTGGTCGCGTCTTACACTGCCCCCACGGTCTGCAGCGCTATTGCTCCGCCCCGTCCGTATGCGTAAGCTTTCCAAAATCGAGCAAATTACACACAAAACGAAAGCTCTGTGTGTATCCGTATTTAACGTTGAGTATAAATAAGCCTTAAGACCTGTTTCAGTTCGCACTGTGAGCTGGTTCTGTCCTGCTGTGTTCAGTAAAAGAGCATTCACTTAACGGGCTGTTTCCACGTCTAACTTTGCGCTGACACCGCAATACTTTGCTCCCCGCTGCGTTCGAGCGGTGCTACATCATCACCGCACACGCACTGTAAGTCAGCACAAGCTTGAAAACCTTGAATTTCTGCAAAACATGTTCCAAACAGCAAAAACGCTCTGTTTACAGCCACGAAGACGCAGCAAAACACACAGCGCTCATACGTCATACTCAGTACTGAGTGCTACAGGATGCTCAAGGTAGCGCAATGTCAGGGTAAAGTAGCATTGCTCACTCCATTAGCAAACAATAACATCGCCAGGGAAAAGCAATTTTGCTGCTTATCATCTAAAAAAACGCAGAGAGAGAGAGAGAGTAAAAACAGATGCATCTTACAATACAAATTACTACATTTATTTACATTTTACAAACATGCAGACAGAGTCTACCAACATATTTCATTTTACAGGCAAACAAGAGAGAAAGAACGGGAGATAAAAGAGTGAGAGAGAAAGAGGTAAGAGTGAGAGTTAGTAAGTGAGAGATTGAGAGAAAGAGAACGACACAGATAGCAAAAGGGAGTGAGACGGAGTGACAGTGGGAGAAAAAGAGGGAGAGCCTGAGAGTGAGACAGGCTGAGAAAAATGTGTAAGACAGAGTGAGAGAGTCAGTGAGACAGAGTGAGCAAGAAAGTGAGGCACAATGAGAACGACAGCAAGTGTGTGTGAGAGAGAGATGCAAGTGAGATGAAAGAACACAGTCATAGTTTGCAGGGTGTATTATCTGCTACACACACATGTAAGTGCACACACACACACACACAGAGAATCACACAACACAGTGAGGTGGGCTCTGTGTGTGCTAAGCTGGTTAAGTACTGTGTTCCATTTAACAGAAGCAGCAGCAGACACACATGAACCAACCGATAACAGCAGCCTTTCCACAAGCTAATACGATCGAGAGGAATTACCATAACACACACACACACACACACACTCTTGTTCAAAGCACTGTCTCACCAGAGGACAAATTAATAATAGGAGCATGTGCCTGGTGTAAGAGGAATTAGTGCTGCCTGCTGCTGCAAACACACACAAACACACACAGACAGTAGCACCTTTGACTTGAGTAACTTGAATAACCCAAAAACAAACACACAAACACAACATAAACAACCCACTACCTTCAACTGTAAATTATACAAACCCAGTTTAGTTCAAATAGTCTATTTGCATAATTCATTTCTGCAATGTTAGCTGCTTTTCAGTTTGGATGTAAACTATATTAATCATTCATTTATTATCTTTGCTATCTTTATCTCGCCAGTCGGGGTCACGGAGGGGGCTAGAGCCAATCCCAGCTTCATTGGGCGAAGGCAGGGTACATTATGGACAGGTCGCCAGTCCACTGCATGGCCAGCCCACACTCACAGTCCATTGCATGGCCAACACACATTCACGCACACACTTACACCTACAGGCGATTTAGAGTGAGGATCAACCTAACATGCATGTGTTTGGTCTGTGGAAGGAAACCAGAGTACCCGGACTAACAAGCCCCCTCTAAAATTAACCATTCATTTTGGAGCATTTTTATTGGTTGATTCATTATGAAATTTTAACACTATGTACACGGCAAAGTTTTTGAATTGAAACAAAGAACAGCAAGATTACTTACACATGAACAGAAGCTCAGGCTAACAAACCAGACATTGTATTTCTTCAACTCTGGCTGATATTTCATATTTGTTTTTGAAAATGGGAATTTTCTATTCTTATTAAAGCGTCAGGTCTTGCTATTACATCCTTCTGTCACATCTTTTGAATAATCGTGAGATTCAAATTCACAGTACATTCAAAGGAACGCAACTCCAAAAGGCCTGACCGAGGTAAAGGTGGACAGTGCAACAGCTGCTAAACAGTGATTGGATGAGGACATTAAGTGGATGTTTAGGATTACAATCGACCGTAACACAATGATTGTTATTTCGCTATGCTGCTGCTGGTAAAGTTCCCAGTCAAAACAGCTGCTTGAAATTTCTCATAATCGCACACAGAGACCCCCTAGTAGCCAGGCCCCCTGGGCATGTGCCCATAAAACCCACGGGATGATCCAGGCCTGCATGGTTGTCCCCAGACGTTCTCATTACCAGATCATGTCTGGCCCCGCAGGTCTGCTGCCGTAGAAGCTCCGTAAACAGACACTATCCACAACCTGCAGCTGTGTGTTTTCAGAAGATAACAAATTGGGTTAAATGTCCACAATACGAGCGGAAAATGAAACTACAGCCCCAGTGTTTGGACTGTGTTCGACTAACTGCCTTTTCTCTAAACACGAGCATATAACACTCTTTAAGTGTACCTTCCAGTGTTTCTCATGAGTGACAATATTTCACCAAAGCTATAAATGATTTAGAAAAGTGTTGCAAGTCAAAGAAGTCAAACGTTTTAGTACACTACCAGCCAAACGTTTTAGTACACTACCAGCCAAACGTTTTAGATACACTACCAGTCAAACGTTTTACTACACTGCCAGTCAAACGTTTTAGATCACTACCAGTCAAACGTTTTAGATCACTACCAGTCAAACGTTTTAGATCACTACCAGTCAAACGTTTTAGATACACTACCAGTCAAACGTTTTAGATCACTACCAGTCAAACGTTTTAGATACACTACCAGTCAAACGTTTTACTACACTGCCAGTCAAACGTTTTAGATCACTACCAGTCAAACGTTTTAGATCACTACCAGTCAAACGTTTTAGATCACTACCAGTCAAACGTTTTAGATACACTACCAGTCAAACGTTTTAGATCACTACCAGTCAAACGTTTTAGTACACTACCAGCCAAACGTTTTAGTACACTACCAGACAAACGTTTTAGTACACTGCCAGTCCAACGTTTTAGTACACTACCAGCCAAACGTTTTAGTACACTGCCAGTCCAACGTTTTAGATCACTACCAGTCAAACGTTTTAGTACACTACCAGTCAAACGTTTTAGTACACTGCCAGTCCAACGTTTTAGATCACTACCAGTCAAACGTTTTAGTACACTACCAGCCAAACGTTTTAGTACACTGCCAGTCCAACGTTTTAGATCACTACCAGTCAAACGTTTTAGATCACTACCAGTCAAACGTTTTAGTACACTGCCAGTCCAACGTTTTAGATCACTACCAGTCAAACGTTTTAGTACACTACCAGACAAACGTTTTAGTACACTGCCAGTCCAACGTTTTAGTACACTACCAGTCAAACGTTTTCGTACACTACCAGCAAAACATTTTAGTACACTACCAGTCAAACGTTTTAGTACACTACCAGTCAAACATGTTAGATACACTACCAGCCAAACGTTTTAGATACACTACCAGTCAAACATTTTAGATACACTACCAGCCAAACGTTTTAGATACACTACCAGTCAAACATTTTAGAACACTTCCACTTGTTTGGACATGTATATAATTTTTTTGTCTAACTCACAAATAACTCGAACAGCATTTCTATTGGTCCACTCTTAATGAAATTTCTGCACAATGTAAAGAACATAGTAGATGGTGATACCAAAATCAACATATAACACTCTTTAAGTGTACCTTCCAGTGTTTCTCATGAGTGACAATATTTCACCAAAGCTATAAATGATTTAGAAAAGTGTTGCAAGTCAAAGAAGTCAAACGTTTTAGTACACTACCAGCCAAACGTTTTAGTACACTACCAGCCAAACGTTTTAGTACACTACCAGCCAAACGTTTTAGATACACTACCAGTCAAACGTTTTACTACACTGCCAGTCAAACGTTTTAGATCACTACCAGTCAAACGTTTTAGATCACTACCAGTCAAACGTTTTAGATCACTACCAGTCAAACGTTTTAGATACACTACCAGTCAAACGTTTTAGATCACTACCAGTCAAACGTTTTAGTACACTACCAGTCAAACGATTTAGATCACTACCAGCCAAACGTTTTAGTACACTACCAGACAAACGTTTTAGTACACTGCCAGTCCAACGTTTTAGTACACTACCAGCCAAACGTTTTAGTACACTGCCAGTCCAACGTTTTAGATCACTACCAGTCAAACGTTTTAGTACACTACCAGTCAAACGTTTTAGTACACTACCAGTCAAACGTTTTAGATCACTACCAGCCAAACGTTTTAGTACACTACCAGACAAACGTTTTAGTACACTGCCAGTCCAACGTTTTAGTACACTACCAGCCAAACGTTTTAGTACACTGCCAGTCCAACGTTTTAGATCACTACCAGTCAAACGTTTTAGTACACTGCCAGTCCAACGTTTTAGATCACTACCAGTCAAACGTTTTAGTACACTACCAGCCAAACGTTTTAGTACACTGCCAGTCCAACGTTTTAGATCACTACCAGTCAAACGTTTTAGTACACTACCAGTCAAACGTTTTAGTACACTGCCAGTCCAACGTTTTAGATCACTACCAGTCAAACGTTTTAGTACACTACCAGACAAACGTTTTAGTACACTGCCAGTCCAACGTTTTAGTACACTACCAGTCAAACGTTTTAGTACACTACCAGTCAAACGTTTTAGTACACTACCAGCCAAACGTTTTAGATCACTACCAGTCAAACGTTTTAGAACACTACCAGTCAAACATCTTAGATACACTACCAGCCAAACGTTTTAGATACACTACCAGTCAAACATTTTAGATCACTACCAGCCAAACGTTTTAGATACACTACCAGTCAAACATTTTAGAACACTTCCACTTGTTTGGACATGTATATAATTTTTTTGTCTAACTCACAAATAACTCGAACAGCATTTCTATTGGTCCACTCTTAATGAAATTTCTGCACAATGTAAAGAACATAGTAGATGGTGATACCAAAATCAACACCAATCAGTTTAAAGCAAAACACAAAAGTCTAGAATCTTATGTACTTAAAAATAGGGGTTGATATGTAGTATTAGCAGACCATCACATCGTCCTTAAATTACAAGGCTCTGTTTTCTATGAAAATATAAGATCAGATCAGTTTCAGTCAAGACTTGAACCACATGGAATTGGGGCATTCTCAGTAAAAAGTACAGTGGATCTGTAGACTGAGACCTAATAAAGAACAGTAGTAGTGATATGTAGTGAAAGTAGAAGTAGTAATATGAACTTGCTGAATTTTGTAATGTGTTGCATTAATGTTTGTCATCACTGATGAGGTGTATAGTCTAATAACAAAGGCAGAACAGAGAAAAAGCCTTGAGGTATTCTCTAAAATATGCACACTCACACACACATGCATGCTTACAAAACAAAATGCAACTCCTGCATCTAATCCGAAGCAGACTTTAAACATTTGTTGAGTAAAAATACCCAATTTGCACATCAAATCTTCCTCAATTTAAATATATTGATCAGCGCAAAGATGTCTGACATCCAAATTTAGCTTTAGTATTGCCCTGAATATATATATATATATATATATATATATATATCCTTTCCAAGCTTTTTCTTGTGGCAACCCAGTATTACTTGCAGTTATCATCATAATATCTTATACGTAAGCTTAATCAATATTGCAGTGACACTGATGTGGTTGTTGTACTGGTGCATCAGTTTGTGTTGGTGATCCTCTAGTCTATTTCTGAGACATGCTGTTCATCAGCTCAACTTTGAGGCAAGTTGTGGTGATTTGGGTGAGCAGTTTGCGTCATGCTAACCTGCCACCTATTAGCTCCCATTACTTGTTAGCAACATAAGCCTTGTAGCTTCAGGGCAAAACCAAAAAAGCAAGGTTCACACATCAAACATGTCTCAGCTGATGGACTGCATTGAGGAGAAAATTGTGCAAATTTGATTTTAGACTGAGCTTTCACTTTAAGAGCGAGCATCAAATTCTGAGACGTAAAAGCAGCGTCTATCGTTGCTAACAGAAACACTAAGTGAGGGGTGTACGAAAATGTGGTGCTGATGAGATGCTGTAGTTGATCCTGAGCTGGCTTCCGTCTGTGTTACTCTCTGTGGATGCACGTAGGATGTGGATTTGAATCGAAGGCAGAGAGAGAGAGAGAGAGAGAGAGAGAGAGAGGGATAGAGAGAGAGAGAGAGAGAGAGAGAGAGATAGAGAGAGAGAGTGAGAGAGAAACTGCAATAATAATAACCATGTGGCCAATGAGATCCCTCAGGACAAGCCAACGCAACTCTCAGACATGAAAAATGATCAGACAGACTATGTACTATCTTCACTCCCATCTTTTATGATCTTTCTCTTGGTTTCACGCACACATGCACTAAAACTCACACTCAGGGGTTTTAAGCTTACACTGTGCATTTGATCATATTAAATTGTACAGTAAGTATGAATGCACACACCCACCCACACACACACACACATACACACACAAACACACTCCTACACCCATACACACTTCAGGTTCAGTTCAGAAGTGTAGTGCCTCAGTGAAAGTGTGTCAGGCCCAGAGAGTGAAGGAGAGTAAAAATAAGACTGTAAACGACTGCAGAGAGGCACTGACAATGTTTTACTATGGGGAGAGAGAGAGAGAGAGAGAGAGAGAGAGAGAAAGTAGTAAACACAGACATTGTAATGTTTTATAAATGTAGATATTGCACAACTAACCAACTGTTGTGTTTATAGGTATTTGTTGGTATTAGTTGGGTCGGTATTGAACTTTGTGGATGTTTGATGTTGATGGTTGGTGTTTGCTGATGTTTGTCTGTGTTTGTTAGTATATATTAGTGTCTGTTGGTATGTATTAGTGTCTGTGTTTGTTGGTATGTATTAGTGTCTGTGTTTGTTGGTATGTATTAGTGTTTGTTAGTATATATTAGTGTCTGTTGGTATGTATTAGTGTCTGTGTTTGTTGGTATGTATTAGTGTCTGTGTTTGTTGGTATGTATTAGTGTCTGTGTTTGTTGGTATGTATTAGTGTTTGTGTTTGTTAGTATATATTAGTGTCTGTTGGTATGTATTAGTGTTTGTGTTTGTTAGTATATATTAGTGTCTGTGTTTGTTGGTATGTATTAGTGTTTGTGTTTGTTAGTATATATTAGTGTCTGTGTTTGTTGGTATGTATTAGTGTTTGTGTTTGTTATTATATATTAGTGTCTGTGTTTGTTGGTATGTATTAGTGTTTGTAATTATATATTAGTGTCTGTGTTTGTTGGTACGTGTTAGTGTTTGTGTTTGTTAGTATATATTAGTGTCTGTGTTTGTTGGTATGTATTAGTGTTTGTGTTTGTTAGTATATATTAGTGTCTGTTGGTATGTATTAGTGTTTGTGTTTGTTAGTATATATTAGTGTCTGTTGGTATGTATTAGTGTTTGTTAGTATATATTAGTGTCTGTTGGTATGTATTAGTGTTTGTTAGTATATATTAGTGTCTGTTTGTTGGTATGTATTAGTGTTTGTGTTTGTTAGTATATATTAGTGTCTGTGTTTGTTGGTATGTATTAGTGTTTGTTGGTATGTATTAGTGTTTGTTAGTATATATTAGTGTCTGTTTGTTGGTATGTATTAGTGTTTGTGTTTGTTAGTATATATTAGTGTCTGTGTTTGTTGGTATGTATTAGTGTCTGTGTTTGTTATTATATATTAGTGTCTGTGTTTGTTGGTATGTGTTAGTGTTTGTGTTTGTTAGTATATATTAGTGTCTGTGTTTGTTGGTATGTATTAGTGTTTGTGTTTGTTAGTATATATTAGTGTCTGTTGGTATGTATTAGTGTTTGTGTTTGTTAGTATATATTAGTGTCTGTTGGTATGTATTAGTGTTTGTTAGTATATATTAGTGTCTGTTGGTATGTATTAGTGTTTGTTAGTATATATTAGTGTCTGTATTTGTTGGTATGTATTAGTGTATGTGTCTGTTGGTATGTATTAGTGTTTGTTGGTATGTATTAGTGTTTGTTAGTATATATTAGTGTCTGTTTGTTGGTATGTGTTAGTGTTTGTTAGTATATATTAGTGTCTGTGTTTGTTGGTATGTGTTAGTGTTTGTTAGTATATATTAGTGTCTGTGTTTGTTGGTATGTATTAGTGTTTGTTAGTATATATTAGTGTCTGTGTTTGTTGGTATGTATTAGTGTTTGTGTTGGTTAGTATATATTAGTGTCTGTTTGTTGGTATGTATTAGTGTTTTTGTTAATATATATTCGTGTCTGTTTTTGTTGGTATGTATTAGTGTCTGTTGGTATGTATTAGTGTCTGTTGGTATGTATTAGTGTTTGTTGATATATATTAGTGTTTGTTGCTATGTTTTAGTGTTTGTGTTTGTTGATATGTATTAGTGTTTGTTGGTATGTATTAGTGTTTGTTGATATGTATTAGTGTTTGTTGGTATGTATTAGTGTTTGTTGGTATGTATTAGTGTTTGTTGATATGTATTAGTGTTTGTTGGTATGTATTAGTGTTTGTGGGTATGTATCAGTGTTTGTTGGTATGTATTAGTGTCTGTGTTTGTTGGTATGTTTAGTGTCTGTATTTGTTAGTGTTTGTTGCTAAGTGTTTTTGTATCTGTCTGTGTTTGTTAGTGTTTGTTGCTAAGTGTTTTGTATCCGTCTGTTTGTTGCCAAGTGTTTTGTATCTGTCTGTGTTATTGTTTGTTGCTAAGTGTTTTTGTATCTGTCTGTGTTTGTTAGTGTTTGTTGCTAAGTGTTTTGTATCTGTCTGTGTTTGTTAGTGTTTGTTGCTAAGTGTTTTGTATCTGTCTGTGTTTGTTAGTGTTTGTTGCTAAGTGTTTTTGTATCTGTCTGTGTTTGTTAATGTTTGTTGCCAAGTGTTTTGTATCTGTCTGTGTTTGTTAGTGTTTGTTGCTAAGTGTTTTGTATCTGTCTGTGTTTGTTAGTGTTTGTTGCTAAGTGTTTTTGTTGCTATCTGTATTTGTTAGTGTTTGTTGCTAAGTGTTTTGTATCTGTCTGTGTTTGTTAGTGTTTGTTGCTAAGTGTTTTTGTTGCTATCTGTATTTGTTAGTGTTTGTTGCTGGGTATTTTTACAGATGTCTGTGTTTGTTTGTGTTTGTTGCTAAGTGTTTTGTATCTGTCTGTGTTTGTTAGTGTTTGTTGCTGTCTGTGTATTTATAGCTGTCTGTGTTTTTGATGTTGTCTGTCTTTGTTGGTGTCTATGAGTATTTGATGGGTTATAAATTGTTGATGTTTGCTGGGTTGGGTTGGTGTGTTTGGCCTTCATATTGATCAAATCAATAGCTATTACAGTCTGTAAACAGTCAATATCATGAATCTGTGTTTCTGAATGATAAGACAGTAAAAAAGGTATTTGATTGAAAGTGAAATCATCATCAGTCCCTCAAGGCCGTGTTGAGTCCTGACCTGTGCTATGCTCTGTATGTGTGTGTGTGATTATAAATGAAGTTTGTAGAAGTTGTCTTTCACAGTCAGATTAGTGCGTGCTTGTGTGCTGAGTGTCCTCGCTGTCCTCGTGCTGTGAGGTCATTAAGTTCTAATAGAACTCCTCAGGGAGAATGTGTGTATTGGTGACGCAGCTGGAGAGACGTAAAGGTTTTGTCCTATTGATCTGCTCTTCTTCTCAGCAGCCCTTTAATTAACCTTACACACACTGACAGTAACCATGCACACACTTCAGCAGCATACACACATCTAAACAGCAGAGGCAGAGAAAAGCATATGAGGAGAAGACAAGACTTATCTTGGGCTGAAAGATTTCTCCCTCTTTCTTTCTCCCTATCTCCTTTTTCTCTCTTTCTGATTCTCTCTCTCTCTCTTTCTCCCTCTCTCCTTTTTCTCTCTTTCTCTGTGTTTCTCTCTCTTTCTTCCTCTCTTTCACCCACTCTCTCTCTCTCTTTCTCTCTCTCTATTTGTCTCTGTCCCTCTCTCTGTCACTATCTCTCTTTATGTGTATGTAGCTTGTGCCCTGTCTGTGCCTATTAGTAGTAAATCCAGAAGTGATGCTACATCCAGATTTTCATTCTAACCCAATGACATTCTTTACAAAACCAAAGAGAACAACAGGAAAAGAGAGAAAAAGAAAGAGCGATGGGGGGGAGACAGAGGGAGAGAAAGAGAGAGAGAAATTGTTTGGCCTATAAAGATGGGGGGTGCAAACAAGTGAGAAAAGACCAGCAAAACAAATAAAAAGTGAAAAATGTAAATGACAAAAAGAGAGTGAGCAACAGAAGGACACAGATAGAGACAGAGAGAGAGAATTAGACACAGTGAAAAAGAGAGAGACAGAGAGAGCAAAACAGAGAGTAAGACAGGGAAAGAGAGAGACACTGAGAAAAAGAGACATAGAGTGAGCAACAGAAGGACACAGATAAAGACAGAGAGAGAATTAGACACAGTGAAAAAGAGAGACAGAGAGAGCAAAACAGAGAGTAAGACAGGGAAAGAGAGAGACACTGAGAAAAAGAGACATAGAGTGAGCAACAGAAGGACACAGATAAAGACACAGAGTGAGAATTAGACACAGTGAAAAAGAGAGAGACAGAGAGAGCAAAACAGAGAGTAAGACAGGGAAAGAGAGAGACACTGAGAAAAAGAGACATAGAGTGAGCAACAGAAGGACACAGATAAAGACACAGAGTGAGAATTAGACACAGTGAAAAAGAGAGAGACAGAGAGAGCAAAACAGAGAGTAAGACAGGGACAGAGAGAGACACCGAGAAAAAGAGACACTGAGAGTGAGCAACAGAAGGACACAGATAAAGACACAGAGAGAGAATTAGACACAGTGAAAAAGAGAGAGACAGAGAGAGCAAAACAGAGAGTAAGACAGGGACTGAGAAAAAGAGACACTGAGAGTGAGCAACAGAAGGACACAGATAGAGACACAGAGAGAGAATTAGACACAGTGAAAAAGAGAGAGACAGAGAGAGCAAAACAGAGAGTAAGACAGGGAGAGAGACAGGCAGAGGGAGACGGAGGGAATGTGTCTCTTGACCGGTGTGTCATGTTGATGATGTAAGTCTCTGCAGTAGGGAATAGCGTGTGTGTCTCTAATTCGATTTGAGAGGGAACATTTGGGCTCTCTACAGGGAGTCTACAGATCTCACACACAACGTCTCTCTCTCTCTCTCTCTCTGCTTGCTTCTCCATCTCTTCTCCCTGCATCTCCACACAGCATGGGCAGACAGAATTGAAATCCTGTCCTCTCTCCCTCTCTTTAGCGTCTCTATTATCAGGGCCTCCATGCGTCAATCAGGCACCCCGGGGGAAAACTAAAAATTCTACCTCTAAACACTTTTCCAGGGCAGAGAAAAACGTGTTTTCATCAGCCATTCCACCTGAAACCATACCAACACATTACCTTTGTAGTGGAAATAAACTGTTACTGGCACTAAGAAACGGCTAAAAACATTATTAACAAGTAACAGTGCTGTTATAGTGACACCAACAAACCATAATGCCTGTCTCCAGTGTCAGGGCTGGGTTAACATCAGTGTGTCCAATCAGGTGCGTCCTGATCTGAATACACCCAGAGACCATGAGAAAAGGACTGTGGAGGATTAGGGTATGAAGTCGGGGGAGTTTAGTGTTACTAACATACAGTCTCTAACAATGAACTTGCATTTCTGAAGCAACGTTTGCACAAGGGTCCCGTTTCTCATCTTGGTGATCAAAGGGGTGTGCACTAGTGCTTTCTATGCCGGGCCTGTCTATTTTACATCAGAGACTGAAGGAGAAAGAAAATGCCATTCCGTAATTCCTGAATATCAATATACTGTTGATATATAACATCAAACAAAACTTGTATCCAAACTTTTACTGATAGCAATTAGGGCTGTGTATTGGCAAGAACCTGGCGACACAATACGTATCGTGATACAGCGGTCACGATTCAATATATCGTGATATATTGCGATACTGCAAGTAATATACTGCAATTTTTCCAATCCTACTATTAAAACACTCCACTATATGAACATGTTTATCAATGCTTACAATAACACTGCGCCCTTGTGCTGCTTGTTAATGTTGGAGTGGAGCTGAAAATGGGTTACAACACTAGTGGTAGAGGTTTAAAGACAACACACACTGATTCACTGTCTGCCAGGAATCTGTGTATCTATACTGTTTTTTTTGAGAATCGATACAAAATCTGATATTCGATATTTCAATATTTTCTTACATCCCTAACAGCAATATTGGTACTGGCTCCAATGCTAGCACTAAAACAGAGTAAACACAACAAGAAATGATGGTACCGGTCAAATATATCTGTATCCTCATTGCTGATACTGATACTATTGACCAATACCATGATTTCCTGACAGTACATCAGTACTATGGGTTGAGGGGTAGCAGTAAAAAATGCTTGTAGAACAATCTGTAATGCCAGTACTTCTTGGAATGGCAGTAGTGGTGGATGATATACAGTTTTCAGTTCTACTAAAACTTGGTTGTGTTTGTTAAAAATATAAATAAAAATTGGTTTTATCTATATGCAAACAGATAACACTGTACGAGAGCCTCTCACCTGAGAATCAGAGAATCTCCCACTGTGTAGTGAGTTACAGAGATAATGCTACCCCAGGTTGTTACTGAGAGAGAGACTGAGAGACATATGGAAGGAACCGTTAGCCTTTTAAGATAATCCTTAAAGCTTTTAGCATAGCAGCCTGCTAGTCTCAGTTGATCAGCTGCATCACACAGCAGCAAGTTCTCAATGGTAACATTTACTAAACTCCAGCAAAGTCTGATGCAAAGGTCTGCACTATCGTTGATTCCACCAAAATACCGATCCACTGCACCCAGAAGCAGAATAAAAGATGTGTGTACAAAAACCCACAAATTAATACACACTTTGATGGCAATCGCACAATAACTAGCATGCATAATTACCATAGGGGCGAAGCGGCTAAATAATCAATAAGAAAGTAAGTCATTTTAAATTGCTGTGAAACCAAAAACCACATAAACATCACACAAACTTTATTACTGTGATAAAGCTTTTAGAACCTCAGCTCTAAAGACAGGCTAATACGCTCTAATTAAGCTGACTAAAGTAAAGTCTGACAGTTGTTTTCAGTCGTGACTATTTTAGGAGAAAAGTTTATTTGTGAATACAGTATGTTAAATACTGGATGTCATTTACTCTCGGATGGGAGTGAAACAAACGCTGGCATTTTTTGGTGGGGACAGGTAGCAGCATGACAAATTCTAGTGTGAGCAGAACTAAAAATCATTCCCGCCCAGACCTGATGCTCAGAGAAGTAGCAGGAGTGAACGAGACGCACATATGAGACACACGTGAAACAACATCCAACACCATTTCTGCTGAGCCAAAGATGATGCTGACATGTACACACCAATCTCTGTTAATTATAATATTATTATATTAGGCTGAATGTTTTAAAGCCTTTATTTTAGTAATAAGTGTGTTTTCACCAGTAAGGACACCAGATATCATTAGAACTGATGTAAATAATCATACATACAATACAAATATGAATATCTTATTTTAAAAATAACTTATTTTGAAAGTAGATCATATCTTAAGCTCCAGTTCAAAGAACAAAGTGTAGTTCCAGATTTCTCCTGGACGCCCCAGACATTGTGTGAATGTATTCAGTTCCTTCAAGCAGCAATTTTGATTTAGCTTAATGAAGTACTGAGCAGTCAAAGCAGGTATTAGATGAGAACTGTAAATAATACTGGGTTGTTTTCACAGGGAGAAGCTTGGAAACGGGTAAATAGATACACTGACATATGCAAAAGCTAGAGATGGAAGGATCGATCAGCCATGTATCGGTATCGGCCAGTTTTTAATCAAAATATGTGATCGGCGATCAGCCGATATTTCTGCAATTTAGCTGATCGATGGCGTTAAACAAATGAGCCTAATTTCTGTTTTTCTAGATAGCGTTTCATCCAGAAAGAGGAGCCCTCTGGCCAGCTCCTTGCAATTCCTATCTGAACCACTAGGTGGAAATACACACACTTTCATTTTCCACAGACTGACTAAAGCAGCGGCCTCACGAGAACAGTTTACAACATTGACCCGCATGCAGATAGAAAACATGTTGTCTGTCTGTGTTTGTGACTCTCATCCAGGGCAGTTTGTAACATCTGCTAAATTAGTGAAATCAACGTCTCTCATGGAGGAACCAAGACAAAGACATTTAACACTACTAATCTGATACAGTGAGTATCAACAAACAGCAGAGCAAGCCCGGCCAGCTAGCACAAAACTAATAACCCAGAAAACCATGCAGACCAGATGTGACTGGTACGAACAGTACAGCAGCAGAAACAGCCAGAGAGCTAAAGGAACCACAGCCAGAGTGATTGAGTTTATAGTTCTAGATAAGCAGCTCTTCTCGGCTGTAGAAGATGTTCTATGGCGTTCTGCTGCTTAATATTCCAGCTGGATCCCCGCTCTGCTGTTCCTAGTAGAAATACTTTTCAAGCGGTTTACGCCCACATAGACCAACTTCTAATTTTGTTAAAAATATGTTGTTTCACATGAGCTCGTTAAAAAGGTAATAAAACCAGTTAAGACCATGTTTAATGACTTGCTTGCGCTAATAATTGCATGTAGCCCTGCCGTGGCATATAGCCCCGCCCTCGATTGGTATCAGCTATTTGCCGATTGCGTTGAAAGGTGATCGGCGAACGGAAACGGCCTCAAAAACGCTGATCGGTTCGTCTCTAGTAAAAGCACTACTGTATTAATACTAGTAGAACATCATCGCTGTCCAATGAAAAACAAGTATTTCCAAAAATGCAACTTTACAGGAGAGACCAAAAACATACTTTACTTTCAATGGAAGTCAATGAAACCAGAACTTTCTGCAAGCTATTCTGGAGCACTTCTATTAGTCCATTCGTCATTAAATTTTCACACAATGTAAATGACCACTGGCGTGTCCAAATGATGTAGAGACCTTAAAATCGACAAAAATGGAGATACACGTTTTTCATTGGACAGCAGTGATATATAAAATAAAGTGCTTTGCTGAGTAAATAAAATACAAATAATTATTTAAATATAATCCTGTCCCCAGGTGCCTAAAACCTTTGCACATACATATTTTCACTAATCAGTGGAAATTTGAACAAGACTTTGTATGGACATATGTGTTAATAGAAGACACATTAACACAGCAGACACTGCAAAATGCATTACGTTTCTTCAGAAGTTCCAAGAAAAGCCTATTAAGAATTCAGGAAATCAGAACACCTTCTGCTCAGCCTATTCACTCAGCGTCCCCAGCTAATCACTCCTCACCGCTCTTAACCACTATAACTGACCATGCTGTGTCTCTGTCCAGCTAATGCCTTAAGCCTTATTAAAGCCATTCAGGTAGAGAGTGGATGATATTTTAGACAGGAGGCTGGACCAGTGCGTAATTGCAAAGTGCTGAATGCGGAATGGTTTTCAAAGTTGTTAGGAACAAATGACCACTATTGAGGCCTCCCATGTGAATGCGAGAGACGGAATCAGAGAGAGTCCGGAACATTTGGCCGCATCTAAAGTACACAGTGTATTTAAAGGGGCTTTAAAAGAGGCAATCAGTGATTTCAGAATGGCCACGCTGCTCAGCTTTCTAAAGGGGTGTGCAGCCACGCTCCTGTCTGAAAAATCATACCGCTCTGAACCGCTGGTCAATAACAAATAACAGTCCTCATATTCGCATTGTTTGCTAAAGCAGAATTGTAACGTCTACTGGTTTGGCACCCAATGGGGCGGCACAATTGTGTTTATATAAAAAAAGGCATCTAAAACATGCACGGATCAATTTCCCGGCTGAAATCAATGCGGATTTGCCATAAAAGTGGTACGTCTGGACAAATCCTGCACTGTGGACTTCAAGAGCCGTCACGCATGTGCAGCCTCTCCATTCAAATCGAACAAAAAATATTACAACATAAATCTCACTGATGTTCTGCTCCGCCCTGTGCTTTTTAACAGGGCCTGAGTGAATGATGAAGGATATAAAACCACTTACCTGTGTGACCAAGAAGGACCAGGCATCAAAAACATGAAAGACAAAAGAGAAAGAAGGCACAATTAGAGGGAGACTTATTAAATATACATTTACGAATTAACAACCACCATCACTGCTGTGCTCAGAATCATCTACCACTCAAAAATATCTGGAGGGTTCTATAGACGTTCTTTTTCACAGATAAGGTCTGATAAATTGTGGAACAACTGATGGGTCACAGTCAATAACTAGCAATAAATGGTGTACCTATAGGAATGTGCAAAACATATTTTTTTTCCATTTTTGCTTATAAAAATGTCATATAACATTATATAACATAGATACTGACACTTCTGTATTTACACTGCTATATAAACACATTTATGAGGCATTATATAGCATGCATAATTCCTTAATACCTGGTATAAGTCTGTATAATTGCTTATGGGTATTTAATTACATGCATAATATGATTGTGTAATGTTCACTCATTACAACACTGTAAACATGAACACGGTACTACATGCAACAGGGTTCCGGCATATTTCCTGTATAACACCTGAACCCCTCACAACGGTGGTCACTGCCTTAGCTATGAAGAGGCAGAACCTGACCATGTTTTGTAATATATATATATATATATATATATATACCTTTATTTGTAGTTTTGTAGTACAAATTTGACAGAGATACTTATGTTTGACTAGCTGGTAACTAGAACAGATGTTATGTGTTAACTTTTTCCACCTTAAATAAATTGAAGAAATCTGGTGATTGTGAAATTGGTGAAGGAGAATTTTAAGAGAACTCAATCAAAGCTTGGTAATAGGCACGTCTTCCGAGGATGCGTGGGAATGATGTGCTATTGCCATCCAATCTTCATATTGTTTATCATCCATATGACGTAATCCAGGAAACTCCCAAAAAATTCTGAAGCCTGGCTGTACAAGAAGTGAAGTGACTCACTTCAGTGCTCACACATTAGACCTGATATGTAAAACTAATTAGCACGTTTTTTTTTGCCTTGCAAAATGGTTCTTCAGATAAACTGAGAATATGTTGTATATATAGAAACTTTTTAAAAGGGTTTCAAGATTCAAGATTTGCAGCAAATAAGATCCTTATACTTTTATGGTGTCAAGCTTGTAACAATACAAAGACACATTTTTGTGCTGTAAAGAATTATTTTTTTTAAGTTTCTGTATAGAACCGAATACCATACATTCTCCATCAATCCAAAAAACTACTTCACCAATACAGTACCACACAAAAGTTTATATATTTAAACTATTTAAAACTATTCATCTAAACTCTTCATTTTTTAAATATTCAAACAGTATTAATACAGTAAGTAGTGCTTTTACATACATCAGTGTGCTTTTTTAACCCTTTCCAATCTTCTCCTTCTAGAAACAACCCAGTGTTATTTACAGTTCTCATCTAATACCTGCTTTGACTGCTCAGTACTTCATGAAGCTAAATTAAGATTACTGTTGAAGGAACCGAATACATTCACACAATGTCTGGGGCGTCCAGGAGAAATCTGGAACTACACTCAAGATATGATCTACTACTTTCACAATAAGATATTCATGTTACTTTATATTGTACTCATGCTTATTTACATCTGTTCTAATAATATCTGGCGAAAATACACTTATTGCTAAGATAAAGGCTTTTAAACAATGAGCCTAAGCAGCCTAGGACTTTTGCACAGTAGTGTATCTTTTAAACAGAACCATTTCACTTTCCTAAAGAACCCTTGAGGAACCATTTTTTAAAGAGTGTAGCCTTTGGCAGGCCCCATTATATCTCAATGTTTAAACAGTTAAAGTAAATAAAACATTATTTTATATATTTGATTATTTATTACTATTTTTAGATCCCGTTTCCTGCCCGAGGAACTTTCTCTTCAGGTTAGAACTAAAACACAACTTTTTAACTGTTTAACACATTTTTTTAAACATGGCAGCAGAACATCAGTTCCAATATACTCAATATAGTAAAGTAAAACAAGTGCAGCAAAAAACAAAGAACAGACTGTTGAGTCACACACCTACACAATTGTTAAATGTGAACCCCAATTCTCCAACTTATTTACAAGTTGTTTAACAGTAAATTAGCTCCCCTAATTAGTTCAGTTCTTCCTCTCAAATGGTGTCCATCATTGACGATATCTGATTACACAGCCCCACCACCCAGCAGGGGGTGCACAGACTAGCTGACTAATCACCTTGGCGCTTTAAGCTTGATGTCAATTAGTTGCTGATCACGTGATTACAACACTAACGACATGTACGCCTCAGTGAAGACAACAGACGAGAAGCGTTTGATGATATCAGGGTCTGTATCTCTGGCTTCCTGAAGGCTAGCACTGCAACTTGCAACTTACCGAGTTTGTTCTAACACTTCTCTGATGATCTACCGTGCTTCAAAGATCAGATATCAAAGGTTGTTATCTCTGGTTTCCTAAAGGCTACAATAAAATAGTCATGTGTCCTCACAGAGAGGGGAAAGCGCCTTACAATCCTGGAGTTTGAGCTTGTTTACTGTTATTTTTGCTGACTTATGGGGCTCTAAACATCTCTGGTTCTTCAGACCTACAACGTGCACGAGCATCTGAGCAGATCAGGTGCTAATTCCTGAATTCCCTGAAGGCTACCAGTTTGAACTAGAGCTCGTTGGAAAGGCCAAATTACATTCCACTAAAACTTTGGCTTCATAACTTGTTGCAAAGCATTCTATTCTCCTGTAATTTTATTGATGACATCAGTGTTTTGAGTTAATGTCAACTCAAATTTTATCTCATATCCTTGCATATTTAACCAGAACTGTGAAAGCTCTCCTCTGAAGGAACCTATAAATACCACCGTCTGTTGAGTACAGCTACCAAGCTTTTCAACGCCAACATGTAAACACTGCATAAAACCACTGCACAGTACCGTATATGCTAGCTCTTACAGTTCAAACAGTCAGTGAGTGCAGGTATAAGGAAAGTTTACCCATCTAGCACCTCAGTGCAGATTTCTGGCAGCCCAAAGTGGCACTTTCAGTAACTGCGAAGTATTTAAAGTGTTAGATATGAACATTATGGGGAACAGAATGATCATGCAGAATTTACCATCTGTTCAAAGTGCTGCGAATCTGAAACACTGCGAGAAGTTTGGTAAAGTTCATCTGGCACTCAAACCCACAGAGGGGGCTGGAGCATCCACTGTGTATATGTACAGTGGAGTCTGAATGTGTAATGCGAGAGAGAGAGAGAGAGCGTGAGAGAGAGAGAGAAGGTGATGTGGTGGGTGGATAAACACTCACATACCACTTGGCCCAGTTGGCAGTTTATAGTAAATCAATCATCTCTTGGGGAATTACACAGCAAAATCTGAGATCACTATAGAAATCAACCGCCAGTTCATTCCCAACAGACGCAATCAATACATCAATACAACTCCTGAAACACACACACACACATACACACACACACAAACACACACGCACACACACAGTTGAGAAAGTTGTGAAGGCCTCCTGAGTGTATTTTTCTTGCTTAATGTTTCTGGTCAGTCCACACACACTTACCTAACACTGTCTGACATGCGTGATCACGCTTGAGCAAAGTATGAAATGAATGACAGATCTTTCCAAAGAAGTCATTAATTTAGAGAAAAATCAACAATCAACAGGACAGCCTCATTTACCACAAATCAAAAAATATCTAGCCCCTCAGGAAACCTGCCCACTTACTTATCTTCCCACAATAACGGCACATCCCTTAATTAAGCTTACCCTACCTATAAATATGTACTATAGTAGATTCTTTTCAATAACTGCACACAAGAGTTCTAGTAAACATACCTTATGTAAAAATGCTACACTGTTTAACACCCTAGGCTACCTGTATACAACTTTACAGGAGATGCCAAAACATTCTTTACTTTGAATGTAAGTCAAAGAGTAAAGAGGTTTTATTCAAAGTGATTGGGAGCATTTCTATTGGCCCATTTATAATACAACTTTCACAGTAAACAAAGAGCAGCGGTCATGTTTAAATGTTATAGAAGAATATATATAAAAAAATGATATATCTAACATATATATATATAACATTTTTATACAATATACAATTTTTAACTATTACTTATACACATGTTTTGCCTTTTAAGTTTAAAAAAGCTTCCACGTATCCATTGTTGCCAATGTTTTGTGCATTTACAAAATTTCAGCCAAACAAACATGAAATAAGTTGAGATTCCATCCAATACAATTATTCTAAGAAACTTACATAGATGACATTAGACGACATACACCACCATGATTCGAGCCTGAAAGCATGCAAGGAAGGTGGAGAGATTAAACCCGGCTTTTGTTTTAAACAGAATTATCTTTACAGACATCTTTGCCATTTTTTTTTGCAGTGTTGTTCGCAGCTCAGAGACACCGGCACAATGAGCAATGGCCCAACCAATGAGGGCTGAAATCTCTGTGCTACGCTGACAACCTCCGCGTTGCATCTGGCAACACAGACGCACCAGACAATAATGGGAGCACTTTGTGTAGAGCCATTTTTCAGAAGAGCTTTAGATCAGCATTTCAGAATGTGGTAAGCAAGCCTTGAGTAGCTGTGCGCCATGATCTGTGGGGCCAATCGTTTCCAGAAGCATTTCGGCTTTACTGGAGCTCTAACTTTTACACCTCCTCATGTGAAAACTTAGTTGCGTTACTTTTCATTCATCCACCCATCCATTATATTCCGCTTTATTACGCTGATCGGGGTCACATGGGTGTTGGAGCCAATCCCAACTTCATCGGGCGAAGGCGGGGTACACCATGGACAGGTCGCCAGTCCATTGCCTGGCCAACACACACACACACTCAATTATGGGCAATTTAGAGCGAGCGAGCAACCTAACATGCATGTGTTTGGACTGTGGGAGAAAACCCACTCAAGTGCAGGGAGGACATGCAAACTCCACACAGAACGGCCCGGACTGGGAATCAAACCTAGACGGTCTTGCTGTGAGGCGACAGTGCTAACCACTACAGTGTGATCTCCTTCACTCGTGAGCCATTTCCTGCCATGTGGCCTTACAGACAACGACTCGTTATTATTATGAGATGACATACATGTAAGTAGGGCTGGGCAATAAAATGATAACTATAATTATCGCGAAATAACGTTTCCTCAATAGAACTATAAGACGTAGTCAATAGAAAGTCGATAGAATTAATTTCCGTCCAACATTCAAACGTTTTGAGAGACAACATGAAAAGCCAAGGAGAATGAGAATCACGCCGCCCCAAACCCATCAAGTGGCTGAACTAGAGTTCCAGCTATTTCATGTTTGGTTAAAGCACACAGCACAGAGTGGCGGCAGCTTAACCCACGTGCTAGTAATGTCGTTACTGCAGGCGTCACATTCGAGCAGTGTGATGGCCCACTAAGGTCCCCACACGTAACACCAACATGGGTTGTGTGTGTTGGGTATTGGAGTGTGCTGGGGATGTCATAGTTTGATGAAGTTTTAAATGTAGCTTAATGTGCTCAACATAAGGATAAAAATACACTGTTATTTACACTATATATATATATCTGATATAGTGTAACATTTCTAATATTGTTCATATCTTGTGCTGATGGTCAGTAATTTAACTTCTTTAAAATGTTCACTTTTCTATGCTAGGAGTGCACACTAGCAAGAAGAGTCAGACCATAGGTCGAGACAGTTTTACCACTTTATTGAGCTCACCAAATGTGTTTTACCGCCTTCTTTGTTTGTTCCCCAGGAGCGATGTCTGCAGCGTGGGTCAGTGGGTGGTGCTTAAGAGGGAGTGCGGGCTTATGGAGCATGTCTTTATAGACATGCTTGGAATTCTGGGAAATGTGGCCTAGACTATCTGGAACCTTTCTAGGGGGTAAACCAGAGGTATTCAGAGAGCTATGTAAATAATATGTGACATTACTGTTTTAATACCCAACATTGAAATATTATCTTGTATGTTGAGAAATGTGCTGTGAAACGTAAGACAGCGTTGTGAAGCTGGATTTAATCTGTTAGCCACTGTTGGTGGGGAGTGTCCCCTATGAATCGTTTATGGTGTCACCCATGTTGTTAAAAAGGGACCATGTTGGCATGGTTTGAAAGATTATGTGTTTTGCATGGCCAGAACTTTTGTGTCCCCCTAAGGGGTAAGAAATGTTTAAATTGACTCCTCACTGTGCTCCTTGCTTCATTTTTTGTCACACCTTGACAAGCAGTGAGAACAAAATAAGAGAAAATGATAGAAACGGTTAACTTCTACTGAAAGAATGTGTTAATAATCTTAAAATGATCTGCTAAGATAAGAACATTAAGTAAACAGGTGCTGTCCTGCTGCTGTGTTGACAAAGCACTACGGGATGTTTGAGCTTCAAGTGCTACATATACAACGTGTATAGCAGTTGTACTGTTGTGATCATCTCCACTGTGCAGAGCACCACACTTTAGATGCACGCGAGTGATTGTTTGTAGCTGCAGCTTGCGCTCTGGAGGGAGGGAAACTTTATTTTCTACCCAGAACAGAATCGCTAAACCAACTCCCTATTTGAGCCGACAGAGCGTCGACTCACTGTGATAAGTAAACACAGAGTCCTTTCCCCAGCCCGAACTTAAAGGGCCAGCAACAGCCTGCTTAACACAGTGTCTGTGTGTGAATACTGTTCATCCTAATACTGCTCTATATATAAACTAGTTTATATATAAACTCCCCATCTATTTTTAATTTATTTGAAATACAGTTATGTAATGTTCTATAGTACATTTGTCTATCTTCTGATATAAAATAAATCAGAGAATAAACAGTTTAACAAAACTTTGAAATTTTGATATCTTTACTTCTCATTTAAAGTAAAATGGCAATAATGATTTGATTTATATTGTGATATATATCGATATCGACTGGTATGAAAAAAAATATTGTGATAAGATTTTTTTCCCCATATCGCCCAGCCCTACATGTAAGTAACAACATCAACAACAACAACAACAACAACAACAACAATAACAACACCGGCAGCAACGGCAGTGGCAGCGGCGGTGGGTGAACTAATGACAGCAGGCTGAGTGAGTCAGTGTTTAATAGGCTATGATTCAAGTCCAGCATCAGATCATAACACCACAAGAGTGGCTGCTAATGTACACCATGAGGAAGATGTTAAATGGACAGTTAGGCTTTCTGACTCAGGCTTCTTCTTTAATGGGGTCTTACACACTGAAGAGCAGCTCAACAGCTCTCCTGAGGGTCGGGGGGAGAGAGATAGAGAAAACAAGAGAGAGAGAAAGAGAGATGGAAGGGAAGACTGTGCAAGACAGATGGGAAAACAACAGTAGTAAAGAGAGAGAGGGGAATATAGAGAAAAGGAATAAAAAGGGAGAGAAGAAAGAAATTGAGTGCGAGAGAGGGAAAGAGGGAAGAAAAGAAGGGGAAGAGAGAGAGCAGTGAAGAGAGAGAAAGAGGTGGGGCTTTGGGGGGGTTATTGAAGTGGCAGCAACAAGATCTCTTTCGTCTAAACAATCCTTCCCTAGACACTTTTCCTCTATCTCTCTCTCACTCTCTCTCTTTCTCTCCATCTCTCTGAGGATAGACAGAGTACAAAAATCAATGAACTGCAGTGAGAGTGTTAGGCCGATGTCAAGGGCCATGACAACTGTAACTGTGGGAACGGGGTCAAAGGGCCAATGGGAACAGAGCAGGCTGCGGGTGGCAGGAAGCAGTAGTCGCTAACAGGCTAACAAGGGAATTACAGAGCAGAGGGTTATTTTTATCCACGCTTTCTAACAGCAATACACTCAGAGAGAGAGAGAGAGAGAGAGAGAGAGAGAGAGAGAGAGAGAGAGAGAGAGAGAGAGAGAGAGAGAGAGAGAGAGAGAGAGAGAGAGAGAGAGAGAGAGAGAGAGAGAGAGAGAGAGAGAGAGAGAGAGAGAGAGAGAGAGAGAAAAGAAAACAACTCTTTACTTCCAGTCAAACACAGTTCAACCAACAGAATTCATCAGACTTCATCAGCCATGTTCACTATGACAGGTGGTCACTATACAGACCACCTGTCCAACACTTCAGTCAAGGTCTTCAGAATATATAAAATACAAGATACCACAGCAGACAGACAGACAGACACGTAGCTAGACAATATAATATTAAGTACATAGTGGTTATGTATGTTAAACTGTCAAACCTCAAGGAAGCCCAGTTTTGATTGTTGTTATCATTTAAACCTGGTTTGGCCTATCAGTACTTCACCATGTTGAACCAAGTGAATTGAACTAATTCATGTGATGTCTGGGGCAACAGAAAAAGGCTGGAACCAAACGTTGTTCTTCAAACCAGCTCACAAGATTATTTCTTTAAAATAAATGTATTGTTAGGTTTTACTGTCATTTATGTTTATCTGTATTGATTCCAATGGCTTCCAAGGATTTTCACATTTATGCCCAAAATAAATGGTTTAATCATTGAGACTGTTGCACATAATCAAATCTAATAATTGATCAAATTCTCAAGACCTTGGGTTAGCAATTGGTGTTCAAATGCATATGAACGCCACAATTCAATAAACATTAAAAATGCAACATCAGGGTTCATGAGTGGCTGGAGTCAGGATTTAGGAGTCAGGATCTCCCCTTAGTGTCTGTAGTAGTCTTTGTCAGGGCCAGGTGTTGTAAGGGATAATGTTACATGCATGTTACATTAAATGTAAACATTTAAGGAATCTGCAATGTACAGCTCACATTAGGCCAAATCCACCCAGATCCAACACAGCTGGTGCTGGTATTCAGATATTAATATTCAGGCCTTTAATCATCTGGATCAGGTGTGTTACATCAGGATTGGAGATTGGGATTGGGTTGTAGATCTCCGGGACCAGGTCTGGGCTCTGCCATATTAGGAACTCAGGGTCTAAGCAGATTTCTCTATAGAATAAAGATGTCGTTTTATGGCTGATGTAAACTAAAATGTTCCGAGCCTGATGTGTTCGGCTGTGCTGGATCCTCTGGATAACAAGGTCGGTAAAGTGATGAAATGTGAATGTTTCTACATGCAAGTTAGCACTGCTTTGGACTATACTGACATCAAAAGACTGGCAACCTCACCAAAATACTGCACAAAAACCAGCAAGCGCTGCCAAATGTGGTAGTTAATCGCTTAGTTTACAGCAGGACCCTACAGTTTGAGTAGCTGGCGTTGTTCTGTAATAGTGTTGTAGGCTGACAGTAGAGTAATTTCATGTGACGTAATTTCATGAATGTCACGCAACTTCAGAAGTCAATGGCACTTTACAGAAATCCATGACAGCATTATAGGCCTTACTCTCTCTGGGTGAGTAGAACAACCCTTCATCTGCCTCCATCACTCAGCGTGATGCTAACCAATGAAGGCATCTATTAGCTGATGTAGCACACTCAGGTGTCCAGTGTTGCTGCATTAGCGACAGTTTGATTTCATGGTGGAACTTCATGTTGTAGAAGCTTGTGCTAACCTTCAAACTCAAAGTTTGGTAGAAATATGTGACAACACATTAACTTGATTGTGGGCAAAAAGGGGCCAGAACTGAATTAGAAATTCAGAGAAAAACAAGATGAAGCTAACTGGTTACAGACTGTTAAAACCAATATCAGCTTATAATAAGAAGACCTCTGTACACCAGACAAGGACAAAGCTGAGCCCACTGTAATAGCTATTGCCTTAGGAATTCTCCGGGAGGCTCATCTGTGGAGAGGACAAACAGAAATGAGAGCATAATACTAGAAACTTAAAGGCCGCTGACACGAAAGTGAAGGTTTAAACTGTCAGAGTCAGAATTGTTCTGTTCGGCAGCCAAAGTGAAAGATGTAGAGAGAGAGAGAGAAAGAGAGAGAGAGAAAGAGAGATATGTACACTTCATCACATTCTAACCATGACCAGGCCGTTATTATGAGCTTCAGAAAAACCACTTAGCGAATGAGCTAATCAAATAATCCCTTCAAACAATCCAAGTGAGACTCGACGGTAATGAAACACACATAAAACACGTCTGCCGCGCTCGGCCGTAAATCACTTTAGCCACGGAATGTCCACCATATGGCGTCTGCGTTCTGATTGGCTGCTGCCATCCATCAGTCACTCGGTCACACGCTGCTGGATTGTGTGTGTGAGGTGGGCAGCCCCTCCCTGCCTGTTGTCGTGGTGACCTACAGGTGACGGACAGCTTGATGGATGGCCGCCGCAACCGCTACGTTTGCAAGGCCGCCCACGGAGCAAGAGGTTATGGGTGCTGGTAAATGCCACTGCACAGATGCACACACACCATTAGGCTAAAAAGAAGAGACATATTTCCTTTTTTTAAAGCACTTTTTGCTTAGTTCTGTTTTTTTTCCTTTCAGATTATCCACGTGTGCCCAGAAAACCTTTGTTCGGACTTAGCAGAGTTGGATCGTAATAGAATGTAAGTAATGTTAATGCAGCTAAATAGATAGGTCATTAAAAAATAAGAATTAAAAAAACAACAGAAAATAACTTGCACATAAAAATCACCCCCTTCCATGTACAATCAAACGGCTGCTTGGAATACTTTTATGGATGTAGTAGACATCAGTAGCCATGATGGGAAAACGCATGATGGGGAAACATCTTTCATTAATCAGATGCTGCGTCAGAGATGACCAACTGAGACATGACAAATCACCAGTGCTCGAAGTGGGCCGGTACTCACCATCCCCATGAGCACCATCTCTCCACAGCTACCACAGTGGTTGCTAAAGAACACTGTCGAGAAAGGCAGTCAAGGCCCTTAGACACACACACTAACAGCAAGCAACACCACAAGCAAAAACATCCAGAAAAAGTATTCATCATATTAGCCCTGAACGTAAAAAGTATTTATCAGCATGAGAGTTCACCATAATATACTACACACAATCTAACATGCTCACACACAGCTGCCATGCTCAGCTGATGTGATATCTTGTAGACAGCCTACTTAAAAAAACACACATAACGGTAGACACATATATAATTAGGGGTGTAAGAAAATATTGAAATATCGAATATCGTGATATTATGTTTGGTGATACTGTATCGATTCTCAAAAACACAGAATCAATACACAGATTCCTGGCAGACAGTGAATCATTGTGTGCTGTATTTAAACCTCTGACCACTAGATGGCAGTGTTGTAATCCATTTTCAGCTCCACTCCAACATTAACAAGCAGCACAAGGGTGCAGTGCTGTTGTAAGCATTGACAAACCTGTTCATATAGTGGTGTGTTCTAATAGTAGGCAATAGAAGCAATATATCACTTTGCTTGCAGTATCGCAGTATATATATGCATGAATACTGCAGGCAGCCTATGTAAAACATGCACACATAACAGTGGGTACATATACAGTAGCATATATACAGTATCGTGCAAAGGTTTTAGGGACTTGGGGACATAACTATATTAAAAAGATGGTAAACTTTTATTTGCTCAGCAAACATTTTTTTTCTAAATAGTATTAATACAGTAAGCAGTGGTTTTATGTATGTCTGTGTGTTCATTTAACCCTTTCCAAGCTTCTTCTTGTGGAAACAACACTTTTTAAATTTATTTACAGTTCTCATCTAATACCTGCTTTGACTGCTCAGTACTTCATTAAGCTAAATCAAGATTTTATGTTAAGTCTTAATAGTCATAAAATATATTAATGCTACTTTGTATTGTATTTAGGTTTATTTAGATCTGTTCTAATAATATCTGGTGTTCTTTCTGGTGAAAAGAACACTTAGCGTTAAGATAAAGGCTTTCAAACAATGCATTTAAGTGCCTAAGATTCTTGCACAGTAGTGTATATTACAGTCCATTATTAAATTATCATATATATTATATAGTTTTGTAAATGTTTGTCTCTAAATAAATAAATGAATGTTGTGCTCATCAGCGATATATCTAGGTATCTTTTACTTACTAAAGAAATTCAGAATGTTATAATTAATAATTATTAATTAATGCTGATAGTGGCCGATACACACTTTTCATATTTTTTCACACACGGCTTATCACTATAGCCTACACTCGAAAATCTGGATCACTATATAAAACACTCTTACAGTGAACAGACTTTGTGATGGTAGTAAACTACTTTGGACACAAAGTTTGCTCATTACTGTGTGACCACAGATTCCTTTGCGTAAACACTATAAGCGTCACGGCACCAGTCACATGAGAAGATGAGAAGAGCTTATGCTTACATCTGTAACGGATCTTAAAAGAGGTCTGTGGAGAAGCTCTCACTGTAGGCGGGTTTTACAATCCTACTTATCTTTACACCACACAATGCAGTGCACTGTGGGTATCCCCTGCCTACTAGCGTGCATCGCTCGTACACTACTTATGACGATGCATTGTGGGTTTGTTTGAGTGACCTAGATCTTCCGCAAGATGTTTTGGAGACCAGTACAAAATGGCATTATATAGTAAATAGGGCACAACGAGGGTCTCCTTGCGCTCCACTGATTCTGCTGCTGCCACTGTAGAGAAAAGATGCCTAGTCAGAAGAGCGTTCGTGATGAATCCATCATTAAAAATATCCAAAACAAGAGTTTCCAGTAAAATCATTTTATGGTTATGTTGGTAAAAAAGCTGACGGCTGCTGTATGTGCCCTGCTGTAGTCTTGCCTCATCATGTGTGGTTCTAAAGGCAGCGCGCCCCAAGATCCAATTGGCCTCCTGAGATACGATCCCAGAATTTCTGCCATGTTGCTGGCATCTACGCCCCCTTTCTCGCCCATTCACAATCCCTGCATGCACTGTTGCACATGGTCATTGCGAGCGCATGTCTGCCAGGCTTTTTGCGTTTTAAGGGGAAACGCTTGGTGCGCTTGATGGAACTGCTATCAAACAGTCAGGATTTGATGAGGCCAATCCCCAGTGGTCGTATGACGTCCATGCTGGGTAATGAAGTGAGATAACAGCGATAAAGGAAAGCATGTAAACAATACAAAATCATTGAACTGATGAGGCTGCCTGATATAACGCTGCCCTGCAAATTAGTCTCTAATATGACAAAGTACAAATTAATCTGTAGTTTCAGGCTAAAATGCCACTTTCAGCAATAGAGACAGATGATGATCAAGCACAGCTGTATTAAATGATGCTTTTCCAGTATGTATTCTGAACACATGACTGTTTTATGTATAATAACAGATGTACAGAATATATTTATAAGAGCATTCAGCCATCAGTACTCTTTCAAAGTACTCTGCTCAACCTTACTCATCACAGCACAAGTAATGAACATGTACTGAACCTTACAGCAGTGGAAATCCCAACACTTTGTTTAATCTTTCCAGACGCATGCACACACAAGAGTACTTGCTTGTTGCAGTTTGCCGGCCTATAGCTCTATTCCCTAATACCCAAGGAGGAAAGCTGTGTGTTCATGCTAATAGGGTGTGTGCGCTCGGCCATGTTCGCGTTTGCTCCCCAATTTGCAGCCGAGAGACAGCGCAAGCTTTCATTTCTCCCGAACAAAGCCAGACAAAGAAACTCAAGCAATCTGCTTCGTCTCAACATCCCCCACAAAACAAAATGCTTTCAAAGCCATTTCATGCAATTTAAGTAACGGCACACAACTCAAGCCCAAATCTTCGGTGTATTTTTTTCTATTCAGTTAACTGCAGAAAGTCACTGATCAGCTAAACAGAACACAGAGCTGCCTCCCAGGCCCACGCTACGCAGCGCTACATCCTGCCTGTGTTCTGCTTGCATAACCGTGGCCTGCAGCAAAAAAGCTGCACGCATTGTCTGGATCTGCGCGAGGTCAGAGCAATCGATACGTGCTGCTTGTCTGGTCAGGAATAATCTAACCTCGAACACACTCAAGGTTGGGTCACACATGAGGTAGCGGGGCAGCGCTGTAGAAGATCTCGGAGAAAACAAGTGACTTTAAAAAATAAGGATGCTGCAATCCAGAGTTGTTACTGGGATGTCATGTTTGGGTGGGCATTTGAATTATTTAGGTGGGCAACAACAACTATAATAATAAGCAGGGTACGTAAACAAGGGCATTTTCAAAACCCGTTCAAACCGGCTGGGATGGACCTGCCACATTTAAGTTTAACATATGTCTGGATTTTGAGCCGGCTGGGGATGTGCTGTCTCCTTACAGTAAGGCAGCAATGCCTTGCTCGGTATTGGTAGATGTGCTGAGCCTGACAGTGGAAGCAGCAAGTGCTGGGGTTGAGGTCGCCTGTTTTTTAATGAGCCATCTATCTGTAGCTGACTAGCTAGCTGGCTCATCACTTAACCAGTGGCTGCCAAGTGAACCTGTAGCTTAAAAGAAACGCACAAACACAAGTGTGAACGTATATACTAGACTACTATTATAGCTTAGAAGAACCAGGAGACAGAATGAAGAAGAATCAAATTTATGAAGTGGTTTACTTGTGCTGCTGAGAGCAGCTATAAGCAGGTTTAGTAGTTCGCTTAACCTCTGCACCAAAGAAGTGAAGAAGTACGGTGGTCAGGAGGAGGACTGGATAAGCACTGCCTAAGCACAAAGCACCTTCAACAACTAAGAGCAATGCAATTCATGTTTTGATGACCAATGACAAGACCCCATTTTTTCTTTGAATGGGCAGACGTTTCCTTTGGGTGGGCAAGGCTAATCTCTGCCTGCCTACTGACACACCCGTTACAGTCATTCTGGCATGAAATCAGGAACAGGTCAGTTTCCAGTAACACAGTTAGAGCTGCCTCTGCTGTATAATCTGCTGTATAATAGTAAACCAGGCAACCAGAATTCTTTTAATGATTATTAAGTAATCAGAGACTCTAAAAAGGCCAAAGAACAAAACTGTACAAAATCTAAACAGCAAACAATGTAGACCTTTAAAAGCTTTTCTTAAACAGTTAACTCAAATAAACTATAAATCTTAACAAATACATTGAAATATTAATGTTTTATGTCATACTAACAACATTAAATTATAGAAAAATAGTATAAATGGTTCAATAAGAATTCTGTAAGGAACACATTGCACTACCTGTTCAGACTACAGACACCATAAATGAACAGAGGATAAAATTAAATGCAAGATAAATATAGGATATGGGCTCTTTTACATAATTAACACCCTATTAACCATGTAGGATATCATAGCAACAGCCCCACATATATATATATATATATATATATATATATATATATATATATATATATATATATATATATAGCCTACATGTTTGATAGGGTGCTAATAATTGAGTTCATATAAATAATGGCGTGCTTTATAACTAGACTGCACTTCATACTGTAAGAGAACCCAAACTTTATCGTAGTGAAAACTTCATCAAGAATGTGCATGTTAATCAATGTGCATGTTAATCAATGTTTTTTTTTTTACTGACCAATTACACTTAAGAGACTAATCATAACAACCATAATGCCAGTTTAAAGTCTTTAAACAATAAAAAACTCCTCGACTAAAAACTACAATAGGCTTGCGTGTGTTTATCACACTGTCTGATGATAAACTCAGCACTGCGTTGGCACTGCTGTCGTGCTGCTTCAGCAGTTCTTTACAGGGCTTATTATTTATTCACACAGAGACCGTCAGACTTGTCTCTTTACTAAAGTATAAAACAGGAAAGATACAGCACTCACACCTTTTTTAGGATTCCAGGCCTGCTGATGAAGGTAAGCACACTAAATTACCATTTGTGGTTCTTTATTTATTTATATGTGGGTTTAGGTTTCATAAATGGTCATTATCCTGTCATTAACCCATAGAATTTTACAGGCTGCTACTGCACCTTTAAGACCGATATACCCTGTGTAGCCAAATGTATGTGGACACTCCTCCTATTTATTGATTTTAGGTGTTTCAGCCACACAAGAGATGATACAATTACGCACACAGTCCATGCAAACTCACATAGCAAGCCTTTTGAGAACTGAACATTTTGCATCACTCACTGCATGTTATTAGCTTAAATAAATAATACTAAATGGGTTTCCATTGACAAGCAGCTACACACAAACCTAAGACCAAAATACACAATGCCAAGCATCAGCAGGAGGGGTGTAAAGCATACCACCACCACTGAACGCTGCCAACAGTAAAGTTTGTTGGAGGAAGGATGATGTATGGTCTGGGGCTGTTTTTGAGGATTGTAAGTTCCAGTGAAGCGTGATGTTAATGCTACAGCATGTGAATACATTTTAGACAAGACAATATAGCTACAAGTATATCCTTTGTAACAGAACCACTTTCTTGTTCCTGTGCGGCCCCTGTGAGCTTCACAAAGACATCCTCTTGTTTTTGGAGGGCGCTGACCTCAACCCCACTGAACCTCTTAGCTACAAAAAGAGGGAAAACTCAATATGAATTCCCAAGATTTAGCTATACGGTGTCAAACTAGCTCATATGGGTGCAATTTATAGGTGTCCATACTTTTGGCCACATGTGAACATGTATATGGCTTCTTTTCAGACTGGCTGGCCTGTATTGTGCCTCATGTTGAATCACTTCACATAACTCCTGAAAGCTCAATGTAGTACAAATACAGTATGAGCATATTACTGCTGAAAGAACGTAACATACATCTCTGTATACCAATAACAATAAGTTACTTCCACACAGCCGACATGTTTGCTGCAGTTACAGAGAGTGCCTCACTTCATGGTCGGGTTTTTAGCGTGTTGTAGTAAAACTGCGGTTCTTTAAGGAGGATGAGGAACTCAAAGAGAGCAAAAGATGTAGCAAGTGACGCGAGAGACCTGAAAAGTGCGCGACGAGAGAGAAAAAAATCTCGTTCGAAGCGATAGACAGAGAGACGCTGATTAGAGGTGGGCGATACCAGGAATTTTGGTATCGATCCGATACCAAGTAAACACAGGGCCAGTATTGCCGATACTGATGCCGATACTTTTTAATATTTAAGCTTCTTAGATCCAAAGGATGCAAAAGACCTAGGAAAGAATTTCGCAAAACATTGTATATGACAACAAAATACTTTATTATAACAATCAACATTTTTGTTTAGAAACAATGCAACAGTAACAAAACAAAGTTTGTCTTAACATTAGAAAATAAATCTTTTTTTGAGGTAAAAACAACCTAAAACACTGAGCGCAGCACTGACAGAGAGTAGACTTTGAGACTTTCAGTGTATGCGAGAGAAAAAAAAGCTTGAGTATCGCTCTTTTTCCACAAGTATTGATCAATATCAATAACAGCGTTGGTATCGATATTATCGATATTTGGATCGATCCGCGCACCTCTAACGCTGATATGCTGTAATGACTGTTCTCTGTACTCGTTCTTTAGTTACGTTTGGCTCGAATGCTGGAAGCTGAGTAATATCTGAGAGACTCTGTCTGCTCTGGTGAGACCCGCTGTGTAACGATAACCTATAAATGTGTGTATTACACTAGAGCAGTTAGCTTTAGCCCCGGAGCTAAGGAGTAAAACATCCGCTCTGGTTCACGTTTATGGCCAGGACTAGAAACACGTAACCGCGTCATTGTTTGCTATAAATGATTCATTTTCACTCGTTTTAACCGAAGAGTTCCAAACGTTTCGGGTTGGGGTCCTTCACATGCGGCAGCAGCACGTTCCACCGCACCAATAACACAGGGCTGCCCACTGACGTGCCTGACTTTAAATTGGCTCTACCAAACACTGATATCGACCGATGCCGACATATCAAAATATGCCAAATATCGGCTAGATATATCGGCCGACTCTCTAATGCACACTACAAAAAGGCCATACTTAGGTGTGTTCTCTCTTAAGGATATGTTAACTGACTTTCACTTCAACTAAAATCAACTGAACACCTCCTTTGATCAGGAGTGTGAGCAGCCCCATGTTAAAATCCTTTCTCACGTCCCTGACTTGATATTGACTGTGGAAGCAGATCTGATCAGATACCAAGATGGAGAATCTAGAGGACTGAGCCGAAACAATAGTCTGTGAGAGATTTTTTCTTTTTCTTTTTTCTTTCTTTCCTCTCATCATTAAAAAAGGGGGCCAGCAGTTCTGGAGGGCACTGTACTGTACACGAATAGAAACAGGCACGAGTGCTGAGCAGGTTGAGAGGCATAAAGAAGAGAGACAGTAATAGAAAGTCAAGGACTTAGACAGTCAGACCACCAAAAGAGGAGAAATACAATATCAGCCAGCTATTGACAGTCTAGACACACACACACTCGGTTATGTGAAGTGAATCAGAAGCTCACGCAGAGGCTGCTAAAAAACGCAGGTCTCGTTCAGTCTCCTTCTAAACACTCACACAAACCGCAGTGTCCTGCTGCTCCAGTGTACATACAAACAAGTTTAATCACAGACAGACATCAAACATGCTTGCTCTGAGTGTGTGTGTGTGTGTGTTGACCCCAGACTGTCAAGAGCTGGATGATATTATATTTTTCTTCCTTCATGACTTGACCGTGTCTGAGTCCTTGAGGTCCCTCTCACTCAATTACTGACTCTCATCAGCGTAGCCTCTCAACCTACACACACACACACACACAAGCCTGGGACCACGCTGGAGATTTTTTTAGTTAGTTATCTTGTGTTTTCAGGTGGAATTGATCTGCTCATATGAGACTTTTGCAAAAATGTCTATGTGGAGTCCACGTCAGCTCGAGTTCACCCCGTCACAATAGCGAAAGCAGGAAAGCAAGTATAAATTCTGAAATCCAGTATATGACTAGCATGCATAGCTTTAAACAGATGTACAGAGTTTTACAGCTTCCAACAAATGAGCTGAAACCTATGAAGTACATCATATTAGAATAATTTGGTGATGCCCACCATTTGAATAATATATTGTTACATGTAGATACAGTTTATAGTTTGGATGATAAATGAATTTGTAAGTGATTTTATTATAACTGATCGATCGGTACAGCACTGAGAATGGAGCCTCACAATGCTTGATACTTAAAAATCTATAAACACCTCTTGCTAATTAACCAACTGTTCATAATATTCCTGTGACAACAAACTACAATAAACAAAATAGCTATTTTTTACAAACTCTTGCATATTTTTTACCATGTCCAACTTTATGTGGCTTCCAAAAGAAATGTGGGTGTCTAGTTAATAGCATTACAGCCTAAAGCATGTACATACACACATATCGTCACTGTCATGTATCTCCATTGTTATCAATTATCATTTAAACTCGACAGCTGCCCTTTATATGGACCAATAGAAATGCTCCAAAGTCAATTCCTTATGTCACACATCCCTCAGGCTCAGAGGTCTCTTGGGACTCCATTTCCCAGAATCCCCCAGGGATCACATGGATGTCAACCCTCCATTCTGCTCCAATCACCGCTCTCCGTCACCTGAGTACTAACTGAGTACTAACTAATTAGGAAGATCAGTTGGTATAAAGCCTGGGTTTTTAATTCAGTACTTTGCTATTGTTATTGATATTCCAGTTTTCGACTTCCTGTTTTCCCTTTGGACGTTTTCCCTATTTGTATTTGCCCTTTAGACTTTGGTCGCCTGTATTGGTATAATCTTTTCTGGATTTGACCCTCTCTTGTTTGAGTCTTTTTTGACTTCGTCTGTGGAATACGATGAATACATTAAAGCCTCACTCTTCTTTCAACTGCACATGTCTGTGTTATTCTGATTCGTCAAACTTTACATTAATTATATTGAACATAGAGAATGCTTTTGGTCTCTCCTGTAAATTTGCTTGTGCTACTTGTGTTTATTTGGGCAGTTAAAGATAATATAGATATATATATGGTTGGTTTTGCATTTAAGCATTAGGGGTATGTTGATATGGGAACCCTAGCCTGATACTGATTTCCAGTATCTTTCATGTCTGCCGATGCTGATACACAGACATTTACAAGATACAGAAACTGGTACTGGATCCACCTGAATAAGCATTACTGAATATAATCAATAAATAAATACATAAATAAATAAATAGAATGTAGCGGTTTTATCACACTAGCATCTCCAAGTTGTTATGCTCTACCACATAATTATAATTGCACCATTGTTTGAAATAATCATTCAAATCTAATCACCTGTCCAATGTCAGATATCCTAATATCGATTTAATTCCAACACTGTCATGTATTCCTATTAAACTATTTCTGTGTAGTAAAGGTGTCAATGTTTTTTTTCTCCTATTTTTGTCTTAAAAATATATCAAAACACTCAGTCAAGGTTTTTTACTGACTTCACTACAAGCTCCTGCCAGTCCACAACAGCAGCGTGAGTAAGGGTCTCTTCATGACTTTTAGAGCTTCTAGTTTTCCCACCTCATTAAACCGTTCACACATACATATGCACAAACACACTCCCACTAAGGGTCCTTCAGTGCATCGATCGCTCACCCTGCCCACGGTATCGCCGCCTTAGAAGTCCTACAGCAGACGTATAGAGACCACAAGACCACCTTCAGAAAGTCTAGCTAACCTTGAGGAGTGTTTCATTAGCCGTGTCCGTGGGAGAGGTTTGACACCGGAGCACTGCTAATGCTAACCCAGACAGCGCCCTCTGAAACCTCTGCAGCTTCAGCTGGAGGAGCAGCCGCCGTCGGGAAGCCTTGAATGTCAGGAAATGTCACTGTGTACCGAAGTTAAGAGGGTTTTCTTTCCCTCGCTCTTTATAAGTAGGATTCTAGCAATGAAAAGGTTGAGCCGGAGCCTCCGGGTTGTATTTGTGAACATTTCTTTCCTGTGTATCTTTCATCTTTTGAGTGCGCCGAGGTATATGGGTGCATCTAGGATCAAGCCTACTTAGACGAGGGGTGTTCTGAGAAAGCCGTGTTTTTTCGAGTTGCTCTGCTGAGCTATGCCAGTGTCAGTGGAATCCTGTTGAGGCACCAGACAACTACGATGGCATTTTGGAGAGGGGTTTAATAACGCTCTGCCTGCAGAATGTTTCTTTAAGGAGATTAGCTTGAGTAGTGTTCCAACAGTGAGAGGTTTTGTAAAACTATCACAAAGCCAGAGTTATTATTTTAGGAAAGGATGCGGGGGAACACCTACACCGCGATATGGTGACTGGTAATCAGCCAGTGTTACAAAATATTGAATATCCTTGAACAATCAACACTTCTAAGAAGCCATGCACTTCAGTGCACCAGTTTATTAAGCTATAAGCTGGTTAGTCACCAGCAGCAGTTAATAGTAGCAGACTGCTCTGGTCACCATGACATGTGCCTTTCATAGCAACTTATACCTCATTTTTTTACCTATATAGAAAAAAGAAGCACTAATGTTCAGAAGTTTGGGGCCACTTATCATATTAGTAATATTCAGTAATAACTCAAATAATACAGTGTGATAAACTAAAGACCAAAACTTAAACCATTACTATATTCACAGTTTACTGTATACAAACTGTAAATGTATCATGCTTTTCAATTGTATGTTGTTGTTTTTATCGTCATCTGTTGTCACTAAAACATATTTGATTAGTAAGATTTGGTTATCGTTTTTCAAATATGAGTCATAGCAGATGTAAAAAATGACTTAACTCATAGTATGTGTGCATGGGTGCAATATAAATTTTGAAATATGTGTGGTAAAAATATTTGACTGCTGAATATTGAATTATTTAAAATTTAATTCAATACCAGTGCATACTTGTCAACATATTGACATAAAATCACATATCTCAGCTGTCAGAAGAAAAATCTATATTTTTATTGGTTTTTCAGCGTTTGACATAATTCTAAAGTACATGTTGCCCTTTACACCGCGTGTACATTTCATAATTAATGGACCAAAAGATTCAAGGTTTTGTTCCAAAAGCAGTGATATGTCATAGTGTCAATGTTGTTTAATAGCAACAAATACATCAAACAAAGATGAAAATATATTACAAACTTGATAATGATTTTTTTAAAATATACTTTCTTTGCATATGTCTGGTGTTGTTGGCATGAAAGTATCTGCTAAGCCTCAAACTACATTGCTAAGGAGCTGTTTGATTTACACATAGTGGTTCTTGAATGTCAAAGCTCTCATTGAAAGGCATAAATAAATCAAAAACCAATAGAGTATGCAGTAATCTTATTCACAAGATAATATTCAGTAGACTCTCTGAACATGAACATATTCAATAGTTGCAGCCCTAGAACTGATAGAGGCCTAATTTAATTATAAACAGCCAGTAATATAATGTTGTGCTGACCTTGAGCCCGGCTGGTTCTGCAGCTCATTTGCATACCTCGTGAACTCTCAAAGAAGCCCCTGTTATGGCTTAAAACTGTCTTACTATCATTAGCCATGTTTGAAGCTTATTATATGCACTGTATGAGTGTTAATGTGTTCTAGCCAGAAGGTTGGCAGATTTATTTATATGATCATTTACAAGGAGATGGTAGTTTTTACCAGCCTGCTTAGCTTTGGGTAGCATCTGGGGCTAACCATCAATCATTACGCTCATTACCATAACTGTGAGCTGTCAATTAAAAGAGCACTTCTATTGGTTCACCATGTTTCTCTCATTAGCACGGATGCTACATTATTTACATTAATTTCACAAGCTTCCCATGATGATTATTAAAGTATTATCAAGCAGTTTATGATCATCTGGTATGCAATTAATAATACCCTAATATTCAGAAGCATATCGTTTGTAAGCAAGCATATTTGGTAATGAATATCCAAGACTCTAACTAATAAATGGAGTTTATTCATTCTTAATTATTAATTATTAATGCATAACTGTTATTAAATGCTTATAAATTAACTAGAAATGCTGTTCCAAGAGTTCACTACATCTAATCTTTATTAAAGAATTTGCAAGACCACAACTAAAGTAGAACTTATTTATTTTTAATAACTATTGTCTGACACTTAGAAAGTGCTTATAAATAATATTTCCAGAACTGTTAATCATGGACATTAGCCCCCAGACTTTTCAGCAAAATCTAAGAGAATGTCCTTTAACTAAAGTTAGTGTAAAATTACAATATTCAAGGGTCTGCAATATGGTGGCTTACTGGCCTGTTTGGTCATTGTGAATTCAGGTAATTAGTATCTGCCCATAAAAACCCTGATTATAATGTCACTTAAAGACAGTTCAATACGCCTGGAACTGAAAGTTTACAACAAATTAACTCACTACTCAACAAATGCTGTATTACTAATTTCCAGAAAACCTTTTTAACACATAAGTACGTACATTCATAACACATGCATAACCTTGACTACAGATGTCTGACTTGTCTGTTTATTAGGGTATTATTGATTGGTTACTAATAGTAAATAAATTGGTAAGAATCATCCATCCATCATTTCTGCTTTATCCTGCTAGTTGGGGTTACTGGAGCCTATTCCAGCGTCATCGGGCAAAGGCAGGGTACACCTTGGACAGGTTGCCAGTCCATTGCATATTGGACACACATCAGCAATTTAGAGTGTGTTTGGACGTGTGGGAGGAAACCACCTCAAGCACGGGGAGAACATGCAAACTCCACACAGAACAGTCTGGACCAGGAATCGAACCCGGATCATCTTGCTGTAAGGCAACAGTGCTAACCACTACACCACCGTGCCACTGAGTTAAGAGTTAGACCCTAAAATAAAGTGTTATAAAAAAAATAGTCCTCTGTGATTGGACAGTGACTACACCCACAGCTCTAATTTTACAGTGGGCTGTGATTGGACAATGATTACAGTGTTGTATGATTCTTGCACACAAATACAGTAAACACTACTGGAAAGAATTACACCTCTGTGTTTAACATCAATCTTTCTACACTGGAGTTACTGCACAGTGAACCGCAATGCAGTGTGGACTGCCTTTTAAACGTGGATTACGTTCATGAGAGACTTCCAGCAAATCCTCACTAACTGTTTCTCAGAAGAGGACGAACTACATCGGAGGAGCATAATGAATGTTTTGCTAGTCTAAATGCTTGTAATTATATATTTTTTTGCATGTCACTAATGAAAATAAATGCCATTTTCAAATCTCAATTTTTCATTTTCACTTTTAAATGTAGGCTTGCTTTGAAATCTGACATGGACGATTCTCCATAAGTCTGGGCTTTTGGTGGTGTCAGCTTTCCTGGTGCAGGTTGGATAGTTATTCTGAGCTGGCCTGTTCAGTGGGATTCTGAGCCAAAGTCAGGCACTGAGTGGGTGTTGTGGTGGGCTCAACTCAGAATGCTACACACCAGCACCCACATCACCACACACAACAGGCCAACAGCAAGTTCACCAACAGTAGCGGCTCTGATCCGCACCGCTGCTGAAAACATTCACACCAATGCTTCAGCCAAGAGTTGGCAGCAAGGAAAAGAAAGAGACAGCAAGAGTGCAAGAAGGTTACTGTGACCTGTATTTTGCTGAATGAGGCTCATTAGGAGATCCTGATTTGATAGCTAGATAGTTATCGTGCTGGGCAAAATTTCATAATTTATGTTGAACAGATGGATGGAGTTAACTACATGTAGTACTGTGCACACGTCTTCATCATGTGTTATATAACAAGATGTGTGTAAAATGATTCATAACTACAAATTTGCTTATGCTAAATTCTACAAACAGTAAAACGTGTATTGTAGTGTGCAGAAGTGTGTTCTCTGGAGAGGATGTTATTATTTGGAGACCACCCTGGACCACTGTCATTTAATGGACCACAGAGCTGCATAATATATAGGATATAACTTAATATAAATTGATGTAACAAGATTGTTGCAGGACTATTTGCACTGGCATTGTTCTAATTATATTTGTGCAAATGTTAAGACCTTTTGAAATGGTCTGAAAAATAATATATTAATAAAAAGAATATAAGGTTTCAACCCTACAGTGACTATATATAGCATGTAGTATATAGTATAGCTATAAATAGTACAAACTTAATTCTAGAAAAGTCAGAAACTGGACCAATATATATATACTTGAACTGCTTTCAACAAAATATCTTTCCATTAACTTACATTAAAAGTACGAATGTTGTTGGCCTCTGTTGTAAAGTTATGATTTTTAAAGATTTACTGTATGTCTTTCTTTGAACAGCAATGTTTTATTCTCTACCTTTTTTCAGACTCTCATTCTGTAACTGATGCGATATGTTGCTTCCTAGATAATGTCTTTGTCCTGTACCTGCTTAGATCAACAAACAGCCACATTTTGCATGGCTGCATTATAGAGACTGTGGGTGCTAGACTGGCCTGCCTGCAAACCAAACCTGCAGCCCCCCATTAAAAACATGTGCAAAACACATCAATGAAGGACTCATGCATAAAAACAGAAGGATGACAAAGAAACACACTATAAAAACTTTACCATCTCCAGTCTCCAAGTGCTCTCATGTCCATGTTACCTTCTGGTTCTCTCCTTTTAGTTTAGGCTGTTATGGTTAGATCTGCCGGATTCACCAACCACACTCTAAAATTCTGAATATTCATATTCTCTACAGTCTTACTCCCGAGCCCAACTAACTCTTTCTCTTTACTCTTCCTGAGGTGACTGTCCTCCCGTCTAATGAACGCTGTTGAAGGACTGACCATCAAGGCCTCCTCCCCACCCATCACCAGCCAGCTCACCTGTCCATCTGTGTCAACTGCTAGACTCTCAGTTACATTACTGTGCCATCCAGATGCACCAGCATTGAGATAGGATGGGACTGTTCAGCTCACGCCCACTTTACATAAAGCCTTAGTCATAGACTGCCTCAGTCAGAGACTGCCTCAGTCATACACTGCCTCTACCTGTGCAGCGGCTAAAGCTTTGCCATCCAGATTTCAAACAGAGACTCTTTTCTTTGGTATTTAGTTTATTAAACTGTAGATACTGTTTGACTAGAGGAGGATGGGTCTCCCCTTGTGAGTCTGGTTCCTCCCAAAGTTTCTTCCTCCAGTTGAGGGAGTTTTTACTTGCCACTGTTGTCTCCAGCCTGCTCACTGGGGGATATATGTTGTATCTGTCTGTTTTCAAAACTCTGTAAAGCTGCTTTGATTCAAGAGTTTTATTGTCATGTGTACAGCAGAACAGACAATTACACTGTACAATGAAATTCTTACTTTGCTGTTCCTCCATTCACCACCAGATAAAGATAACAAAAAAAAGAAATACAAAAATATACACAAAATATACAAAGTATAATAATATAAGTTGAAGTAAATAAAATTATTTTTATAGTTAAAAAATACAAAATAACATTGTTGTAAAAAGTGCAATATAAATAAACTTGACTTGAACTATTAAATGCTGCTAAAAGGGAAAGTGATTGAAAACAGTGGTAAACATGCTCATGTGGCAGGCATCAAATTTGGAAGGAGCATATGTTATAGGCTGGGTGCTATATGAGACGTAGAGGGTGTGAATTACAATAATGACTGCTGTAGTTAAAGGTGAATTTGTACTACAACTCCACTGAGCTTGCTGAGAACATATACATATGCTGTTACAAACATGTTTAATTCAGACTAAATATACTCTGCTGTAATCCCCATAACACGCAGGCGTTGTCACCTGAGGCCTGCTCTACATAACACTCCAGCTCCATGTGCTGGTGTGTATGTGCGTGTAACTCACTCACAGTTTAACTCTGAAAAGCTCTCTGCGGACCTGCACTGTCTAAAAATGAGCACGGTGCAAAACAGCATGTGAAAATCATGCCTCTGAGCCAGCATCCACCATGACAACGGGGAACATGAGTAAACAAATGATTGCGCCACCCAGCAACTGAACAGACACACAATGCACAGGCCTACACACAGTCCCCGGGCTAAGGCACTGTGACACACGTCTTACTCTTTCTTGATCTAAAAGTAGCAGCGATGAGGAAGTGGTGCCTCAGGATTCTCTCCCAAACATGATCACACTTCATAATCCTACTGATACCCGAAACACTAACGGCAATTAGCACATGCTGGTATAATTATTACATGAAGATTCCGTATTAGGATCTGCCGCTGTTAACTGCCTCATTGTTTTGAACAAGTGCAGCACGTATTTGTGAGTTCACACTTTTCAGGAGCAACGATGCACCCAATTGAATTTCCTGACTGCAAATTTCTGACCTCCAACTTGGAAACATCAAAGAAAACAAAGCCCTTTAACTGGAAATTCAATCTCAGGAACTTCCTCAACTGGAAATAACTGTAAATTCTGCATTTGGTGTCACTTTAGTAATAAAGTACCTTTTTATAAAGTCACTTTTCTGCTTGTAAATGATCATAAATTAAGTTATGATATAATTTAGGTTTGAGAGAAGGACCATGTCCAAACACCTCCTTGTGCTCATTTCATGTCCTATATAAACCACTCCTCTGCTCTCACCTTCTCGTGACGAAATTCTTACTCTTACTCACTCTTTACTTGGCAAGGGGGGGCCTGGCTTAAAATCTCAGCAGCCAAAGCCACCCAGAACTCCAACCTCTTCCTTGCCCTACTTTGGTAAGTGGTATCATAAAAAATAATTAATTAAATATTAAATATATATATATATATATATATATATATATATATATATATATATATATATATATATATATATATATATATATATATATGTGTGTGTTTTAATAGTAGAATTTGAAAAATCACAATATATCACTTTGTTTGCAGTATCGCAATATATCACAATATATCGAATCGTGACCCCTGTATAACGATGCGTATTGTATCGCCAATTTCTTGCCAATACACAGCCCTAATATATATAATATAAAATAGCATTTGCTTTAGATGAGCCAACCGACTTCCTCCTTGTTCCTCTCTCAGTCCATCACAGCATTCTAGTGAAAGCAGAAGCCACCCAGCTTAGTTGTTAGAGTCCCCCCTCATTCCTACAGTTACAACTTCTCTGCTTATGTTTCAGTCAGAAATAAAGGTGTGTCTCAACTCACAAAACCAACATTAGAGGATGCATGAAGATGTGCACCTCATAGCTCTGGACGTGAGTCACATGCGTGTATATTTCTGCACTGTATTAACAGACATATTAACAGTAAGACATTAACAGATATTAGGAAAAACATTAGGAAACATGACGCATGTGTTCATTGTTAGACCTTAGAAGGTTTAAGTTTTCACTCCTATCAGTAACGTCACATCTATAGCTTTTCCCCACACAATCTGAGCTCTGATGCACCACTTCCGGGTCAAGACCTGCCGCAGCCAACGTTCTGGATCCTGCTTTTTACAATGTGATACAAGAGACTGAAATTTGAGCTATGTGACAACACACCATTGCTCAGCATGGAAATAAACAGAAGCTATTTGATTCTGCATGCCCGATAAAAGCAAAAAGTATGCCAAAGTCGTCTGGACTTGAACATCTCCAGTGTCTGAATTCCAGACTAGAGTTTTCACAGACATACTTTTATTTAGTTTTGACTGACCTATTCATGCTCTGCCCACAAATCTGTCCTTCAAAGGAAACTGTTGCCAGGCTAGACAAGCTTCACAAATTCAGTTCAATCTAAAGAGGAACCGAATCAAACAATTTTTAGTTGTCAAAATGCGTGGAAATATGATCTGAAATGAATAAAACTTTCTGTTTGTCTAACAGTGGTTAGAAAAGAACACAGTCATACATATATTTACACTCGCACACAAAGTCAACAGCGAGCCAGACAAACTGGCTTTTCTGGAGTCTAAAAGGACTCAATATTGAATGCCTACTGGCGGCCTGATTTAAGGCTGGGCTTTATCCTGGCACTAAAAGACACAAACTGAACACAAGGAGTCTCCTGGGGTGTACTGTGCATTGGCTAGCGAGCTAGCTGGTTCAATTCAAGGTTTCGTACTGAAGCCAGAGTGATTTTATTCCACTTTACTGAGTACTACAAGCTAAGCTTTACCTCACTTAACCCCAGATTCAACTTCAGGGGCGTATCAGACTGCCAGTAGTGACTTGCCATTAAACACACTTCAGATCCACAGATAGCTTTAGTCTGCATCTGAGAAATCAGCTCCAAATGCTGATCCTCATCACCCAAGGCAAACACATCTTTTTCACTGTCTTTTCTGAGAGTTCATCGCTTCTTGGTTTGTGCTGGAGAAAACGTTTTTATTTGATTTGACTGAAAATCCCATAATTTGGTACATATGTTTAGAGTAAGTTGTCAGTATACTTTGCAATGTGCCTAATATTTTAATTAAATAATATTTGACTAATCCGCTAAGATTCAGCTGTGGTCTATATAGCTTTCTGCTGTCTTGCAGTACTGGAGGTGCTTGAAGTAATTTTAATAAGTGCTGAGTATATTTTCCTGAAGTGTTTGTTTGCTGGTCTAAAGTAGTAGTCTGAGGAACAAATCTATGAATCTACAAAGCTTCAATTTTGGTAGATCAGTTTCTCAGCTTATTAAAGAACAGTATTTGCCCGAAGGTATCCAGAGACCCTTTTATATGTAATTAGTGAATTCAGCTCCTTTTAGGTGCAAGTTTTTTATATAAGCTCTGTACAAATACACTGTTAACACAACAGGATGATCTGAAGCACTCAAACATGAGCCTAAATAACCAATACCAGGCATCAGCTACAGGGGTATAAAGGACCCTCAGCATGGTCACCAATGTTGGTCCTGGAGATCTATCCCATTGCAGAATCTAGTCCCAACCACTATCTGCATGGGAAGCATGTCAAATACAGGCTTGGACTGAACTCTGGAAAGCAGATAGGGTCAGGACCACTTATAGTATTAAGCCTCAGAAGAGCATGCTGTCACTTCATATTATCGCCCTTGTTTTCAGAAAACAACTCCAAAAGAAAACTGAGGTCAATTCAAAGATGTTTTGGCTATAGAAGCAGGTCTAATCAGACAGAGTAATGAAAGTGTGTAAAACCTGTCTGGTCCACTTATTAATTCTAATGTAACAGCCATTTCTTGCTCCTGATACCAAAATCAAGCAACAATAAGAAAACCTAGGAACCTTTTCGTGATCACATCCTTCTCAAGCGTGGCCCCATTGAGGGTCTCTCGTCTTTTTAACACGCCACACTTCCGTGTACCGCGCTGTCTGAACAGATTTGGCTACTTAATTCTATTGCTTTTCTAGAAATGAAAAAGAGAGGAAGAAATGGATGCAATCATAATGATTGCACCAATGAAACAAATAACAAACAACGTTTAGCATCAGTGGTCTCAAAAGTTAGCTAGCTATCTTACTTAGCTATCACCTAGTTATCTACTACTGGAAACGCCAACCTAGCCCTTTGCAGAGACCCTTGATGTCGGCTTTTTGCCATGAACGGACATATATATGTTTCAGTTGTTAGCTCTTATTTTGCGATTACTAAGCTGGTTACCTTTGCGTTAATTAGTAAGCAAGCTGGAAAGCTAGATATCTTCGTCAGCCCTTGTCTGACTGACAAACCTGAGAGTAAACTATAAATCCTGTCGCTGATATCAAATATATCTGGAAAGGGCCAGTTTGGCTTTTGCAAGTGGGTGTTTACTTTAGCTAGGATAGCGGGCTGGATAACACTAGAGCCCACTGGCACCAAACCTATTGTTTTAGTTGTCAATGTCAATTTTATTTATAAAGCCATTTTTTAAAACAACAAATGTTAACCAAAGTGCTGTCCAGTAAAGAATAGGCAAAACATACATAAAAACAAACAAACAAACAAACAAACAAAACCACAACATTAACTCTCATTAAACTACATTAAAAGCCAAAGAATAAAAATGAGATTTCAGACGGGATTTAAAAACTAGCAGAGTAGGGGCTAGCCTAACATGTAGCGGCAATTTCCCCTTCTCTTTCTCATTACAGAGAAAGTGGTAGACTGTCGATTGAACAAAGTAGAGGCTTGGAACCGCACCTGGAGGTCGATATGTCACGTTTTAACAAAGGTGTGTAGGGCTGTATTCACCCCCAGTTAACATACACCAGCTCTACCGCGTTCACTTCCATTATACAGGTGAAGAACACACCCGCTCTGCCAACTTCCACTGATCCACTGTGTCTTAAACTCCATTATAATATGCTCCGTGTGGCTACGCCCGTGTGAATGAAAGTGAGCTTATGAGGCATATAGGTGTCTTTGTAGTGGAGTGTGGAGAATAAGAGTATATATGAGGGAGCAGGAGGGCAGAATAGCGTTACTGGCCCTTTAAATATTTAATGTGCAGCGAGAGCGTTCACCCCAGAGGGAGGGCAAAGTCATTTTCCTCTGTCAAACACTTACACTGCAGAGCAGAGAGAGAGTGATAGAGATAGAGAGAGGGGGAGAAAGAGAGGAAAGAAGGTGTAAAACAGAACGAGAGAAAGGAAGTTCTCATGAGGCGTCTCTTTATTACTGCAGCGTCTATTCCCTCCTCCTACAGTCTATCGCTCTCACATGACAATGAAGGACTGTGAATGTATAACGTATAGGGTGCTTGTGCTTTGTGACACGACACAGTTCATGCAGAACTACAAGAACACAGAGAGAGAGAGAGAGAGAGAGAGAGAGAGAGAGAGAGAGAGAGAGAGATGTAGCATCTTGCCATGACCTAAGGGACCAACAGGTTTATTAGAAGAGACAAAAAAGAGACAAAAGTTCACTCAGTCTTTTTCTTATTCTCTTATTCATAACGAACAATCCATCAATAACTCATTTTCCATTCCTCTATTGTTCTCTTCTTATGTTTTTTCTTTCCTTCCCATTTTTCCTACTATTTTCTCTCCTATTCATGATTGTGTTAATTGCTTTAACAATAACTTTCATAGCAATAAAGAAAAGAGAGAGAGAGAGAGAGAGAGAGGGAGGGAGAGAGAGAGACAGAGAAACTGCTAGAAAGAACAAGAGAGCACAAGTAAAGAAAAAAGAGTGAGAGAAATAATCAACAAGAGAAAAAGATGTTAAAGAAAGAGTGACAAAGAGAGAGAGAGAGAGAGGGAAAGAGGAAGAAATTAAACAAAAAAGAGAGAGTGAACAAGACAGGATGAAAGAAGCAATAAGAATGAGAAAAAGAGAGAGATCATCATGTGAGAGAGAGACAGACAGAGACAATGGGAGAAAAAGAGAGGGAAAAAAAGAGGGACCGAAAGAGAGAGAGAGACAGGGAGAGAGAGAGAGAGAGAGAGAGAGAACAAGAATTAATGAGCAAAATGGAGAATTATTGAAAGAAAGAATAAGCAAGAAAAACAGAGAGAGAGAGAGAGAGAGAAAGTAACACAATGAGGGAGGGACAGCCAACAAGAAGAGGGAAAAAGAGAGAAAGCGAGGGAAAGAGAGAAAAAATAATGTGTGAGAGAGAAAGAGAGACAGAGTCAGACAGAGACTAAGAGAGAGAAAGACAAACTGAGAACAAGAAGGAATGAGAGAAAGAGAAAAAGGTTTGTGAGATAGTGAGAGAAATCACAAACAAGAAAAACAGGAGAGAAAGAGTGATGAGCGAACAAGAATGAATAAGCGGGGAAAGGGCAAAGAAAGTACATCAAAGAAAAAGTGAAATGAAAGAATACAGTAAAGAGAATGAGTAAAAAAAATAGTGAGAGATGGAGACAGAAGAGACAGAGGGAGAGAGAATGAGAGACCATGAGAGGGTGGAAGGGAGAGAGAAAGAAGAGAGAAAGAGAGAGAGATGGAAGATAGAGAGAGAGAGAGACTGGGAAACAGAATATTGAATCAGGGATGTTAACTAGTGTGAAGACTTAAAGACTGAAAGAGAGAAAAGAGAGACAGGGAGATAAAGAGAGAGCAGAGATGAGGCTGATGAGAGAGAGAGGGAGGAGAGGAGGAGAGCAAGAGAGAAAAGAGGAGGAGATAAAAAGCTCCACTTTGTCACTTCTTCCTGCGAGATCAAAGTTTGCCTTCAATTAAGAGAACATTGCACCTCTGCTCCCTTCGAAAGGTACCGCTAACTGTGAAAATCACAAGCACACATTCTCATACATAAACACACAAAACCCACCCACATACTCCCGCATCCATACGCGTGAGGCATTTACACACGCGCGCACACACACGATCACCCACGCAGCACACTCTCTCAGACCTCTGCCTGGTTTGAAGTTCAGAGCAGCAAAAAAAGAAAAACACAGCCAAGCAATTAAATTCTCCCCTTAACGCTACCCATAATTACCATTCACCCACACCACACATACAGCGACACGCTCTTCACTCCATCCGTCTTTCTTTCCCCCACGCTTTCCGTCTTTCCCTCTCTCTTCCTCTCCACTCTCCAGGGGTGAGTGGGGGGCTTGATTCACTAACTATACACGCCAAGACCAAGTGAACAGTCCCCACCTTAATGCTCACCAGATTCCAATAATCATCCCACATTAACATCATATTAACAGTGAAGATCTTGGAAATACAGCCTTACAAGACGGATTTGTAGGTATACTCAGAGAATCTCATGAGCCTGGTCGCTCAACGTGGCCAAGGACTGCCTGGAAGTTGAGTGACATGCAACATAACCCCCTCACAATGCACTGTTGCGTCTCCTGAATCGGGGGCCACAATTATTAATTGTCCTGCAACAAAAACAGACCTGTTTGAAACCCAATTGGTGTGCAATAGTAAATGTAAAGATATCTCACAATTTCCATTAAATTGCTTTAAACACTTTTTAATAAAATAAACATTTAAAAAGTTGCAGGTAAATGTATGAAGAATTAGTTAGAAATGGTATTAAGTTTAAGCTTTCAGGAATTAAAGGAGAAATTTGCCAGGAATTCTTCAGGTATTCACAACTTAGGGACTATTATAACAAAGAAATAAATGTGGAAAATTTGGAGAAATTGAACTCAGTTATTAAAGTGATATTGAGTGCATATGATGATAAAACAATTAGGTTAATTTGCTCTCTCTACCAAAATTTAATGGGGTGTAAACCATTATATGTTAAAAGTAAATGGGAAAAAGAACTGAGTGTAGAAATTACACAGGAAGAGTGGCAGGTGTTGAATTTTATTAAAAAAAACACACTATAGCTTTTGTTCGAAATGTATGGAAAGATAGGTGACCACCTGTCTTTCCATACATTTCGAATTTCTTCGAAATGGCTGGCAACCCTAGGCTCGAGAACAAGAATTTTATCTTTAGACCCCTTAGGCTCGAGAACCACTCCTCCCGGAAGTTTACGTTGTGGCCAGGAGGTAGCCCATTTGGCCAAAAGGCAATGAAAGAAGGGCCATAAAAGACAAACAAGCACAGTCATCTTTGAGAACAGGTTGGACCAGGTTGGACCAGGTTGGACCAGGTTGGACCAGGTTGGACCAGGTTGGACCAGGGTGTGAGAGCTCAGAGAAACGTCGGTACCGCAAGCCCTTCAAATAAAAAGCTTAAACTCTGAACTGGTCTACCTCTTCATTCTGACGGCAAAAAGTGAAGATACAACACAGGCTATATGTAAAATACAACACAGCTCCTCAAATTCCCATTTGGATGGAAATTTTTATTCAATTCTTTGTTACCCAAAAAATTAGAGGCACACAGCTTTCACTCCTGCAACCGTGCTGGAGAAAATGCGGTACCATTCATGCAACTCATACACATATTTTCTGGAGTTGCCAAAAGCTCGATCAATTTTGGCAAGATGTCCATTCCACAGTAAATGAAGTGCTGGGTTACAAAATTCCAGCGAAGGGCACGGTATTATACCTCAGCAGCACTTTAAAGTTTGTGTTGAAAAAAGATCGATTTCTGGTACAAATACTTTTAATAGCTGGCAAGAAGGCCATAACAAGAAATTGGCTTAAAACTGATGCACCTACAGTAAGCCAGTGGATCGATATTATACAGAAATCTTTCAGATGGAAAAAATACCCATGCTTTAAGGCATGAATTAAAGTGGCAAAAGCTGACAACACACATGATTAAGGTTTTATAAAGATAAAAAAGAGACATTGGCTTTATGTAATTATGTTAATTGGAAATTGTGGAATTCCAGTTTTTTTATGTTTTGTTTTGTTTTGTTTTGTTTCCTTAAGACCCCTTGTTATTATCACTGCTAAAATAATAAGAGAAAGTGACAAAAAAAGAAATGGTATTAAATTCTGAATGTTAAAATCGACTTATCACATCTCAGGCAGGTAAGTTATGATAAAATTACTATAAATAAAAAATATGCAGTACTGCTCAGAGTTTGTGAACCCTATATTAGAGAATACTGAAGGTGAAACATTCTGGAAGACCCCAAAGAACCTTAGTGTAGCCTCTAAGGAACCACAAGAAAGTACATATGGAAGAACGCATGAAGCAAGCCTCTACTTTATGAGAAGAACATTTCCACCTGTTTAAAGACTACTGAAATAACAGTATGTAGAAGGATCAGGCATGGATAAGGATATGGATCTTCATAGCTTGAACAAGAGACGTTATGTTTGGCAAACCTATTCTGGTGGCAGCAGTATCAAGGTTTGGGGCTGCTTTATTGCTGTTGGACGAGAACAGCTTGCCAATATTTGATAGAGTTATAAATTCTTGATATGAAGATATTCTACAGAACAGTATTAGGGCATCTTTCCATGACCTGACTGTCAACAGAAGGTGGGTGTTGTGGAACAACAACAATGCTAAAAACATCAGTTAGTCTACAAACAGTTGAAGCAGTTAAAGTATTTCAGAAAGACCTTAACCCAAAAGAAATGTTGTGCTTGAATCTACGGTGGGGTGTTTCATGCAAGAAAGCCCACCGAGATAGCTAAGCTGGAGCAGTTCTTTTAGCAAGAACGGGCCAAGATTCCTCAGAGTCAATGTGCAAGGCTAGTCTAGTCATTGTCCAGTCAAGTTGCTCACAACAGCAAAGCTTCACATACTTTGGCCAACAAAGCCGTTCACTGTCAGAGTGGACTGCTAAAAGCCAGTACATGGTAGGGTGTTCTCATACACTGTGAATGGATAAGCAATCACAGTGTAACTTTAGTCATAGGTGTGACCACAGGACAGCCAAAAATACATGCATACCTGAACACCTGAGGTACGAAACTGCCACCTCTGTTCATTTAAATGCTGTTCCTCAGAACTGCAGACTTCCACAATCCCCCCTCAGCTCTGCTAATCCAGGAACCAGCTCAGTCAGACAACTAGGTTACATGCGTATCTAGTATACAGTATGCAGTATACTAACTACACTGATTTCAAACGTCAATTATAAACTGATATAATCATATTCGATTAAGTGGTATAGTACTCCAAACATAACAATCCACTAAACTCAATTTTTAATTTCATAGCTTTATTGGAAAATGTCTCTTCCTGAAAATAGACACTGAGAAAAAATAAGAAATCATATTATTTATATTTCACTTCTGTCTGCAGTGCTGGTTGCTGGCTTCTTCAAGGATCTACAGGGACCCTAGTCAAGACACAATGTCCTGCACACCCTCAGAATATATTTCATTATATTACCTGTTACATAATTCTAGAATATCACAGTGACACCAAATAACTAAGGTTTTAAAACATTGTTCTGAGTGAGTGAATATGGGAGTATACTTAGCAGACTAGTAAACTTTGTCATTGGTTTGACCAAGAACCATCTAAACTGACAGAATGTTGGCTGACATTTAAAAACCACCGAGCACATATTGTTGGTGTTGTGTAATGATTTAGACGCATATGATTGTGAGAACGCTACAACAAAAACAGACCCATTTGAAACAAATGTGGTGTGAGTGGGATATGAGATAACTTTATACAAATAAAAAGCGGGACGCTGTGCAAAATGTAAACACAAAAATAGAGTGCAGCGATGTGTAAATCATTTAAACCCTATAATTAACCCAAAATAATACAAAAGTAACATTTCAAACGCTGAAACTTTTTTTTTTTTGCAAACAACCTTTTTCAAAAAAGTTGGAACAGGGTCATGTTTACCACCGTGTTCATCATCTCTTATTTTAACAACACTCTGTAAGTGTTTGGAAACTGAGGAGACCAATTACTTTAGTTTTGAAAGTGACAGGTTTTACCATTCTTACTTTATTATATGATTAGAAGGCGGCTGTGTTTCTGGATTCTGTTTATATCTGGCTTCTTCTTTGCATGCTAGGTTTTAACTTGTATTCGGTCTCTGCTTGTGCAGTGATTTACCTACAGAGTCGTGTCTGTTTCAAATGCAGTGCTATCTGAGGACCCAACGATCACAACCATCCAGTGCTGGTTTTTGCCCATGTCCCCTACATTTAGAGCTTTCTCCAGATTCTCTGAACCTTTCAAAGATATTATGTGCTGTAGATGATCTCCAAGTTCTTTACTATTTCATGTTAAGAAGGTTTATTCTTGAGTTTTTGCTCTATTTGCCTAAATAGTCTTTTGCAGAGTGGTGGTCCCTTCCCATCTTTACCTCTGAAAGACTTCCATACTCAATCATGTTACTGGATTGTTGTCTATTAATCTATTGAATGAGTTGTGAGATGTTCCATCATTAACATTTGAGATGTTGTCTTACTACTAACTACTAACTGCTTAAAAGAAAACTTTTTAGGGATTTTAAACTATTAAAGGTTCAGAACTTCTTTCCTGCTCAGGTGCTTCTCTGGGTGGCATGCTGATACTGATAATGACACTGATAATGATACTGATAACAAACTGATACTGTTGAGGATGATAATACGAGTATGTGCAAAGACATACCCGCAACCGCAAACACACTGAAAGCACACGTTTTCTTGCCCTGCAGGTCATTAATAAAGCGGCTGTGTGTGAATATTCACAAACATAGTATTTTAGCACATGCCATGGGGCGCGTGAACACAGTCTTTTTCGGTAAACTAAGTGAGGGAGCAGATGGCTCAGATATATGTGTGCGTGTGTGTGTCTGTATGTGTATGAGTGTGTATGCAATCAAGTGAAAGAAAAAGACTTAAACAAAAGTGTGTGAGAGGCATTGAGAAGGTGGTGCAGGAACCTGTCAAGAGCCGCAAGGGACATGAGGATGGCACCTGTGCCACTAAACCCACCTCCCAGGCCTCACCTCCTGTTTTGCAGAGAGGTCTCAATTGTGCACTGAACACTACTACTAATACTACACAGTACATACACAGCTCAGTCACATCTACAGAGTTACCGCATGTGCAGCACAGACAGCAGCTAGATGGGCTGGGAGACTCAATAAGGTCCTGGTAGGTTGTCACTGGTATCTGAAGCCATTCTGACTGCAGTGCATCCCACAGCTGGTGGAGGGCGTGTGGGGGAGGATCCATAGAGGGAACGTGATGATCAAGGTGTTCCCACAAATGCTCAGTTGGGTTCAAGTCTGGGGAATTAGGGGCGGGGCAGAGTACTTGGTCAGCTCTTCCAACCATTGTGGGACATTTCTAGCCATTTGACATGTCTTATCCCATCCGTCCCAGGGAAGACAATCAGCATGTATGGGTGTACGTGATCTGCAAGGATGGATTCATTGGTTGGGAGTGCCTTCCACATGGCATTTCCCAGACCATAACGCTGCCACCTACACACTGCCACCGTCCAATATAGGTCAAAGGTCTTAGGACAGGCTAGTACACAAATTATTAATCTACAATAACATTTCTTACTACAAAGAACCTAATAACCACATGTATTGACCACAGTGCTGGATAGCACAGAGGAACTTGACCTCCACATTTAACCCGTGAAACAAACATACAGTCACACTAATGAACACAAACAGTAGGGGGCAGTGAGCTCACTTGCCCCCTTGAACTCTTGCGATGAACTCTGAAAGCTGCTTTGGTGAAGGTTTTCTCACAAAACCTTAACACATCAAAGATCCTTCATTTTTAGGGGTTGTTTTGACAGATTTGGAGTGAAATACCATGTATACACTAGTTCTAGTCTGGCCACCACCAAAGCCGACGTCGCATCACAGCTCTGTGAATTGTGGAACATTAGTGTCCATCATTATCATACTCAAAAGAAGCAACTTAACTCTGACACCTGTAACTATACTATATACTACATACTCAAATACTAGTTTTACTATTAAGTGCACATTTCAACACACCCAACATTCAATCCCAGAGGCTGAAGCCTTAAATAAGGAAGGTGACCCAGCAGCGAACTCCCTTTCCCTTAGTACTGGTACTCGGGTTGTCTTAATGTGGACACATTTAAAAAGATGCTGAGAGGACAGAGAGAGACAGAGAGAGAGAGAGAGAGAGAGAGAGAGAGAGAAGGAGAGAAAGAATGCGAGTGCAAGGGGATAAACAGCAGCAGCAGAAAGATTGGCAAGTTGAAGGCTCACCTCTGAGAAGGACTGAGAAGTGCTGTTTAAGTCACAATGTGGTGGGCAATTTTTGGTTTTATTTAATTTGTGTTCTGCGTGTACAATAAAGGACAAATAATAAATGCTTGCTGAGACCCTCACTCCTGCCTGAGTTTCCTTCCTGATCCCAGGGTAGCATTGGCAGTGCTACAAAAAGTTTCCTTTCTTCGCACAGAATGACACAACTCGGGTTTCTATGACATACTGTTCCACCATGAGCAGGACCACCGTTTCCATCATGATGGTGAATGGAGGCGTGCGGGTTTTCTTCTGCCAGTGTGGGCAGGAAACTGGCAGTCATTAGCCTGAAAAGCTCAACGCTGTTACGGCGCCGGAGCCCAATCGATGACGCAGAGGCAGAGGCACTCGCTCCAAACACACCGGGGCAAAAATCACTGCTAACGGATCGGAGAGAAGGAATCAATACAACTCATCTCCACCGCCACCTTCGCACTGAGTGAAGACTGTCATTAGCGCAACCTCAGGACTGGCGCTCTAGTCAGGGACAGACGGCCTGGGGAGGCAGCGCACTATGGAGAAGAAAGGTCAATCAGTAGGATGATTATTACAGGGGAAAGCTGTTCCCGTTGGAGGTAATCATAAGAAATGGTCTGGCTTTGGAGCTAATGGTAAGCACACTTGGTGTAGCCTTACAGGCCGGGCATTTCCTTTAGGTTTCAGGTCTACGCAGAGCTGCAAGTTTATTGAGCACACCCGTGTTGAGCTGTGATTTTATCATAAACATCCACCATAATGACAGATTGATTACTGACTGTCCATCTGTTGCTGCACAAATTATCAGCCCTTCTCTACCTCAGTCATTGAAGGAAAGCTATTACCCTCTTCCAATTTTTCCCTGTCCTTTACGGTGTTGTGTAGCTTTTTGTGGATATAAAAGATCTCCAAAGTTCCATCCATTCCATCCATTTTCTACCACTTAGCAGTCTAAGCAAAAAAACCCAGACTTCCCTCTCCCCAGCCACCTTCTCTAGCTCCTCCAGGGGAATGCCGAGGCGTTCTCAGGCCAGCCAAGAGATATAATCCCTCCAGCGTGTCCTAGGTCTTCCCCCGGGGTCTCCTACCGGTCGGACATGTCTGGAACACCTCCACAGGAAGGCATCCAGGAGGCATCCTAACCAGATGCCCAAACCCCCTCAGCTGGTTCCTCTCGATGTGGAGGAGTAGTGGCCCGACCCTGAACCTTCCCTGTATAATCGAGCTCCTCACCCTATCTCTAAGAGTGAGACACAACACCCCACTGAGAAAATTCATTTCGGCAGCTTGTATCCGCGATCTCGTTCTTTCAGTCACTACCCAGAGCTTGTGACCACTGGTGAGAGTAGGAGCGTAGATTGACCAGTAAACCGAGAGCTCTGCCTTTTGGCTCAGCTCTCTCTTCACCAGGACAGACCGGTACAAAGCCTGCATCACTGCAGACGCTGCGCCCACCGCCTGTGAACCTCCCGCTCCATCCTTCCCTCACTCATGA